>JAUIMM010000200.1:50800000-51420000 GCA_031769625.1 Taudactylus pleione | reverse complement strand
GTTGCTGCTAGACACACAGGCACTGTAGCAGCAGCGCTGCTCATTTTCCAGCTCCTCACCTCATTTAGCTCCACCCCCAGCCGTGATGTGTGCAGCGTGAGCTGCTGCAGTCACAGCATCTCGCATCTCCTCCAAACCCTCTCCCTGCAGTGTAATGCCAGCCTCCTTCCCGCACTGTGTATCAGCCTCCTCCAACCAACCTCCCATGTCACCTGCGCTGCTGTAATCATCCCCCCCCCGGCCCCCGCAGTGTAGCCCGCTACACCCAGCAGCATGTGCTGATCTCTGCAGTGCAGTACAGTCTAAACTACCTCCGCCCGCAGCTATGGCCAGTAACCTTACCCAGTCGCTGTAATGGCACCTCCATCCCGCAGTGTAGCCAGCTCCCTCTGGCAGCCCAGTCCAACCACCCTCCCCAGTAGCTATGGCCAGTAGTAGTTTTCCCCCATAGTCACAATGATAGCAATCTCCCCCTGGTAGCATGCACTAATCCTGGCAGCCCCAACCAATCAACCTCCCCTACACTATGCTGCTTTGGCCAGTGTCAACCTCCCCCTGCCCTAACTGATTTCACCCCCCTTCTGAGATCCATGGGGTGATTACTGTGTACAATGGTCTTCTGCTTATGAAGACAACAGGACCCAGAACAAACAGAATGATGGCACTCTGGGTAAGTTTAACTGATAAAAAAAATTCTAATTATATGCGTACGCATATACATATATATAAACCTCCCATCGTCTGAGGATTGATCAGTGCGTGAATCATTGACAATAAAACATACTCGATTGAAATAAAGACACAGAGACTTGTATTTGGCAGAATTGTTAGCTATTTTATTTAATTAACAGATAATGAATTAATTACTAAAATTAATTAAATTAATTTAAATATAGTTGCAAAGAAAGAACGGCTAACAACAGCCCAAGCCTAACACTATAAACACTCTAACCACAACACAATACGCTCAAGCCTTCTACCTTGACTACCCACCCTGAAAGGTGATGATGTTGCCCCCGGCGGGGTGGTCCAGCAGACTTTAACAGTCAACAAAGGTAAGCGAAACAAAAAGTAAACCAATATTCACAGTGCTAATAGGTAACCTGCCGTTCTTTCCCGCCTAAAATAGCCAACGAAGAAATCACCAAACCCAAATTAAAGAGAGCACATAACATAAAATTTAGGGAGGGAGGGTGGGAAGACAGGAACAAAAGAGGCTGACTCCGCCTCCAACAAACTCTAATATCCCTGCTAAAACCTACAATCCTAAGAACCCATAGGCCCTAATTATCACATGATTCCCCACACTGGTCTGCCCCCAGCCTAGGAAGTTTAACCCTCTCCACTCCTATACAGTCATTTCGTTTATCATACTGTATATTCGCCAAGTCACTATGTAGGTATTTATTTTCTTGCCTGATCTTCCAACTTCAGTTTTCTCCATTGTTATTCCCTTTTTCCTTCTCTCATCATGTTCTTCCCCCATTTCCTCCCATCCCCTCTGTCTATCCACATTTCCTCCTATTTCCCTCTGTCGGCCCCCCTTTACTCCCATCCACCTCTGTTCGTCCCCTTTCTTCCCGCCTCACCCTATTTTCCCCCCTTTCCTCCTGTCTCCATCTTTGCTCCCTCTCCCATGTATATATAAATATATACATAATATAATGTGATCTAGCAACACCTACTGTGATAACTGTGCAAATATTACAGTAGGTGTCCCTGGAGCAACATATACAAATCATATTACTGTGTGTAATATATATACTGTATGTGTGTATCTATATGTGTGTGTATGTATGTATGTATATATATATATGTATGGATGGATGTGTGTATGTAATATGATCTGTGTATCTTGCTCCAGCAAAACCTACTATAATATTGGGCCCCAAATCGGTATCTTGCCCAGGGCCCCGTGAGGTCTAAATCCGTCTCTGACTGAGAGGTATTACGGATGTGAGAAAGCGGTAGTGGGCGTCTCTATGCTGGCTGAGTGGTTGCAAACATTAGCATATTTCGCAGTAGAACTGCATGCATAATCGCAGCTGCGATCGCAATAGTGATCTGTAATGGATCAGGCCCTAAATACAGATATCACCCACACGCTGAGTTGTATGCATCCTTGGGACTGGACTGCTACAATCTGTACACTTGGCTTCATAGCTGTCATTATTTTTAGTTCTCACTTGCGTCAGCCCTTTCCCTGGTGCAAGAGATCCTCCTGAATATACAGGTGTATTTACACATATGCACAATCCCTGCATAGCCCACAATTATGTGGAGATGCTCCTAATAAGCTATGTCTACTTGTTACTCATAGAGGAAACAATTCCATTGTAAGATGTTTCATTGTAGTTCCAGGGAGTATTTTAAATGTCAATACCCTTTAGCCACAACAAAATGGAGCACACCATACAATCTCACCTCTACATTAATGAAATACTTGGGGTATAACTGAATACTTTATAGCATTTTTTATGTATTTAGGTTTGTTTACTGTAATATGCTCCCCCTTGAGTTGCTACAACTCCACATACTATTGCATGTTACCAGGGCTGGCTCGAGGAGGAGTCACGCCCTGTGTGGAGAGGGAATACGATGCCCCTCACCCTGCACTCGGTGAAGTCGTGAGCACCCAAAAAGGAGGTGTGGCCTAATTATCGTAGACCATGCCCCCTAAGTGACGCTAATTGGGGACGTGCCTGTATGGCACGTATCCCATTTAACGTCAGGCTGGGGGCAAGCCCAGCACTCCTTCAGTAGCTGGGCTGCCCCCAGCCCTCTTGCTGCACTGAATTGTCCATTACTTTTCTATGGGGCCGGCACAGCTGTGGTGGTGGGAGTGCCCAACCTCCTTACCACCAGCGGGACACTTCGGCCCGCGGGTAGAACAGCAGAGCAGTGCCCAAAAAACAGGACTGTCCCGCTGAAAATCGGGAAGGTTGGCATTAGTGTGCCCTCAGTGGGGTGGCGCCCCTGTTCGACTGCAATAGATGAACATGCCTCGTACCGGCCCTGCATGTTGCTTTAGCCTTGACTACTCATCTTATGCTAATCCCTACTAACTACAATAGATGCAAGGGGTACACCTGCTTTAGGGCCCAGTGCTGATGGGGGCTGATCTACCTTGTCAAAGTTATATGTGTTATATTTTTTTACCATTGGGCAGTCTCGGACTGGAGCATGAAGGGCCCACCGGGGGAATGCAGTGATAGGGGCCCATATTTGGGGTTGTGGCCAGCCTCCACAGAGGCTTGGCTAACCATTAAGAGTGCATGGTCTGGGTCCCTTAAAGAATCTATATAGTAAATACTGCTAATGCATGCAAGATAATGTACAAGATTAATAACAGCAATGCATTATAGAAAATACATCATAGTCCTGTGCAGTATAATTTAACATATGTATAATTAATAATTCAAGTGTACAGTCTGCATCCTGAGCACTAGAGAAGAGGGTAGGCCCTTGGTCAGTGGGGCCCACCAGGGGTTTCCCCTGTACCCCTGTGGGCCAGTCCTACACTGCTATTGGGTGCTACATAGGGCCCTTCTCAAACTTTTGCTATGGGGTCTTCAAATACCTAGTTATACCCCTGGCCCCACCTACAGTTAATATGGTGAAGGCCCCTGGCAAAATAAGGGACTAGCACTCCCCCCTCACAGTTATAGTACATTATTCCTACACAATATAATGTGTAAAGTGCAATATAGCCCACAGGGGACAATTGTGCCTTCACATTGCCATTAATAAATAACACATATTCTAGAGAGAACCAGGGTTACAGAGAGTTTCAGGCATGCAGTTGTGTGGGGATACGGGAAGTTACACACTGCGCAGCAGCACAGGCGCATTGTCAGGACTTGGGGCAGTCAGCACAGAATACCGGCGGTGCGAGTGATCACGGTATACAGCGCTCACTGCTCAGTCATTTCACATCTCCCATTCTGGGATCAACATAATAAACATGACCACTGTTGATCCCATGTAGCCATCCCCAATAAATAAATATACCTTCCATCCTATAAAGCCCATAATAACATCAATATTTAATAAATAACCCTCATCCCCACCTTAAATTAATAGACATTGCCAAGATGCCACTATTATATTAATATCCCTCATCATTAAATGAACAGTTCCCATCCACTGCTAAATGATTACCCCACCACACCAATAAATTAATAGCCCAGCCCACATCCCCATTACATGAAATAATATCTCCACACTAATAAATAGCCCAGTCCTCTATCCAATAACATTAAATTACTAGCCCACAGAATAATAATAAAATTAATAGCTCAGTCCCCTGTTTTAAAACAGTCTTCCTGCAGCCTGAGCTCAAGGGGCTCAGGGATGCTGTGTATTCTCGTCTCTCCCCATTTACATGCACTGCTCACCTGGCCAGCCCCGCAGGATTGCCCACTCACTGCTGCTGCTGCTGGCCCAGTTATAAAAATGGTATATATATATATATATTTATATATATATACACACACTATATATCACTAAAAAGTTTTTTTTACCTGTATAAAACTCTTCTTTTAAATTGTTACAAAAATTATTGATTTATTAAATAATCAAATTATGTAAATAAGAACTATTACCCTTATTCAATATAATGTCATTAATAATCTACATATTTATTAATTAAGTTTTAGCAAATTAGGTGTAAATAATTATTTACATAATTTGATCATTTAAAAAAATCAACAATTTTGGGGTAATTTTTGGAAAATATTAGTCAATTAAATGGTTAAGCAATAGGGCCCACTGAGGATATCCCAGATACACTGATGGTCAGCTATTATACAAATAATATTAAGCAACTGACCGGCACAAGGTGATGCAATATGACACCAGCCTGAGGTGCAAATACCCCTTCACAGCCCATCCCTGACCATTTTTCCAACAGTAGCAATTGATGACCCACTTTCCTCTATATGGCTGAGTTTATGTGCTCTCTCTGTACACAACAGTATTCTGACTGCATTACAGTTACATAATGGTGTAATACAATACAATAATGTACATGCATTTTACATGTGCCTCTAAGAGCTCTATTTACTACAATCTGCATTGTGAATGCAGATTGTCGTGTGATATTACTCCGGTCAGCTGACATCCCATACTGCACTGGGACCCGGTCACCTGATGACCGGGCCGCAGTGCAATAAGGGAGACCAGCTGACCGGAGGGAGGACATCACCGGAGCCCCGAACTCCGGTCCCTGGACTCAGGTAAGTACATTTTTTTTTGGACTTTTTTTTTTTTGCAGTGTATCAGCATGTGGTCTGTTTAGACCACACAGCTGATCACTGGGGCCGACTCCGGGCTCTGCATGTTAGAGCGGAGCAGGAGTCCGGTAACCGGGGGAGACCCTGGATAACGCCACCTCCAGGTGGCGTTATTATCACAGGGCCTCCCCAGGTATATTTTTCACAATTTATTTTTAGTAACTTGCACACAGATTGCATTTCCCATTCCAATTATGGGAAATGCGATCTGATTACTAAAAATAAGTGATACGTAGGGGTTGGAGTAGAATTTTACGAATTCTACTCCAATTGCCCTGTAGTAACTTTAGGTGAAACTAAAATAATGTGAAAAGGGTGTGAAAACACCCTTTTTCACTTAATTTTAGTAAAACTAATGATAATAAATAGATCCCTAACTCTGAATAGTAAATGTTACATTGTTCACTTTTTTATCCCTATAAGGAGGAAGTGGTGTTCAGGAAGCTGCTCCTGGAGAAACAGTCTCTTCATACATCAAGAGGCTGTCATTCTGCCATCTACTGGGCCAGGGCAGCTTTGGGAAGGTAAGTCATGTGACTGTGGTTACATAACTCAGGTAACAACTGTGTGACTCAAACATTGTAGTAAAGGAGGCATCATGAATATATTATCATTGTCACTCCATGTACGTCATTAAGCATCACCATAAAGCAGTAGGACAGGGCCAGGTTAAGGCTTGTGGGGGCCCCCCTTCAAGCCACACGGAGCTTCCCCCCTTCCCCCTAAGCCTTCTGCCCTCCTACCCCCAAAGACTCTGCTGCTGAGTAACGGCATGCGGGCGTGACCTCCTCCCGGCAGAGCTGCTGCCTGGTCCTCCAATCGGCGTCATGGACGTAATGTGTCAATGTGTAATATCTAAAAATGACATTTATTTTTTACTTTAATGACACTGGAAATACAATATACCGCTAACCTCTAAAGATATGGATGCGTATAGAGGTAATAAAATGTAAGTAGAAATATGATTGTGTGTGTATGCCTCTATCACCTGTAGGTCCTGCTGGCTGAGGACTCTCTGACTGGTCAGCGACTGGCAGTGAAGGTCATCAAGAAGAGAAAGCTGCTATTGAAGGACCCGGAGCTGGTGTTTGTGGAGCGCAGGGTGCTAGAGGTTGCGTCTGGTAGTGCCTTCCTCATCCATGGTCACCTTGCCTTCCAGACCACGGTACAGTGTATTTTAGACAAGGATCATTAGTTAGAATTCTTTATTTATATTTACACATTTACCATAAATACAGGTTTCATCTCTTCTTGGGTAATAATGTTACTATGAGCCAGTACGCTCACTTGGAGTTGTTGCCATGTTCTCCTAATAAAATGTATTATATGACTGTTGTGTGTGTCCAATCAAACAGAACCATCTATTTCTGGGTCTGGAATACGCGAGTGGCGGGGACTTATACCAGTTCCTGCAGAGGAAAGGCTGCTTGGACATCACCAGCGCAACGTAAGCACCTCAAATACAACAGACATGTACTGAAATGAACTGTAACAGGGTGTGCAGAGATAGGGACAGTATAAGGGTTGTACACCTTTTGTAAATTCCCCTTAATATTTCCTACCCCTACACCTTTACCCAAAGCAGGGACGCTAGATGGCCCAGCAGCTAACATTACTGGGGTACCTTGTCCTTATCAATAGAGCTTGTTTAAGATAATAATACTCAGTTTTGAGCTGCATTACATCTGCATTGAAAGGAGTTAGACTTAAATAAAACGCAGACTTTAATGTACATGCCCCCATCCCATACACCTGGGCCATCCTCTCCAGGGAATGGCAAATGTTCAATGTAATCTTTTCATTACTGATCACCTTAATTTGGTCTTTATGTTGAATGTGAGTATGGATAGAATAACATGCAGGGGCACAGAGAGAAGGGGGAGCAGATACTAATTACCGGGGCCTGGACTTGTTTGAGGGGCTTGGCGGGGTGCCTGGGCCCCCCTTTGCAGGTGCACATAGTATTTTCCAGTCATTTTTTGCAGGGGGATTTGACCACACCACCTATATATCACCTGGTCCCACCATTGTCTTGATAGCCCTGCTAACATATGGTCTTATTAGATCATGGAATGTCTTCCATATATGTCAATGTGCTGATCATGTGGGAGCATAGTTGTGAGAATGTGTCAGTGATAACAGGGTGTCATGTGACAGGGGCAGTGTATGACATGAGGGGGTAAGTGGGGATATCAGGTTTTCTACCTTTTTCTAGTGTCAACAAGTTACAATAATTTCTTCTCTTTAAGGTTCTACGCAGCTGAGATCACATGTGGTGTACAACACCTGCACTCTAAGGGTATCATCCATCGGTAATTATACTAATAATTCCAATTTCATACATAGGGCTCTATTTATTACAATCCGCATATTGAATGCGGATTGTAGTGTGATATTACCGAGTGAATTCGCATTGCGAATTCAGGCAATATCACAGGGATTTACTATAAATCCCTTGCAGGGACAGAGCTTGCGATAAAGCTCTGTCCCTGCGGATCCCATCCGCACTCTAGTCGCGGTATTTTCGGAAAAAATACCGCAACTAAGAGCCCGCGCATGCGCCGACCGACCACCGCTACTACCCCCCCACCGACGCTAAGCCCCGCCCCCACGATCGCGGACCCCCGCGACCCCCCCGCAACCCCCCTCCCTTCATTACACTTACCTGCATCCTCCTGGCCTCCGGTGGTCTTCTCCGGGCTTCCCGATCAGGTGATCTCCCATACTGCACTGGCGCCCGATCACCTGATGACCGGGCCGCAGTGCACTATGGGAGACCAGCTGACCGGAGAGGAGCCATCACCGGAGGCCCGATCACCGGTCCCTGGATTCAGGTAAGTAAAAAAAAAATGTTTCATTTTTTTTTTCTTTTTTTTACAGCAATCAGCTTGCGGTCTGCTTAGACCACATAGCTGATTACTGGTACCAGCTCCCGCCTCTGCTCTCCCCGTTAGAGCAGAGTGGGAGCCCGGTAACCGGGGGAGATCCTGGATAACGCCACCTCCAGGTGGCGTTATTATCACAGGGCTTCCCCCGGTATTTTTTTACAATTTATTTTTAGTAACTATGGTCGGATCACATTTCCCATTACAATTATGGGAAATGCGATCTGCTTTACTAAAAATAAGTGATACTGGGGTTTGGAGTAGAATTTTACTAATTCTACTCCAATTGCCCTGTAATAACTACAGGTGAAACTAAAATAATGTGAAAAGGGTGTGAAAACACCCTTTTTCACTTTATTTTAGTAAAAATAATGTTAATAAATAGAGCCCATAATCAGGTCACAGTGATGTGCACTTTCTTATTACGCTTAATGTAAGAACTGAAATCACTGTAATCACTAGGTGGCGCTGTCTGCAAAATGTGACTCCTGTAATACTACTAGTAATTCATGTACAGTATATATTTCTCACTAGACAAAATAGTTCTCATTTATCATAAATCTTTCTTTATAGAGACCTAAAGCCAGATAACATCCTGATGGCAGAGTCTGGTCATCTGAAAATTGCTGATTTCGGCCTGGCAATCGATAACATCTTTGGTGACCAGACAGCCACAGCCTACGCTGGAACCCCTGGATATATGGCACCAGAGGTGAGGGGTATAATATATTATTACTATCAGCAGCATATGCTCCGGCTTACGCCTGGAAGATGTCACATACATTTCTTACATTATTAATCAATGTTTTTTGCCATTTGTTTTGACTGCAAAATACAGTGTTTACATCACTTTTAGGCATAAAATGTAAAAATCTTTTCTAAAACATAGAAAAAACTCTCCATATGGAGAAAAAAATGGTTACACCACACACAAATAAAACATTATGGGCCTAAGTCAGAGGTGGGAGCAGACGTGTCTGTGTCTTTAGTAATCGCCCGTATGTGATACCATGTAATGCCACTACACAGCCCTTCCCTGGTGTACATCTGTGTGTGCAAGGACTGAGACGTCACTATGGGCATATGTAGATGCTGTAATACTGCCTGGTGCATCTGTAGTCACCACCATCAGTCACACCATAGAAACTTATACCAGCACTATGGCAGGTGCAGATTATACAAGTATGGCCTCACTGTGAGTGATTGAGCACCCATGTACACAAACACGTTACTGACACGCCCATAATACAGACCATCTCTGTGCATCTGTTTAGCCACCTCCCAGTCACCACCCAGCAATGCCAAGCACTTCTCCTAGACATGTCTGATGGTGTGCGGCTCATCAGTGTCTTTGTGCGCACACACTGTGTAACACATGCGCCGTAGGAGTTTTAGGGATTTTCGGGTAAGCGCAGTAGCAAAACATTGCCCAACTCTGTGACCTTCGGCATTGCGTCCAATTCAGAATCAGGCCCTATATGTCCTGCCAGAATAAGTGGTGCATTCGCCATCATTCATTGACAAGTGGGTCGCTAGTGCTGGTGATCATCATCATCAGTGAATGTGCACACGTCCCTGACCTACCCCAAATAATAATTCTGGCCTCCATCTGTTCATAGCTGTGTCATCACACCTTTATTGTACTCTTAATAAGAGCATCATTGACCTGCCTACCCAGGAGCAAGCATGTGTGACAGCAGTGCTGGGGAAGTACTCTGTGGCACCCTGTGCCAGCCCCGCCCATAAATATGTGACTTCATTGTGTTATGACACTCCAGGCAGCTCTACAGGCTGCAGGGTGTGTGTTTGTAGTGACCAAGCACCCTGCAAGCCAAATACAGGAGCCTGGGACAGAGACAGTGCCATACCAAGGGCCCTGCACAATGACACTGCTCACACTTCCCTATTGACATCACTGAGTGACAGATTCACTTTGAGTACTGTCCGTGGAAGTCACGGCTAAGGATGGCCATCGACCATCGATATTTAACAAGCATTAAAGGTTTACTACCGATGGGCGACGGTTTTGCTATCGATTGCAGAGAGCCAATGGAGCTCAATGTTTTTTTCTTCTACAGAGAGACAAGGAGCTTAGCTGCACCCCCTGGTAGCCTGCTAAGTCCCACCCCATGTTTTATATTGGCCCGCAACCCACTATTTACTAGCAGCAGTGGCCATCAAGTGGTGCAAACCATCAATGGTTTTCCATAGATGTTTTGTTATGCACCATCGATGGTTATCATCGATGGCACCATGGAAGGTGACCATCAATAGAAAGCCCTATATGACCATTCCTAGTCACGGTTGTGACGTTTTTAGCCACTTTGAGCAATTTGCGGCAAAGACTCAGCTATAGAATGCTGCCCAAGGTGTTACCTACTGAAAGAGGTGGGATGATAATAGCAAAGAACTAGTGCCAATGAGACACAGACACATGGCTTATAGTAGATAATGATAGAGTAACAATGTGCTATAATATCTTTCTCTATGGTAGATGCTGGCAGGAGAGGAGTACAACGCTGGAGTGGATTGGTATTCATTTGGTGTCATCATTAATGAAATGATTACCGGAACCCGTCGCTACCATCCCAGACGGTTCCACAAGGCAGGAGCTGTGGCTAAAGACATCGTTAAGCAGCTCCTGTGTAAAAATCCATCCAGGCGTTTGGGAGCCAACGGAAACATCCGCCAGCATCCTTTGTTCCAGCGCATGGATTGGGTCTCGCTGGAAGCCCTTAGACTCCCACCACCACATGTCCCTGACCCAGTAAGTATAGGAAAAAAAGCAGTTTTGCACAATTAATGCATTTAAAGATAATAAGGGTCATTTACAAATATAATAAAAAGATGAAGGTCAACGATCATTTTATGATGAGAGGACATCGCTCAGCCTATCCACATGGTGATCACTGTGGCATTACTTGCTTTATTTAGCTAATGAAATAACTGCAATCACATTGCACCCATATGTAGTAAGTGATTTCATGTACATTATTATATTGAGTCCAGCCACTGCAAACATGGAACTCCGGAGAGCTGAGTATTGAACATGGGTGCAGGGTGTATGGTCAGGGCAGCTACTAGGGGGGCACGTGCCCTTGACACTGGTCTTGGGGGCACTGAGAACAGGCTGCTGATTGGGGGCCTAGGTACCTGGCTGTTAGTGTGGGTTTGGAGCCGCATGCCGGGACTGGCAGGCAGCTGCCCGTTGCCCTGCAGAGACACAGAGCTGCAATCATTCTCATGTAGCGCCAATCGAGAGCCAATCAGAGCTCGTGGACCAGCTGCAAATCAGCAGCGGCTGCTGGTCTGCAAGTTCTGATTGGCCCGTGACCGGTGTCACATTAGAATGATGGTGGTTTGTCTCTCAAGGGCTGCGGACGGTTGCCTGCCAATGCAGGCATGTGGCCCCAAATCCTTAGCTGGAAAGCAAGCTTGCCAATGCGGCGTGCAGCTCCAAATTTTAGGGTGAGGGGCTTCAAATCCTGGGAACAAGGTGAAAGGCTTTGGGGAAGGAAGGGGGACATAAATGTGTAAGGTGCATTATGGTGGGTATTGTGGCATAATGTGTAAGAGGGCATTATTATGGCATAATGTGTAAGGGGTATTATTATGGAATAATGTGTAAGGGGTATTAAGGTGGCTTAATGCTTAAGGGGCATTACTGTGGCATAATGTGTTAGGGGCATTAGTGTGGCATAATGTGTTGTAAGGGACATTACTGTGGTATAATGTGTTGTGGGCATTACTGTGTGGCGTAATGTAATACATGAAACTACACACCCTTTTCAGGAGTGCACATGCATTGCACGTAAAAAAATGTCTTCATTGTTGTTTTTTTGGGGGGGAGGGGCCAAATTACTGCCTTCCCGCGGGTGAGAAAAATCCTAGTTTTGGCCCTGGTATGGTTTGGGCGCCAGTAGACTTTGCAGCCTACAATATATGCACCGCACACCCCGCACCCTTTATAGAGAGGCCACTGAGCAGAACCACACTACACTAGCCTGTGCTATCAGCGGCTCCATAGATACATGTCACATCTTACTTTTTTCTAACACTTTTAGCTTTTATGAATTTGAAATCAGATTTTAGTACATGGATGTTTATTTGTCTCTTCTTCCTGTAGCCCACCATTGAACACAGCTCCCGAGGATGTAACATCGAGGAGATGGAAGCAGCAGAGGCTCAGATAACACCACTGAGCTCAATAGACCAGGAGCTGTTCAGAGGGTTCTCATATGTGGGCTCCAACTGGAGGACCATCCCCAGAACACCAGCCTTCCACCTGCATGGAGCGAGATGGCCTAACACCTGGAAGATGGTTATGGAACGAAGAGATGGTTTCAGGCTGATGGTTTTCGTATTCATGTTTATATTTTATGTGTATATTCTCTTTATAAGTTAAGAGTATAATTTTAACACATTTTCTTTTCTATTCTTCTGAGGTCACCTCTGAGGATGTGCTCTACAGAATATGTCTCCACCTCCCAGCAGAAATAGTTTAGACTTCTCGCTGGATGAAGAAGGTAAATTCTAAGAAGGTGACTTATAAATCTCAGGGCTCATTGCTGAGTGACAGACATCAGTTGATTGATGCTGATGATAATATTGAACTTTGAGTTTTTATAGTCAGCTCCTCTATGAAAGTGTCTTAATTATTAGATTCATACACAGCCATGGTTGTTCATGAGATCTCTGTTGGCATTTTAATATAGAGTTCCCCATACTTCAATCTCTGTAATTCAAAATCAGGCCCCATATCTCTGATGACATTATAATGTAGAATATTCCCCTCCTTACCCATCTCTGCAATAATGCTAAATGAGACCGTAGAGCTCTAGCAGCACAATATAATATACATAATATAATACAGTATAATATAATTTAAATCTACATATAACATAATAAAAAATCAGATCTCTGAAGTAATTATGAGACTGAGCCAGGGCCGTTTCTAGAGAGGAGGGGGCCCGTGTGCAGTCTCCGACACGGGCCCCCTCCTCTCCGCCCGGCAGTGCACTGAGTTGTGCGTGGCCAGCGCTGGAGTTACAGACTCTGGGCACTGCAGCGGCGCCCATTTTCCCTGTACTGCGCATGCGCAAAAAACGGGAAAATGGCCACTGTGGCCATTGTCTAGTCATTTTATAGCGAAGGACCAGCGCACCGACGTGGCACCCTGGAGAGGTACGTAATATTATGGGGGCAGGGTGTGCAGTGCGTGGCCCCCTTGGACCCAGGCCATGTTCCCCGCACACCCTGCACCCATTATAGATAGGCCCCTGGACTGAGCCCACTCCAAAAAGTTTATTGGTATAATTATTATGGAATTAGATCACATATCTGTAGGGTGAAACAATTAAATAACTTGCCCCTCCTGTGGTGTCTTGCTGTCTGTCTGTGCACTGTACAGGCCATGTGACAGCAGCCTGCCCTCTGATTAGTGGATAGTTTCAGACATTCACTAATCAAAGTATGGAGACCTCCAGCTACTCCATCTTGTGAATGGCCAGCACCATCCACCAATCAGTTTGCTACTGTGTAAGATGATCTCATACCCAGTCACTGTGCAGCCACACAATGTATGACTAAACTTGGGGAAGGGGATGGCCTATCCCATTTGGTTAAGCGCCTGCTGTCTATGTAATAACAGGTAATGCAGGATAGGAAATATATTACCTCACATACTGATTAAATGAGTAAATGAACAATAACATCCTGTGCATCCTTTGTTTCATCATATAGGGGCCTATTCATCATCACTTAATTTCTACAAAAGCAGGGGAAAATGAACATTTTCACCTGCAATTGTAGAAATTAAGTTATCGGGCCATTCATCAAGAAGGTATCTGTGATATCTTCTGTTTACCTTCCTCACGCTGAATGGGCCACTGTCCCCATACACTGGTATGGGGTCAGAATTAATCAAGCTCTGAAAATACAATATTTTCGGGGCTTGAGTGCGGGAGCATTCTCCATCTAAGATGACAAGTGCTCCGGCTCCGGGCTTGCAACCTACTCCTTCCCTATGGGAAGGAGTCCCGGATAGCGAAGAGGGTTCTTTCGGATCCCTCCACCCCTGTCCGACTCCCTTCTCTAGACGACGGGTCTCTTGGGCGCATACGTGACCTGTAGGTTACGCATGTGCACTTGTCTCACTGCTCTGAAAGGAACAATGAAACAGTTCGGGGAGACAGCTGATTTTCGGATCAGCTGTCTCCACGCTGGAGCAATGATGAATTGCTTCGGTGCTTGCATAGAGTTAGAATGTTAATTATCGGGGTCCGAACCCCGATAATTAATATCATGAATAATCACAATATGAGAGATCTAATGATGAAGGTGCTGGGTATAGAGATAACACAGCAACACACAGAATAAGATACTGTAGTGTGTGTGTTTTTTACCATAGAAAACACACATTAAAGTCTTACTTTTTTTTTGTTATTATACAGCACTTCAGAGCCATGATGAAGAAAAGAAGAACATGTTTATGTTTTTAGAATTTTTAAAACATGTTTATATATTTTTCATTGTTACTACTATTATTATTCCTATTATTTTTATTATAATTTTAACTATTATTACTACTATTATTATTATTGCTAAAGGGAAGGGTTAAGGGGAGATTTAATCGGGGATAGATGAGTTAGGAGGGAACTAATATTAATAATAATAATAATAATAAAAAAATAAAAAAAAAGAAACATCAAAGGTGTGTGACTGGCCGGCTATTTAGGGGAGGTGGAGGCCGGGTTTTATTATTATTATTATTATTACTTCTACTACTATGGCTATTATTGCTAAAGGGAGGGCTTAAGGGGAGAGTTAATAGGGGAGAGAGGAGTTAGGGGAGACCAGAGGAGAAGAGAGATTATTTAAACTAATAACAATAATTAGAATAATAATAAACATCAAAGGAGTGTGACAGGCCGGCTATTTAGGGGTGGTGGAGGCCGGGTTTTATTATTGTTATTATTTTTATTATTACTACTACTACTACTGCTATTATTGCTGAAGGAAGGGTTTAAGGGGAGGGTGAATAGGGGAGAAAGGAGTTAGGGGGGGCCAGGGGAGAAGAAAGATTATTTAAACTAATATCAATGATTATAATAATAATAAACTTCAAAGGAGTTTGACAGGCCGACTATTTAGGGGAGGTGGAGGCCGGGTTTTATTATTATTATTATTATCATTACTTCTACTACTATGGCTATTATTGCTAAAGGGAGGGCTTAAGGGGAGAGTTAATAGGGGAGAGAGGAGTTAGGGGGGACCAGGGGAGAAGAGAGATTATTTAAACTAATAACAATAATAATAGTAAACATTAAAGGAGTGTGACTGGCCGGCTATATAGGGGTGGTGGAGGCCGAGTTTTATTATTGTTATTATTTTAATTATTACTACTACTACTGCTATTATTGCTGAAGAAAGGGTTTAAGGGGAGAGTTAATAGGGGAGAGAGGAGTTAGGGGAGACCAGGGGAGAAGAGAGATTATTTAAACTAATAACAATAATTATAATAATAATAATAAACATCAAAGGAGTGTGACAGGCCGGCTATTTAGGGGCGGTGGAGGCCGAGTTTTATTATTATTATTATTATTACTACTGCTATTTTTGCTATAGGGAGGGTTTAAGGGGAGAGTGAATAGGGAAGAGAGGAGTTATGGGGGGCCAGGGGAGAAGAGATATTATTTAAACTAATATCAATGATTATAATAATAATAAACTTCAAAAGAGTGTGACAGGCCGGCTATTTAGGGGCGATGGAGGCCGGTTTTTATTATTATTACTACTACTATAGCTATTATTGCTGAAGGGAGGGGTTAAGGAGAGAGTGAATAGTGGAGAGAGGAGATAGGGGGGACCAGTGGAGAAGAGAGATTATTTAAACTAATAACAATAATTATAATAATAATAAACATCAAAGGAGTGTGACTGGCCGGCTATTTAGGGGAGGTGGAGGCCGGGTTTTATTATTATTACTATTACTACTGCTATTATTGCTGAAGGGAGGGGTTAAGGGTAGATTGGATAGGGGAGAGATGAGTTAGGGGAGACCAGGGGAGAAGAGAGATTATTTAAACTAATAACTATAATAATAATAATAATAAATATCAAAGGCGTGTGACTGGCCGGCTATGTAGGGGTGGTGGAGGCCGGGTTTTAACTAAAACATGGTACAGATGTGTCCATATAAAAATAAAACCTACAGTTTGTGTTTTAGTTATTTTAAAAAAAAATTGACAGTACATATCTCTGTTACTGTCATTATTGTTATTACTATTATTATTGCAATTATTATTGTTAGCATATGAAAGAAATATGACCTAATGTTAAGGGTAGATTGAATAGGAGAGAGATGAGTTAGGGGGACCAAGGGAAAAGAGAGAAGAACTTGGATTTGTTTCCTATGATGGAGTAAAATGAGTAATAGCTAGAGGGAGAAGAAGTTAATAGGAGACAGGGTTAGAAGGTGGCAGGTAGAGATTTCCTATCTGATAGATTCTATGTTGGAGGTGAATAGATGACAAAGTCAGAGGCAGATAGGGAAGGAATATAGGCAGATAGGGAAGGAGATATAGGAGTGGGGGAGGGCAGAGAAGGTGGTGATGAGACACTGGTAGTTGGAGGATTTGGAGGAGATGAAAGCCTTGAAGAACACACCATCACCTGGTTGAGTGAGTAGAAAAGAGGTCACCATAGTAGAGAGCTGTTGGAGAAAGCCAGGTTTTAGTGATGTTGAGGAGGAAGATGAATAGGTCTTGAATGGGGGCCATTTTATTATTAGCTATAAGTTTAAACTGTGTTATTTCCAGTATATAAACCATATATGATCTCTATCTCTCTATAATTATATATGTTTTCTTTTTTTTTATTATATACTTTATTGGGGATTTCCCTCTCTATGGGTTATATGGACTTACCTTACTAACACTATTCTCTGTTTATAGTCATGGTTACTCAAACAATTTAGTACAGTACTTTATAATTTAATACAAAAATAGCAGCATTCAATGTGACATTTTATTACCTCACATTTCCAACTTTGTATCACTTTTTTTACGCGTTTATATATTTTTAATATTTTAATGTGTATGATGTTTTATACTGTACCAATAAATGTTATATTTTAAGAGGAATTTTGCTCCTTTTTTCCATTCAAGTGTTCACCAATATTAGACAATTCTTTTATTTTTCTTGTGTATTATGTTTCATATCTGTGTTACTAATTAATGTACATTTGCAAGTAATCTGCATTATGGAAGTCCTACAGAATGGCAATTACAAAAAAATGTTTGGTCTGGGATTACTTGTTACATTATTTGGTGAATGGTAATAGTCAGGGTCTGGCAGCTTTTAGCCTGGGGGGGAAATACAAGCAAGTGGCCCTGGCTTTCTACCAGCATACGGCAATAGAAAAATAGGCACAAACCAGGCATATGCAAGTGTAACTGACACAGGGTAGTACGCATTTCAAGTGAATCTCCACTAATGGCTGAGGAGGCGTAACTGGTCTGTAATGAGCAATTTCATGTAGATAATGTTCAGTGAGGGCGTATTGATGGAACTGCAGCCACTGAGTTGGTCCTAAGTGTAAATACGCCTGGTGCATCTTCTTCAACAAGTGTAGTCTGATGTACGATGATGATAATTATCAAAAGCTAAACATATACGTAGTGGTCAGGTGTACCACAAGATGTACAACATACAAACGTGAGCGCTGGCACTGACACAAACCAGGACAAATCATAAATAATTAATAGTACGACTAATACATGGAGTTAGTAAAGTGCCACTCTATGGGGTCAATTCAATTAGTCGCAAGAGAAGAAAGCTTCAGTTGAAATGGTGTAGAAACGTCAGCAATGGCAGCTGAACTTGCCCAGTCCCGGCTCAATACCGCCCCAGACATCAATTTTTTTGTACGCAGCGCTGCAAACAAAAAGCTGCGTGTTCAGAGCTACCGAAACTGCGGTATATAGCTGCACTTACTCACGGGGCAATCCACCTCATGGCTAATTGAATCGACCCCTATAGGTAAAAATAAATAAGAATATTACTGACTTGATATTAAAACATACATTTATTTAACCCTTAAAACAAACAATTTGCTACATATACACCAACAACACAAGCAAAACAGTGACTACTTTATATTGGTAAAAGAAATAGATAATTCCCAATTTTTTATACATTAACAAGTAGATCCCAAATCTGACACCACCCTTCCTCATTAAAAATTAGTTCCCAGATCTGACAGGTCAGTTCCCCTTCCTCTCTAGTTTAAAATCAGACCCTAGATCACTCCTTCAATTATGATCATACCCCATACCTGACAACCTCCCCCACTCCTCCAATTATAATCATACCCCAAACTTGACAACCCTCCTCCCTCAATTGCAAACATACCCTGTACCTGACAATCACCCCTCCTTCCTCAATTACTTTATAATCAGTCTCAAACTTGACAACTACCTCAATGTAAATAATACCAGAGAACTGCCCCCCAAGTCAGGCCCCGACCCATGTCAAAGAACTGCCTCTCCTAAACCTGATAACCCCTCCTTTTACCTCAATTAAAATCATGTCCCAGAACTGCCACTAAGGCCCTCATTCAGAGCCGTTCGCTATTTGCGTTCGTTCGTTCAAAAACAAGGGGTGGCTATTCAAATGATCCGTTCGCACATTGCAGTCTGTTCACACCTCTACGTCTGAACGAGCGAGCAAAACATATTTTATTTCTTAAAAACGCCCCCTGGCCGCTCTCACCATACGTCATGTCCGCTATTTATTGGATTAATCGAGTACATCGAACAGGATATGAACTGCTCGCTATTCTTGTGGTTGGTTTTTTCAACCGCTATTTTGCGAGCAGTTCTGAGTTAAAAAAAAACAAATGACGTGGTCATTGACGCTGCTATATTAATTATGCACACCCATAAAACGCACGTTTTGACCTTTAAGCACGCCTGCGTTCTGATCTCCGCTCCCCGTTTTCAAGCACCTTCCCCTGTTACCACCCACATACGCCTCATTCTGTCACTCAAAATAGCAGGCACTCGCTATATTGCGTACAAACGATTTTCGGCCGCACTGACTGGTTCGCGCATGCGTACTAAAAACCGTACGCATGCGCTGATGTGCGAACATCGCTCAGAACGAGTGTACTGCCGCTAGCGAGTGGCTCTGAATGAGGGCCTAAATCTAACAACCCCTTCCCCTAGAATTACAATCATATTCTAGAACTGTCCCCCCCAACCCCCCGCAGACCTAACAACCTCCCCCTTCTCTGTCAATTGAAATCCTGTCAATTAACACCCCTATAAGTGACAACCCCTCTTCCCCCTCAATTAAAATCATGCCCCAACTGCTGATAAAAGATCAATATTAAATGAGACCTCAGTTCTATGGGGACTGCCCAATACATCTACATACCCTAGTCCAGGCTACTGCTGCTGCAGTCCCTTCTTGCTCGCAAGCGGGTATGAATCAGGCCCAGTGCCCCCTGCGGTGCTATGTGTCACGGCACTGGTCGCACTACCCTAGTTACGGCCCTGGGCAAGATCTACCAATCTTGCACACGATCCAGCAGCATATCGCTCAGTGTTTGTCTGTACGATATATCGTTCGGATCCGCATATGATGCTTGTAGGCATGGATCAGGGAGATCTGTGCTGCAAGCATCAAGACACAGATGCATGCATCTATGCCTAAAAAGTAAAAACCTGTGTAAAATGAAAAAAAAAAAACGGCGTGACCCTCCCACGTAAAAGAGCAACGAGCCCCAGGCTTTTAGTGACCCAGTGCTGGTTGTACAAAATACGTGGAAAAAACAACTATGGGGTCCCCTGTGTTTAAGCGCAGCCAGCGCCGGGCTCTGATCCAGTCCTGGTTCTGGAAATACAGGGGAAAAATTAGTAGGGTCCCCCTTTAATTCCAGAACCAGCACCGGACTTTTTCAAGTGGGGGGCTAATGCCACAGTCAGGGGAGCCCTTTCACCGGGTCCCCCAGCTGAAGCATTAACCCTGACCGCTAGTCAGCCCAGGCTGGGGATCCCTGGGGAGCTGGGAACCCCCCCCAATAAAGTGGTCCCCCTCTCCAGGGCACCACAGGCGTAGGCTGATAGCCCGGGGCTAACCCCGGCACACCTGGCCAGTGGGTGCTGGGTTAATTGATGTATTTGAAAGAGTTAAAAATTTTGTCTTTTGCTGTGGAACTACAGGTCCCAGCAAGCCTCCCCTACATGCACATTACGGGCCCACTGGTACCTGTAGTTCCACAACAATAACAAACCCCTGAAATTTGGCATGCAGCACCGAGCGATGGTTCTACCCATCCATGCCAAGTTTCAGCTCGGTACCTCCAATAGCTTTTGAGGTGTAGCCCCTTAAACACCATGCCTCCCCCTCACCTCTCAGGAGTTCTCTATCGGAGAATTCAGTTTTTTTCGAGTCAGTCAGGTTTTTTTCGAGTCAGGTTAAATACTGTCTACTTTTGCATGTAGTCCACAAATGACAGACTGCAATTTAGATTTAAGTTTGGATATGCAGGACTGGTGCAAGGTTTCTCAGCACACTAGGCAAGGCTTCAACCTGCCTCCCTCTGCCCCCATATACCCACATCCAGATTCTCACACAAGTGTCGCCTGTCCAACTTTCCATCTCCTTCGCCTGTTTCAGAGGCGAAAACTTTTCCTGCGCGTCCCCGCTTTTCGCCCTATTCAATTCCTAAACACACGAAAACGGAAAGTGGCGAATTCAGAACCGGCGGAAAGTGCTGTCAGCAGTGGGGAAATCAGTCTCTACTCCAAAAAAAGATGCACTAACAGGGAATCACTGTAGATGTGTACTAATAGCCCTAATAAAAGTGTTTGGGGTACTTAAGTAGTTTAAATTGCTTCTTATTAGCGTCTTTGCAAAAGTGGTGAAGAGTGGCATAAAGCAGTAATTTTTGGTGAAAATAAGTAGTCCAGTCAAATTTGGGGTACTTGCAAATGGGTGCAAGCATATTTTAATGTTTCTAAAATGAACTTTTAAAAAATGTAAAAAACGCACCTGCAGCATACACCTGCAATCCCCAAAACACCTGACCCATTATTGCAGACCCCCAAGAAGTCTATTTCGCTAGTTTTTATGTTTGTCCCCCCACTTTTTACTTTTTCGCCCCAAAAATGAAAGTACTTTTTTGAGGTGTTCTTAGGTTTTTTTTTCCCCCAGATTTGTCCTTTGGGGAACTGTCCCAAGGGTTCTGGGTCGTTTCTTCACGTTTGCACCCCAAAATAAAGATTTTGCACTTCTTTTTACCTGCTATTCATTGGAGAAACTTTTTTGTCTATTACAGTACATTGCATTGAGTTTCCACTTAGGCAAATTCCGTCTGGAATTGAATTTGGACATAAGTTCCGACCAGGCGAAAAGCGTCTATATGCGAAACTTTTTCGCCTATTACGGCTTTTCGTCTCTAATTGAATACGGCTCATAAATTGTGTCTATTGCTGAATGCCGTCCAGGGGCATACACATCATTTCTAGAGATTTTTTTGTGATGACTTGTTTGAGTCCTTGGGCTGTATTTACTAAGCTGATGATTTTCAAATATGCTGATTTGTGGCGGTTTTGCCATCAGGATATAAAATAACAATAATATTGTATGTAATGGTGAAAACACGCCATTACATTCACTATTGGCTGAAACATGTCATGTGTACATGTCATAAAGTCAAACAGCAATAAATAGTATACATAAAGATTTTTATAGTGGCTGATACAGCACAGCTAATGGGGTATACGTCAGGGGGAGTGGTGGGGGGTTGGGAGGAGGGAAATATGCTGGATGTGTCTATGTGTGTGACTATAAACTGTATGTGTTGTATGCAAGTCTGTAAAATTGCAGCCGTGTGAGAGTGCTGAAAAGAAATCGTGGCACTGTTATAGTGGGAAATTGCTTATTAATTATATGTCAGTGAAGTCACAATGCTCATTTATCAGATGAATCCTTTACGATTTACCATTTGTTTATATACCAGTAGAGGACTGGCATACTCCCACTGCGGGTGTCCATACATTTTGGCAGAAAATTCTTATTTAATAAAATAAGATCTACAGTGAAAGGACAGCCAGCATCAGTACAGCCCATCAATGCAGCACAAACTAACATACACAGCAGGTAGGAACTAACATACACAGCAGCTATAATCTACTTGGCTGATATGGGCACACTTCCACTTGTACTCTTAAATAGGTGTAGTTAGTCACTTTAGTATAGTTAGTCACTTTTTATCATTGTCTGTAAATGATGCTCCAGATGTTATAGTGTAGTAATTTACAGATGACTTACCAAACACATGGAGAACTGCTGGTGACACTTCAGGAATGTCATTGATCTTTTTGCTGTTTCGGTACCAATAAATCTCCACAGGTTCAGGGGGTCCAACAGCTTCACAGGTGAGATTAAATGGAGTGTTCTGAGAGACATTCAACGTCTCTGGCTGCTGAATGAAATGTGGAAGACCTGAAGAGAAAAGCAGCTAGCATGAGAACGGGGTTCTATTTATACTCACAGTATTTTATAGCAAGTACTGTACATGGAAATTAATATTGCCTTTGAAAAAAATAAACCTAAATAAATAGATTTCACAACACTCATTTAAAAAAAAAAAAATCAATCCAAAAGAGGTGCATACTGTACATAGGGCCTGATTCAGACCCGCTCGCGAGCACTGAACGCTCGCAAGCGGGTCGATGTTGGCCCAGTGCGCATGCGCACGACGGAGGCGGCTCCGTCGTGCGCATGCGCGAGACCCGGATAGTGTCGCTCCTGGTCTCACTACAAAGGGGGCGTGCTGTCGATGTTTAGTGACAGCACGCCCCCTTTGGTGGGCGGGCCGGGGGCGTAGCTGCCCTGACGGAGGCACTCCCATGGGAACGCCTACCGTCTAGGGCCGGCCCCACTGACTTCACAAGTAATGTCAGTGGGTGGACTTCTTGCTCTGTAAGAGCAAGAAGTCCACTGGGACTTGCGGCAACGAGACCCTACCATAAGGGTCTCGTCGCAAGTCCGATGGTTGCGATGGTCTTGACCATCGCGACCATCTTCCTGGCTGCTCGCTATAGCTGTGGGTGGTCACCAACAGCTATGCGAGCAGCCAGGAGGCCGCTCTAAAATGAAGAACGGCCCTGATTCAGAGCGAGCGCTCTGTCAGAGCGTCCGGCTCTGAATCAGGGCCATAGTCCACACAATAAGTTGTTCCTCTTTTACATGTGGCATTAATAAAAATATAGCTCAGCTTCTATAAATTTGTGGCACTCATGACTAAAATAACTACCTTAATATTATCACTTGTCTTCTGTATCACAAAAAAATCATAATAGTGCAAACTTTAAAAAATGTCACCAATGAATAATTTATATAATTTCAATGATATAAAACAGGGGTGGGCAATAAGCAGCCCTCCAGCTGCTGTTAAACTACAAATCCCAGCATGCATTGCATTTTTAGCACTGCCAAATAGCAAAACTGCGGCAGGGCATGCTGGGATGTGTAGGTTTACATCAGGGAGGGCGCTTATTGCCCACCCCTAATATAAACAGTAAGTCGCAACTAGCTGTATGACAATTTCTGTGTTTACTTTGATCCTCTTAACTTGACTTAGGGCCTGATTCAGAGTTGTAAGCTATGTCGATGTTTTTGCAGTTGAACGATTATCGGCTATCAGCGCATACGTCTGAGTCGCACTGCGCATGCGTCAAAATCCATTACGATAGTTGCAAGCAGTGACAGTTAAGGGCCGTTTGGTGGAGGTTACGAGGCGTGCAGCCAGAAATGCAGGCTAGCTGCGATCGGTTTTGGGATGTAAAGCTGCCTGTGTCTGTGATCCCGTGCGCACAAATCATGGCTCCGACGTCTCAGTTCAGACGTCCATTCTGCATGACCATATTGTTACTCGGGTGGCCAAGTATCGATGGATCTGCATATTAGTAAGGAGTTGCGATGGATTTGCGATGAAAAATTGCAAATGCAACCAAATGCAGTCACCTCTGAAATATGAGTGCATTTGATTTTTAATACATTTCATTGTTATTTGAAGGATGCTGTCACTGTAGGACTTGCAGGTATTAAAATAACTCGGTCTTTCATTTTGCTAAATATCTAGAAGTTTGCAATAGCATAACACATCTGTATTTTTGTTTTGTATCCATATAGAGCAGAGCTTCCCAAACTCGGTTCTCAAGGCACCCTAAAGGGGGGTATCCACGACAAGATCTGAAAATGACTGCACGATTACGACATTGTAATCGTTCAGTCGTTTGTCACTCATGTGATGAACCTGCACTGAACGGGCAGACGTTCAGTGCAGGGTCATCAATCATCTGGATACATACTGAACCTGACGATATCGTCAGGTTGACCAGCATGTTGGAAAGATGATAGATGTCTAAATGACCAGCAGGCACACGCATCGCTGGTCATTTTAGACACTTTTGCAAACGATTGAACGATCGTTATCGTTCATCTTAATCGTCTAGTGGATACCCCCCTTAAGGTTTTAAGGATATCCATGCTTGACCACAGGTGACTTCATTAGTACATCGATTCATTTGATTTAACCACCTGTGCTCAACCATGGAGATCTCTAAAACCTGAACTGTTGGGGTTCCTTGAGGACCACGTTTGGGAACCTCTGATATAGAGCATTTATAGTGAATGAGCTATGCGAGCGGCCAGGAAACCGCTGTAAAAAACAAGAAGGCCGGCCCTGATTCAGAGCGAGCGCTCTGTCACAGCGTCCGGCTCTGAATCAGGGCCATAGTCACATACATTTACATACGTACTGTAGTACACATATACACACATATAGTCACATACATTTACATACGTACTGTAGTACACATATACACACACATAGTCACATATATTTACATATGTACTGTAGTACACATATACACACACATATAGTCACATATTACATACGTACTGTTGTACACATAGCTACACATATACATACACATATAGTCACATATAGTTACATACATACTGTTGTACACATAGCTACACTTATACATACACATATAGTCACATACGTACTGTTGTACACATAGCCACACATACATCAGGCTTGCCGACATTTAGCTCCCTCCTTCTGGGAGGGTGCTTTCGGGCTTACACAGCGGGAGGCGTGATGCTGTCAAAGGAGGCGGGGTCCACAACTAACGCATCATTGGGGCAGAGCATGGGGCTGTGACAGCGTGATCGTGTCATCGCGGCTCCGCCCCCTCTTCACATTACAGACATTAATGGCATTGTGCAGCAGGGGACGGAGCCACGATGACGAGATTCAGCGTGAATTGCATCACCGCCTCCCCGCTGCTGGGGTATATACTTTCAACTGCGGAGGGGGGGGGGTGCGGACACATCACTGGGGGCCAGGAGGCTTGCCTGCCTTCCCAGTGGGCCGGGAGCGGCACCAGATTTTCGGGAGGCTTCTGCGAAAGGGAGGGCACGGGGGCACTTATCACCTACCCCCTGTGCCCCCTCCTTAATCCGGCTCTGGCTCCAGTAACACAAATGGAGCGGGTGGCCCAGCAACATCCTCTGCCTGTCTCCAGCCATTCTATCAGCGTTCGGCTGCAGGCAGATGGCGTCCCCCAAGGACTGATATAGTAGCGGCCCGGGGGGCAGATGGCACCCTGCCCCCCGGCCCAGCCCGCCAGTGAACCAGGCTTGTTGTTAGGATCCTCTGATTGTGCTGAGAAAATGCTTCTTCTCCAAGCTCTGCTATTACAGAAGCTGGAGGTGTATACAGCCCCTCACTCTCTCCCAGTATATGATTATCTGTAGGATTTAAAAATAAGTAAATGATTAATGACAGCAGAAGTGCAAGAATGTACAGATAAACCATATGACTAACTTACTTGGGGATAAAGAGAACAAGATTGAGATATTATTAAGGGAAAATATCAGAATGGTGTTCTTTTAATATAAATAATAATGGTAGTGACAAAAAAAGAATGAAAAAATATTGTTTTGAAAGTTGTATTCATTACACAAACACATTTTACATAATACACAATATATCTAACTAATAATGTAGAGAATTAATTATTCTGCAGATACAAAAGGAAATATTATTCACTTAGGGGCCTAGTCACTAAGTCTTAGAGAGAGATAAAGTGGAGAGGGATAAAGTATCAACCAATCAGCTCCTGTCTTTTTTCTAACAGCCTGTAAAGTGACAGTTAGGAGCTGATTGGTTAGTACTTTATCTCTGTCCAATTTATCTTTCTCCAAGGCTTAGTGAATAGACCCCTGCATCACTTAACTGACATGGTCGTATGGGATGCAAATGCAGCCAACTGTGCTTCAGCTGACAAGGTGCGACCGCACCACCCTGCTGTGTTTTTGAAGCAGAAATTTGTTTGAAACATGTGCAGAACGAATCTTCTCTGACACCCTGGACGCTCCTGTGGCCCCGGCAATGTCTGACCGGTATTGCCAGAAAAATCGTCAGTAAAGTGGTTAAAGCGACAGAATAATACCCCTTTTCCACCAAAATTCCGGGTCTGACCCGGAGTTGGAACAGAGGTCCTCATTCAGAGCCGGACGCTATTTGTGGTCGTTCGTTCAGAAAAAAGGGGTGGCTATTCAAATGAACCGTTCGCTCTTTGCGGTCTGTTCACGCCTCTATGTCTGAACGAGCGAACAAAACTTGCGGTCGTTTTTTGAATAACTACGCCCCCTGGCCGCTCGCATCCTACGTCATGTCCGCTATTTATTAGATTAATCGAGTACATCGACCAGCGTATGAACTGCTCGCTATTCTTGTGGTTGGTTTTTCCTACCCCAATCTTGCGAGCAGTTCTGACTATAAAATAACCCAGTGACGTGGTCAATAACGCTGCTGTATTAATTATGCACACCCATAAAACGCCCGTTTTGGCCTTTAAGCACGCCTGCGTTCGGATCTCCATTCCCCGTTTTCAAGCACCTTCCCCTGTTACCACCCACATACGCCTCCTCCTGTCACTCAAAATAGCAGGCATTCGCTATTTAGCGAACAAACGATTTTCGGCCGCACTGACTGGTTCGCGCATGCTTTTTACGATCCGTACGCATGTGCAGTTGGGCAAACATCACTCGGAACGAATGAGCGGCCGCTTACAAGCGGCTCTGAATCAGGCCCTGAGTTCCTATCCGGATCAGACCCGGAATTTAGCCGGCGCCGACTCAGGATATTCCCGAGTCGGCGCCGCTCACACTGGAGTCAGGTCTGCATAGACCCGGATTTCCCGGCGTGAAAGTGGACGCTTGGAGATGATGTCATCTCCAAGTGCCACTGAAGCCGGACCAATCGGCCGGCTAGCAGCGCACTCCAGGTCATCGTGACCCGGAGTGCGCTGTTCTCACAGCAGGGTTTCACGGGCTACGCCCGTGTTAAACCCTGCTATTTACCTGGGTTGGATTGCCGGGTCACTCGATCCGGCAATCCAACCGTCTCCCCTTTTACACCAGGGAGCTGCCCGGGTTAACCCTGAAATAACCCGGGTTTTAGCTCCGGTGTAAAAGGGGTATAATATTGCCCAGCAGTTAAACATAAGGTTGCAATGACTACATTGTTAAGATGCGGCCTGTGTAATATACCTGGGTGTATCGTTGTTTTACAGATCAATAAACCTTGCCCATCACAAGAAGCACTTCATTAAAATGCTGGAAGGTGTTTTTGAAATTTGTTGTCACTTTAAAATGTCATAGAGAGCACCACTAATTTGCTAAGACTGCTAGTCCTATATAGAGTCACAGGCACAAGCAATATACTATGCAGGTTGTTCTCCTGTAACAATAACAACAAAAATTTGTTAAATAAAAAAAAAGTTTTATTTCAGTTGAAAAAAATAAAAGAAAAAAAGTTTAGGTGTGAATGAAGCCAATATACACGGCATGTTATGTTTTATTTGGCCATTTTCCCAGACCTCTGCTTTATTACACACACTTCAACAGGCTAACAGTGAAATTTACTGGTACAATGGCAAATATATTCTCCATTGTTCCTCTAAACCACTATATTACACATGGGAAAACAATACACAGTTTGATTTAATAAGGACTTTGAATAGTATTTAGAGTGTACAGAGAATCTAAATTGTGTGTAACTTATTAGGGAGAGATTTATACTCACTTGTAAAGAGGACAAGTGAAGTTGTTGCCGATAGTAATCAATCAATCATATTCCAGCTATCATTTATCTAGTACATTCTATAAAATGATAGCTAGAAGCTGATTGGTTACTACGAGTAACACCACCACTTGTACTCTTTAGAATGCTTGATAAATCTCCCCAAGTAATATGCTGGTTTTCACATGAAGAGATGAGAAACTGAGGACGTGTCATGATTCGGATACAAAGGTTTTGGATCATCATTATCATCTTCAATGTTTATTTATAAGGTGCAACAAAACTAATCAGCAGGGGGCAGTCAAGAGTACAAATCATCTACTATATAAAAGCAAAAATTTGCCCTTCTGTCTTTCTATGCAAATCCACAATTTACAAGCCAAGATCGTGAAATTTTACATACAAGCGTATTAAAACACGGCCGAGACAACTAAAAAAAATTGAAATCAAAATGAATTACTGTTAATTTTTAATTAATTAAACACCACAATTTTTTTTGGATGCTCATTGTGGGGCCTTGCTCTCAGTACTGCTGTCTGCTGCCTCCAGTGGTGATATTTAAAAACTTTCTTATCTCTACTATTTATACTATTTCTGTCCTTCTGACTTTCTATACAAATCCACAGTTTACAAGCCAAGATCGTGAAATTTTACATACGAGCATATTAAAACACGCCCGAGGCAACTAAAAAAATTTGAAATTGAAATTAATTACTGTTAATTTGTAATAATTAAAAATCACTATTTTGGCTGTACGCTCATTGTGGGGCCTCACGGCACATGGGTAGGGCCTCGGAGCGAGCGTTTTGTGTTGTCATGTTCTTAATGTTTATTATTGAAGAGAGCTTGTAACTGAATTCACTCCATAAAGTCAAAATGAGTTCAAACAAGGCTGATTAAGGATGTACAGACAGGGAGCAGAGGCTAGACATTGTTCTGTTTGTGAGACATACTGGCCTACCCTCCCGATTTGGCAGGGAGCCTCCTGAAAATCGGGTGCTGCTCCCGGCCCCCGGAAAGCAGGCAAGCCTCCTGGCCCCCGCGGCCCGTCTGGCCATCCCCCCCCAATTACAATATAATCCCCGGCAGCAGGGGTGTGGTGACACGATTTGCGCTGAAATGCGTCATCGTGGCCCGCCCCCTGCTTCATGTTGCCATTATGTCGTTAATATGGACATTGTGAAAAGGGGGTGGGGTCACGATGACGCAATCACGCTGTCACACCCCATGCCCCCTTTTTCCACGACACGATCCCCACCATGGAAGCCCGACAGCTCCCTCCTGGAAGGAGGGAGCTAAAAGTCGGTAAGCATGTTGTGAGAGCTTACAGGGAGAGATTTACCAAATCTTGGAGAAAGATAAAGTGGAGAGAGATCAATTACAAACCAATCAGCTTCTGTCATGTTACAGGCTGTGCTAGAAAAATTTCAGAATCTGTTTGGTTGGTACTATATCTCTCTTCACTTTATCTCTCTCCAAGATTTAATCTCCCCCATAGTCTAAGGAAAATGGACTATTGGTACTATTGGGGCAGGGAAAGGATGTGAAGTGTAGTATCAGGTAAGGTAGGATAGGCAATAGTGAAGAGGTGCGCTTTGAGAGAGCAGAGGAGATGCTTAGGTCAGAGACAGATCAAAGAGGACGAGTCTATCATGTGATGAGGTTAGAGATGTGAGAAGGGGAAGAGTCATGAAGTCTTTGAAGGTGAAGGTGTCAAGTTGCAGCCTAGGATCGGCCGTTACTCACCCCAGTGTCGGCTTCCCCTGACTTCTCCAGCGATCAGACGTCTGGTGCGGCGCCATCTGATGCACTGAGGATTATGCCTAGGGACTGTGTGGACATTCATATGTTGCTCTGTGATTTGGTTCCTGCGGGTGCCGTCATGGACGCAGCCATGACAGTCTTCATCATATGACTAGCCTCTACCCAATGGTAGCCTAGTTGTCAGCTGACACTGTCCTCCAATGGACCGCTACCTTAGGGTATTTAGCTGGGCTCTGGACAACAGGAAGTTGCCTGTACAACGTCGTTACTACTGGTGCATGCTTGCCGTTGCTTCGTTCCAGGTTCCTTGCTCCTTTCCTCTCACGAGTCATCTCTAGTGTTATGTCTCTACTCCTCAAAGTGATTCTCCTGTGCCGGCGGTGCATCTGTGTTCTCAGCCTGTGTACTCAGTACAACTCCCGAGTACAACACAAGTGTCACTCTCCTGAGCCAGCGGTGCATCTGGGTTCTCAGCATGTGTACTCAGTATAACATCCGAGTACTGCCCAAGTGTCCCTCTACTGTGCCAGTGGTGCGTCTGGGTTCTCAGCACGTGTACTCAGAACACCAATCAAGTACTACCCTAAGTTTCACTCTCCTGTGCCAGTGGTGCGTTCTAGGTCTGCAGTGGGCCTTATCAATTTCCATCCAGTATACTTTTCCTGGAAGTTATTCTGTTGTGCCAATACAGTACCAGCAAAATACAGGATTCTCACTAGTGCTTCACACTGAAGTACATTGTCCTGGGCCTCCTCGGTGTTACATTCCTCCATTTCCCACATGTATTAGATACCTGACCAAAGGGCCGCGACCTGCTTGCTGGGTGGAGCTTAAACCCATATCCCGCTTGGAGGGGTAACTGGTGAACACCTAACAGCAAGTTAGACTCCGTGCCGTTGGTCAGGTCTCGTCAACATCCAATACTTGTGGATGAGGAAGACATATATCCAGGCCCCTAGCCTCTGATTCCTTCCTCAACCCAGGACCTCAGCTTTCAGTTCCTCAGAAGGAGATCCTCCTGAGCAGACCATGACAGAAGGCCTAAATTGAACTCTGGAGGTAATGTGGCATGGGGAATCAATGCAGGGAATTGTAGAGTGTATGTGGAACCATGAGAGAAGACAATCATTATCACTGCAGCTTTTAGGACCAAGGGAAAAACAGGTGAAGGGAATGCCAGATACCAGGAGGTTGAAGCAGTCAAGGGGTAAATAAAAAATAATGTATTTGAGTTTTGATAAAATTCAGCATAAGAAAGGGGCATATTCTGGCAATGTCTGGCGACGGGGTTTGTTCATCTTACAAACTCATTTACCACCATGCCCAATAATGATACAATACATTGCCTGATAACAGCTGCGATCAGTGGCGTCACAAGGGGGGTGACACCAAGGTGCAGGGTCCCCCTCAGTGACAGGAGCCGGGTTCTGCACTGTAGTATTAAGTGCAGCACTCGGTTCCTGTCAGTAAGGGAGCCGGCACTGCACATGTCTGCACCTCCTGCATCCCCCACCGGCACCACCCCAGAGATAGATTTTGTTTACCATGGCCACGGGCCGGGTTCGGGCCACGGGACCACGCCCCTCGCCCAGTGTCACGCCCCCTCCTTGAAGACCAGGGCCAGGATGCCACGCACCTTGCCTATTGTCACACCCCCTCCCGAAGGTCACGCCCCCTTTTCCTCAGGTGCCACGCACATGGCGTCCCTCCCCGCACCGGGTGTCACCGCGGGGAGAGACGCCACTGGCTGCGATATTGAAGCCTATGGGCGGGATGCACGATCCTCTATTATGCAGTCAAACCCCTAAAAACTTCAGTTTTCTGGGGTCTGACCGCATTTCTAATATGCACTAAGCTAGACGGTGGGCAACACCACTTTCAGATGGCGTTGACCAATAGAAGCCTATAGGCTTCTTTTCTACTTCAGCACTAAGAGGGATCCAATCCCAGTGCCCCCTGCGGCGCACGTGGCGTTCTGCGCATGCGCAGAGGGACTTCTGGGTCATAAACCCAGAAGTCCCTGTATCACAAAGGACAGCTTTTATTGGGAGAGTTGTCCTTTGCGATTTTCTTAATGCATACCGATGTTATTAACGCCGGCATACATGCATTGAGTAGCGGGATGGATGCTTGATGCATTTTGCCCTTTCTGTGGCAAGAAGTCCATAATATTTCCTGCTCCAAATAGCCCAATCAAGCTCCAAGCTGCTCCACAGACTAAAGGGGCCCATACAGCTACGGCCCCGATTCCCCGTTCAATCGATCTGACCCAATTCGCGGATCGGCGATCATTGATGATCAGCGATCTGTCGGACGAAAATGTTTGCGATCTGTCAGGGAAATTCAATATGTTAAAAATCAAGAGAGATTTTTCAATATGTTGAATTTTCCCAATTGCACTGCCCCGGTACCGGCAGAACGGGCACTCAGACACAGATGTATGGGCCCCTTTACATGACATTGCAAGTATTTTCAACTTCCTAAAATGATTACAAATAGATTTATGAATGTTAGCATTTTCTTATAAAGCAGTCTGTAGTTTAGGTGTCTGCTTCCTTCTGAACCGCAGTGTCCCCGGTCATTATGAATAAAAGTGCAGGACCAGTTAACTGCACTTACACAGCATACGTTTAGCACTCACTGCAGTACTGGGAGGTTGACACACTCCATTATGTATTTTTATCAGAGGCGTCACTAGGGTTGGTGTCACCCGGTGCTAGAACTCAGGATGACACCCCCCCTCAAAACAAAAAAAAATATGAATTTACATATCAGAAAAAAAGCGCACACAAGCCTGGCTCAAATTTTCATTGGGTGCTGAAGTGACATAAGGATTCAATAGACATATATCATACAAAAAATGTAAGATAGAGACCATCACACCACCATAAGTTGCAAAAAATATATATTTAACTGTCCATAATAAAGTGCATTAGCATATTTAGCAGCAAACGTATACAGAACGTGTATATATATATATATATATATATATATATAAACACGCACACACAGCAGCAGGGGGTGCAGCATTCCACGCTATTACAGATAACACAACTCTGGCACTAAATTTGCAACATTTCAGTGCTTGTTTAATCAGGTTAATTAACACAAAACGACTGTCACCTTAAATAGAAAACTACAATTCACCACGTGTATGCAGAAGGCTGGACCGGGACCACTCACCCGGCGCAGCGTCTGTGACATCATCGCACCCTTATACTTTACCACAAGTAGTGCCCCTTATTCAGTGCGCCCAGTAATGCCCCTTGTTGTGCCCCTTATACAGTATCCCCAGTAATGTGTCTTATACAGTGCCCCTTATACAGTACCCCCAGAAGCGCCTGTTATGCAGTGCCCCAGCATTGCCCTTTAAGTTGTGCTCCCAGTAATGCCCCTTATACAGTGCCCCCAGTAGTGCGCCTTATACAATCACAATGCAATGCCCCTTAAACTGTGCCCCCAGAAGCACTTCTTATGCAGTGCCCAAGAAATGCCCCTTAAGCTGTGCCCCCAGTAGTGCCCTTATACAGTGCCCCCAGTATTGCCTCTTATGCAGTGCCCCCAGCAATGCTCCTTAAGATGTGCCAGTAACGCCTCTTATGCAGTTCCCTTTAAGCTGTGCCCCCAGTATTGCCTCTCTTATGCAGTGCCCCCGGCAATGCCCCTTAAGCTGTGCCCCCTCCCCTGTGCAGTTAGTCAATACTTACCTCTCCTCTATTCATGACCTGCTGGCAAGCACTGGGTGTGTCCGGGGGTGCGCACTTAACTTGTCCTTCTTGACACGCAGCGCACTGACAAGCCGGTAGTCCCTCCTCCTCCATCAGGCTGAGCGGCTCCCAGTACAAGTGGAGCCAGCCTGCGCGATGACGTCATCGCGGCCGGCGTCCAGAACCACACACAAGCACAGAGATTCTCTGTGCCTGTGTGTGGCTCTGGACGCCGGCCGCGGTGTGAGAATGTGCAACTCACCCCCGGCGGCGGCGGGCAGAGCGGACCAGCGTGTGGCAGGACGGACCTGCAGATGTACAATAAAAGTGTCTCCAGCAGCTCGTGGTCGGCGGTGGTGCTGTGGGTGTGCGGCCCGCGGGTGTGACTTGCTGATCTTCTTGGTGTCACCCCCTTGAAGGGTGACACCCGAAGCGGGCCGCACCCCCCGCACCCCCCTACTGACGCCACTGATTTTTATGTTACAGACTAAACTGAATTTTTCTAGTTTGACTTCATTACAAGTTTGTGATTTGTTTGCTGCTTTACACACATTATGAAGAAAATTCCTCTGCCCATGTTTTTGTGATGGAAAATGATTTGTACTGTAATTATAGTTTATAACTTTTTGAGGAAAGGAAAAGCTAAAATGACTGGATATGTCCTTTTTCCCACCCGATGGACAGTCTTAATTGAAAATGAAATGAACAATCATAACTATATTCAACATAAAATAACATTGCTCAATTAAAGCAAGTGAGCTACGACCCGGAGCCACCAACCACACACTTACTTTAATGTGTCTGTGCCCTCACCTGTGGCCCCCAGCTCCTTTCTGCTTTATTGCTAGGTTTGTTTGTCTGTTATAAGTTGTAACACTTGTGTAAATGGGATCAGTATGAAATACCGCTGGACAAATCGGTTCAAATCCCGACGCCGGAAGACCGTCAGTGAAGATCCCTACAAGGTAAGTAAATTAACTATTTCTAACCATCTCCCCCCCCTAACCCTAACCCTCCTTTAGGGGTGCCTAACCCTAATCTCCCCCCCTAGTGCCTAACCGTAACCTCCCCCTTGTAAGTGCCGAAACCTAACTCCCCCTCCCCGCAGCCTAAACCTAACCCTTCCGGGTGGAGTGCCTAACCCTAACCTACACCAGGGGGTACCTAACCCTAACCCCCCCCTTACCCTAACCATCCCAGGGGGTGCCTAACCCTAAGTCCCCCCCCGGGAGCCCCTAACCTAACCCTCCCCCACCGCGGCTGTCCACGCCCGCCGCCTGGCTTACCTTCGTTCGGTATGCCGGGCGTCGGGCTCCCGGCATAGGGATAATGATAGGCGTCGGGATTTCGACACCTACTGTATCATTAGACCCCTGCCGAGATTTGACAGTCGGTGTTTCGACCGTCGGCTTCCTGACTACATCCCGTTTAAAATGCCTACTAATATGTTACTACAGACAATTAATTAAATGTAATGTTTTGACCCAGTGTTCAGTGCTCTCTTGAATGTCTGAACTTTGTAGTACCAGTCTGTGGGGCGATTCAATTGTTTTAGTGCAACCGATCGCCCATCATATAATAAAACAACAACAACAAAAAATTGGCACCATTCACGCCCTCTTTTCTCATTTATTAAAGCTGGCCTCTGTCAGTGCTATACAATGTTTTCATTTTACTTCCAAATGACTGAACTAAACATTTAAAAGGCAGATCATTAATTCCCAGGAGATGGTTTATATTTCACCCTAACGTATGCGACTTGCTGGGCTATATTCCATTAAACCAATACTGCTAACAAATACCTGTACATATATACCCACACCACTGTCTTTGGAATTTAATTTTACCCCATTTAACCTTAGATGTATGGGCTCATTGAGTAACTTGTGATTGTTGTGTAAGTCTGCAGTACAATTACCGTATATACTCGAGTATAAGCCGAGTTTTTCAGCACAAAAAATGTGCTGAAAAAGTACCCCCTCGGCTTATACTCGAGTCAAGTGTAGCGCTGACCGGACGGAGTTCGGTCAGCGCTACACACTGCCAAACACACAGCCGCCGGAGCCAGCAGCTGCGTGTTTGGTGTAATCAGCAGCCGCTGAGAGTCTGTCAGACTCTCAGCGGCTGCTGCTGCTCCCACTGCGGGAGCCATCTTCCGGCTCCCGCAGTGGGTGATGGGAGACACGTCGTCATGACGACGTCTCTCCCATGCAAAGCGTCCGGAGGAGCGGACAGCGGCGGGACCAGGAGCCGGAGTTTAAGGTAAGTGTTTATTTTTTTTTAATTCTTTTCACGTCTCTCTCTACTAGGGGGGGGGGACTACAGGGGGCACTACCAGGGGGCGATGACTACAGGGGGCACTACCAGGGGGCACTACCAGGGGGCAATTACTACAGGGGGCACTACCAAGGGGCATTCTCAGGGGGCGATTACTACAGGGGGCACTAAAAGGGGGGATTACCACTGGGGGAACTACAAGGGGGGATTACTACAGGGGGGGATTACTACAGGGGGCACTAAAAGGGGGGATTACTACAGGGGGCATTAAAAGGGGGGATTACCACTGGGGGAACTACCAGGGGAGGATTACTACAGGGGGCACTACCAGTGGGGGATTACTACAGGGGGCACTAAAAGGGGGGATTACTACTGGGGGTACTACCAGGGGGGGATTACTACTAGAGGCACACTAGGCTTATACTCGAGTCAGTAAGTTTTCCCAGTTTTTTGGGGTAAAAGTAGGTACCTCGGCTTATATTCGGGTCGACTTATACTCGAGTATATACGGTATGTCAAAGTTCAAAGCTAAGGGTGAGCTCACATTCTTGTAAATACTGTGCTGCATATTACTTAACCTTTTATTGTTAAACACAACTTTAATATATATAATCATATTAAACATAAGGAATGTGAGAATGATAGAAAAAGAGCCAAAGAAAACTTCCAAACAGACACAAGCTGATCTCCAAGGTCAAGGTATGTCAGTGTCTGATCTACCATCCTATGTTTTCTGGGAGAATGTCCTTTAGACAGTCAAAATTGGAGCCAACTCAGCTCTATGTTCACAGGCAAAAAAATTAAACTTCCAAATATAAGAACAGTAGTCCCTACTGTGACACCTGGAGGAGGCTCATTTATGTTTTGGTGCTGATCATGGTGCCTTGAATCAGTGCATGGCACAGTGAAATATCAAGACTATTAAGGCATTCTGGAGCTAAACATACTGCCCAGTGTCTGAAAGTTCTGTCTCAGTTGAAGGTCATAGGTCCTCCAACAGGCTAATGATCGAAAAGATCATTAGCGGCCACATCTAGGGAGGTTCTATACAGTCCCATGGACTTTAAACTTCTTAATTATATTTGCAACTTTAGTCACAGGAATATCAAACTGATTGGAGATTGGCTCAAAGCTTTTACCTTTAACGTGTTTGTTTATAATACTGCTTTTATACCTAAATTCCAGGTTTGACCCAAAGGTTAGAACAGGGTTCCAAACCGGATCAGACCAGGAATTTAGCCGGCGCCAACCCAGGATATTCCCAAGTCAGCGACGTTCACATTGGAAGTGGACGCTTGGAGATGACGTCATCTCCAAGCACCACTGAAGCCGGCCAATCAGCAGGCATGTGGCACGATCCAGGTCATCGTGACCCCGATCATGCCGTTACACTGCAGAGTTACTCCCGTGTTAAACCCTGCAAGTTACCTGGGTTGGAATGCCGGGTCACTCCACCCAGGAATCCAACCAGTCCCCTTTTACACCAAGGAGCTACCCGGGTTAACCCTGCAATAATCCGGGTTTTAGCTCTGGTGTAAAAGGGGTATAACTGTCTAAAGCTGCATACACACGTAAAGATTTTCTGTCCAACCATCCAACTAGTTGATTGGTTGGATTGAAAATCTGGTAATATATGGGAGTAACTGATGATCAGCAATTTACTCCTAAATGCCAGAAAACAGATGAAAATGGTTGTCAGACAAGTTTGTTAAATGTTTGATCTAAACAATTTGTTCAAACAACAGTTTTGTCCATTTTCCGGCGTTTGGGAGCAAATTGCTGATTGTCATTTGCTTTCATACCTTACCAGATTTTCATTCCAACCAATCAACTAGTTGGATGGTTGGACAGAAAATCTTTACGTGTGTACCCAGTTTTACTGATCTCCTCAGACAACTCTCTCCTTTGCTTTTTCTGGTCCGTGCTCAGGGCCTGATTCAGAGCGCTCATCGCGTCTGGCGCATGCGCACGACGGAGCTCCCTCCGTCGTGCGCATGCGCAGTGCACACCATCAACACACTTGCGAGCGGACAGTCGCTGGCGAGTGGGTCTGAATGAGGCCCAAAGACACTTGTCCATATGTAGAGCTGTAACAGGGCCACTTTGATAATAATGATCATGAAAATAAAACATATTTTTCTAAAATGAGACAGTGTATGACAATAAAATGTGATCATCATCAGTTAGCAGGGAGGCATGTTATTAGAGCTGTTGGAAGTCCTATTGTATATATGCACATTTTGAAATGTAACAAAAATATATATTTTAATAACTATATACTATCTACTGACATTACTATATCCTGAACAGGTTGGTAAAGACTTGTGCTAAGGATATTATGCCACACACTCTATGGCAGGGGTTCCCAACCACGGTCCTCAAGGCACACTAGCAGTCCAGGTTTTAAGGATAGCCATACTTGAGAACAGGTAACTTTATTAGTACCTCAGTTATTTTGATTAAACCATCTGTGCTTTAGCATGGATATCACCAAAACCAGGACTGTTAGTGTGCCTTGAGGACTGAGGTTGGGAATAACTGCTCTATGGGGTCCATTCATCATCATTTAATTTGTACAAAAGCAGGTGAAAATTTTACATTTTAACCTACTTTTGTATAATTTAAGGATCAGGGCTATTCATTATGAAGGTAATGCAGGAGATATCACTGATATCTCCTGCTTACCTTTCAAGCCCGATCTGTCCCGCTAGTATGGGGACCTAAATTAATCAACCTCCGAAAATACAATATTTTCGCCATCTTCAGATGTAGTTTCCTCCGGCACCCCTGCTCCTACCCTACATCGGGGAGGCCCAGTTCACGCTTGTGCACTAGCACTGCCGAGTCATACTCAGCAGTGCTAATGTTCACTGCTACGAAAGTACGAAAATCAGCTGTCTCTGCACCAGAGCAATGACAAATTAATCTGTTGAATTTGTATCCACCGCTGCTACTCGCAGCTGGTTGGATACTTAATCATCGGGGACCGCCCACCCCACGATAATTAACATAATGAAAGGACCCCTAGATACCATATGAGCCAGCTCTGTGGATCCTTGATCATCCCCAATATTTGTGCTGCCTCAGCCACTAACGATATCTATGCATGGTATTCTCAGCCATATGGGGCCACGTGAGCATCCCTAATCATTTCCAAAAACTTGGCTCCCATGCTCTACATAATATTAAGGAGGTGTTCAATGTTGGGTGAGAGGTGCCAGTGTTCCTCGTGACCACTAATATCACAGATATTTCCTCTCAACCCCGTTATTGGGTACCTAAATTATCGATGATGTGTGTAGCAACACAATGCAACCGCATATCACTGATAATTGAAAACCCCTCATAGAAAGGAATGGCAAAACATTGCTACTAAAGCGTCAAAGCACTTTTATTTGTACTGTCCCTATGACAGTTAATGCATTGATTCATGTATTCTATTGTTTACAATATTATACTGTACGTATTTCAATGCGCTTACATCAGTCACAAACTGTGGGCCCGATCCAGAGCCGGACGCTATTTGCGGACGGTCGTTCCAAAAAAGAGGCCAGCTATTTAAATTGAGCGCTCGCTATTTTGTAAAGACGCCCCTTTGCCGTTCGCATCACACATCATCTCCGGTATTTATTAGATTAATCGGGTACATCGAAAGGCATCTGAACTGCTCGCAGTGCTTGTGGTAGGTTTTTCTTACCACTATCACTGCGAGCAGTTCAGACTAAAAGACAACCAAGTGACATGGTCGATGACGCTCCTTTACTAATTATGCACTCCCATTAAACGCCCTTTTGACTGCTAGGCATGCCTTCGATCGGAAATCTCCTCTCCCCCATTTTCAAGCACCTTCCCCTGTTACCACCCACAAACGGTACATTCTGTCAATCAAATTAGCAGCTCCTCGCAGTTTTGCGAGCACACGATTTCAGACCGCAATGACTGGTTTGCGCATGCGCATTACGACCCATACTCATGCGCAGTTGTGCGAACATCACTCAGAGCGAACGAGCGGCCGCTTACGAGCGGCTCTGAACCAGGCCCTGTGTTCCCAATCCAATCCTGATAACTATCACAGCTAGGCCAATCACGGCATCTGACTACAGCACAGCTTATGTCTGGTACTAGAAACATCACATCTGGAATAAATATCCTCTCTAATACAGCAAGCTATGCAACATGTGGCTCTCTAAGAGTTGTGGAGGATTACTGCAGGTAAGGCATTCTGGAATATGTAGTTTCACACATCAGTCACAATTTTCCAACCTCTGCTATAAAACATGTCACACTTACACTTACCTCCTCCAAAGAACAGTGGTTGCACCAGCAGGATGAGAAGATGCCTCCATAGTTCTGCGTAAATCTCTACCATAGACCCTGGGGGCACTGTCAGGGACACCAGCACCCACTCCAGGAGACAGTGTAAAACACAACCCAGGTGGGAACTACCACATCACAGCAGAATCGCAACACAGTGCAACAACACAGTGCAACACACACACAGAGATCAACACTACAATGAAGACCTACTAATAACAACACAACAATTAATTCTGCAGCCCCAATATTTACACTGAAACAAACTACGGGAAAAATAACATAATGCAGCAGAGCAGTAGCTCTTTCGTGACAATATCTAGGCAACATACAAATGTGTTATATCAAATCTGCAAGACAACAACATCCACAAAGTGAAAAGCGACTGTATACAGCTGGAGAGTAACAGTACATCTGACGCAGGTGACTGTGGCTGGTAACCGGGACAGACAGAACTAGTGCAGGTTAGTTACAATGGTACAGGTTACACTGTCACACCACACACTAACTGCATAACTCCAGCAGACAAATGCACCACCAGCTGCGTTGCAGGATATCAGGTGACCACCCACAATTATAGCGAGCGGCCAAAATGATGGTCGCGATGGTCAAGACCATCGCGACCATCGGGCTTGCGACGAGACCCTGCGGTAGGGTCTTGCTGCTGCAAGCCCTGGAGTGCTTTTGGCTCTATCAGAGCCAAAAGCACTCCCACTGACATCACTAGTGTCAGTGGGGCCGGCCCCAGACGGTAGGCGTTCCCATGGGAACGCCTCCGTCTGGGCAGCCACGCCCCCGGCTTGCCCACCATAGGGGGCGTGCTGTCAATCAACATCAACAGCACGCCCCCTTTGGTGCAAGACCCATAACGAGGGCTTGGCTGTCGTTATTCGGGTCTCGCGCATGCGCACGACGGAGCCTCCTCCGTCGTGCGCATGCGCACTTGGGCAACATCGACTCGCGAGTGGGTCTGAATCAGGCCCAGTGATTCAAAGAAGTTTGGGAACCACTGACTTAGACCATTGTGCAGTTGAAAAACATTGACCAAGTTAGTGCACAAATTTCTGCATCGTATGCTACTCAGAATGATGCTCTAGGTTTTCCCACTGTAAAATCTCAGGTTAAAGTGGCTAATTTAATCGACCCCTTAACCTATTTGCCATAACTAAAACTTGGCTCTCCACTGCCGACACCACTTCCTGCCATTGGCCCTTGCATCCAGGTCTCTTTGACCCCCCCCTAACGATATTGAAATTGAACCTCTATATACCCCTGCCTGTACCTTCTAAAATCCTACCTATAAACCTCTTAGGATGACGCTTAATTTGCGTATGCAGTCATACAGTAAATAGAGACTCCAGACTTAGAACATGTGGTTCCAAAGCACAAAGTATTATTCAAGTAAAAAGTACAGTCAGTTACACGCTATTGATCCAGACAAAATTAGACGCAAAGGAATTATATAGACCCCAAGTACAGTATACATACGCAGCGCTATCCGGTCCAGATTTTAGGCATCAGCAAGAAACCCAGTCGTCATTCAGCATTCAGCAAGAAGACTAAAGACCCAGTGTTTGAGCACACATGTTTATACCCCCCCAGAATAGACCGGACAATAGAGAAGTTTGTTGCTGATGTCATTGGTTCCCAGGGAGGAAGCATCTGTTACAGAGAGTTTAACAGGCTGGTTCAAATAGACTCACCCAGCCTCTAACAACTGGGGGTCTCTGCCCTCCCGCCCCCATGCAAAATCCTAACAGTTATACATTTTGTTGCTTGAAGTCTCTGCGGTCCATAAGTTGAGAATGCATGATGCGATCTCCACACCGATAGTACCGGAATTCTGTTGAAAGAGTATGCATCAGTACGAAACCAAACATGGCTTTCTTAGCATATATAAAACCTTAGTTATCAAATATCTTTATATCACAGCATTTATACTAACTGAACCAACTTAAATATTATACTTTAAAGCTTATTAAACCTTTTATGTGGATATGTAATGTGTGAGTATGCAGGGTGTGATGTAAAGACGCTAGTTAACTGGGGGCAGATGCGTGCACATGAAGCTAACAACCAGAGTCTTCATACAGGATCTTATGCATTCGCTAATATGCGATTAGTTACCATTGCAATTGTGCATATTAATGTGTGTATGAGGAATAGTGCACTTAAATCTCACTAAGTGAACATCTAGCAGTGTGACATGCTGAGCCTGATAGTTCCACATGCCCCCTCTCTCAGCAGCGCCCCCACCTTTTCCAAGCTCAAAAGAAAAACTGTTTATTCTCCCAGGCTCTTGTGTGAATGCAAATAGCCCAGCTACATGACACAAACCTAAGATAACACTCTAGTCTTTGAAGTCATTTAATTGCAGGAAGCTTGCTAATGTAAGGTGTGTATTCTAGCCGGGCCACCTGGGGTGAGAGCAAACATTATCCAGGATGCTTATCTACACAAGCTAGTTGTCACGTGGCCATTTGCTCTATTCAGCTAATGCAATCCAATTTTGACATACTGTAAAGCCATTTCTGAAATATATCCTTTATAATACGTAAAGTCATTTAATAGGCTTTTAGTGAATCGCCGTAACTTATGGCGATGGTCACAGATGCATTCGCATGATGCTAATAGTATTATTGCCACATGTACTAAAGTGTGAGTTTATCTAAAATGGCGCTTAGGCGGCCATTTCGCAAAATGGCGTCTTGCGGCCAGTCGCAAGATGGTGTCGCTGCGATTCAATTTTAAATTGATCTTGTCTCAGCCAATAATCCAGTTTCGACACCCCAGATTTACCTCTCCTCCACTGACCTGTCTACCTCCATCCACTTTCGCGTCTTCAACTGGCTTTCTGACGAATATCCCTGGATATCACAATGTGTTTTTTTAAACTTTGTATGACTAAGCTGAACTTGTTATTTATTCTATCTCTTTTTTGGTAACATCACCCTCTCCACTGTCCCTTACTTGTTTGTGCCTGTGCCAGATTAGGTATCCTCACACGGATATAGTTCACTAGTGCGCAGTGGTGTATCTAGGGGTGTCGAGCGGGGCATTTGCCCTGGGCACTGTTGGATCCAGTGGCGCTGCCATCCGCCATCTGAGGCAGTGCAGTCCACAGCACTACACACTAAAACAAACACGACACCGACTTCGGCGGTGTGTTTGTTTTACCACTGCAGCCAATCAGACAGACTCTTATTGGCTGCCGCGCCCAGGGTCGCAACTGAGCTGAAGCTCATTCATGAGCTCTGCCTTCCGGGTCCCACAGTGGGTGAAGGGAGAGACGCAGGGGCATCTTTAGAGAGGAGGGGGCCCGTGTGCAATCCCTGTCCGGGTTCCCCTCATCTCTTCCCGGCGGCCGGCAGCCAACTGACGTGGCTGGCCGGCCACCGGAGCATTAGTAGACTCTGGGCACAGCGGCCATTTTTCTGGGTTTTTGTACAGCGCTGACACCCGGCGCAAGACCTCGGAGAGGTAAGTTTTAAATAATATGGGTGCAGGGTGTGCGGTGCTGGCCTCCCCTGGATACCGCACACTCTGCACCCATTATAGAATCGTCCCTGGAGAGACGTCATGACGTCTCTCCCATAGTGCCAAGCGGGACCGGAGGAGTGGATGGCGGCGGGCACAGGAGCAGGGATTCGGGTAAGTATAATTATGTGTGTCTGTGTGTTTTATGTGTACGGTGCACTGTATAAGGGGCACTACTGGGGCACTGTATAAGGGCACTACTGGGGGCACTGCATAAAGGGCACTACTGGGGGCACTGTATAAGAGGAACTACTGGGGGCACTGCATAAGGGGCACAAGTACTGGGGCATTGGATAAGGGGCACTACTACTGAAGGCATTAAGGTGCATATGGAATGGAAAGGAATGTTCCCAGAGTGACGAGAAATGGTGGCATGTGGCCATGCCCACTTTTTGTGCATACATAATTGGGGGTCTCCATTTTTCATCTTGCCCTGGGCTCCAAATAACCCAGTTACTGCTAGTGCGTATGGCTCTGTTGACAAACCACATCTCCCATGAAATGGGAGTTTTTTGACAATAACTTGGGCGCGACCATGGCATCGTACGGAACTCTTCTGTTTTGTGGGAGTGTCGCCCGACATCTGTGCTCATTTGCAGCGTGCAGATGGAAATGGGATGTCTGTTTCAGACTGATTTTTTGTACCCATGATGGGGCTGGTGTAAAGCTGGGTACACACTATGCCGATCACTCTGCAGATCAGATAAACACGCAATCGGTAGATCAGTATATTATGATCACAGAGGATATGCATACCGATAACAGAGCGATTGACAGGAAGTGCCTTTTGTGGGTAGTGATGGGGGTGGTCGGCTGAACGTAGGCGTGCCAGTGCTGTTCAGCGCTGTTGCATGGACGTGCATAAATTAGTCATTGCGATAGCAGACGCCGCCTGAGGTTTCATATTGTGCGCAGAATTAAGCAAATCCTGCGTAAGGTCTGGGCTTCATTAACTGTGTGTATGGGTCCGATGTTACTCAATGTTACCGATTGTTTTTCTATGTTGGCCAAGTATACGGATGTGAGTAAGGGGAATGTGGGCGTACTTATGTCAGGCTGTGGTCGCAATACGAATGCAAACATGTAAATATCACAGCTGATATTAGCGGCTGCACTTATACAGCTGAAACTGCTATTGTCTGCTGTGTGGTTTGTGTTCCTAACTATGGGGTTCACAGCTCCTGCACAGATGATGGCAACTGTAGAGTCGACACTTCTCCTACCCCTACTTCTCCTACCTGCTGTGCCATCTTGCAGACCTATACTCACAGCATCCCAGCACCCACGGCACCCACCAGACCGGCCACAACTTGGTGTCCTGGCATCTACACAGGACATAGACCAGGAGTATACTATGGGCCTTATTTATTAAGGATCACTATAGTTAAAGCGTACGCAGATGGGCGACTGTTGCATACTGCGCATGTGCGAAGGCACCACTGCGACCGCATTTGCGATCACACAGACCACGGAGAGCCATCACAGAGTGAGTGACAGGCAGTGAGTGTTTGGGCGTGGTATCAGAGGAGTGGTCAGAGAAACGCAGGCATGTCTGTCTGTTTGAACGCTGTTGCATGGGCGTGCATAAATTAGCCAGTGGGATTGCATATGCAGCCTGAGTACTTACTGCGTACAAGGGCCCTCATTCAGAGCCGTACGCTCTGAGCAGAGCGCACGCTCTGAATGAGGGCCGCCCTCCATGAAAATGGAGCGTCCTCCTGGACGCTCGTATAGCTGTGGGTCACCACCCACAGCCTATACGAGCGTGCATTTTGATGGCCGCGATGGTCGTGACCATCGCGACCATCAAAACTGCGAGCCGGAGCCTGCGGTTGAGGTTTTCAACCGCAAGCTCCGGAGTGATTTTGGCTCTATCAGAGCCAAAATCACTCCCACTGACATCACTAGTGATGTCAGTGGGCCGGCTTCTGACGGGAGGCGTTCCCGTGGGAACGCCCCCGTCAGGGAGGCACGCCCCCGGCACGCCCACCAAAGGGGGCGTGCTGTCAATCAACATCGACAGCACGCCCCCTTTGATCAGACACAACGAGCGAAGGACTTTCCTTCGCTCGTCGCGTCTGGCGCATGCGCACGACGGAGCTCCCTCCGTCGTGCGCATGCTCAGTGCATAACATCGACCCACTTGCGAGCGGACAGCCGCTCGCGAGTGGGTCTGAATCAGGCCCAAGGTTAGTAATTTCAGTAGTAAGTAAGGTCAGGGCTGCTTTAATTCTGCATGAGGGGCCGATGGTACTCGATGTTACCGATGTTTATGGAGGTGTGCAATGTGTAACGGATGTGAGATAGTGGTAGTGGGAGGCAGTGGGCGTCTCTATGGTGGCATTGTGATGGTATAGCAAAAGCAATCATTAGCATATTTTTGCAGCAGAACTGCGTGCGATTATAGAGCTGCGATCGCAATAGCAATCCTTAATGAATCAGGCCCTATGTGCGATATCTGCTGACCTTATTAATACAATTAGGGATCCATATGTTTTGCTGTAATCCTCAGAATGTAGTAGTTTCAGAGGTTTTACTGCATTGTTAGTAATAATACATCCTGCCCTGGAGTGGGAAAGCAGTGGAAGATCCAGAGCAGGAGGACAGAGAGGAGGCACATTACTTTCCAGATGATGGCAGCAACTGATAAAACGGAATAGTTAATTGAGATTGGCAACCGTAAATTGGTACCAGGACTATGGGCCTGATCAGCAAGGATCGCTATTCTACTTATACGCACGCTACACTGTTGCTAATATCAGGGGTGAAATGCAAATGTTTGTATTCACATTGCAATCGCAGCCTAACATAAGGACGCCCACTTCCCCTTACTCACATCCGTATACTATGGCAACATAGCAAAATAATTGGTAACACTGAGTAACATCGGACCCACATGCACAGTTAAGGCAGGTCAGACCTCACTCAGGAATTGCTTACTTCAGCGCACGCTATGAGGCCTTAGGCTCCATAGGGCATCGCAGTGGATACATTATGCACGCCCATGCAACTGCATTCAGAGGTGAGTATGGATTTTTTATTACTGGTACCCCTATAGATTCCTGCTGGAGAAGGGGACATGATGTCATCAGGGATACTAGGTGAGTATGGGGCATATGTATCAAAGCTTCATGTGAGATAAAATTATGAGATATATATCACCAACCAATCAGCTTCTAACTTACATTTTGCAGGCTGTGTTTAAGAAATGATAGATTGGAGCTGATTGGTTGGTGATATATATTTCACAATTTTATCTCACATCAAGCTTTGATACATATATACCTACGTGTGATAGTGAGTGTGCATGTGTGTGTGCATGTATGTTATAATAAACGTTTACTGACACGGTGTGTGTTGTGTTTTGTGGAACTACAGCTACCAGCGGGCCTATAATGCCCCGCTTGCTGGTACTTGTGTTTCTCCAAGTACCAGCATGCGGGGGAGGCTTGCTGGGATGTGTAGTACCACAGCTAAAGACAATATTTTAACTAGGGGTGTGCATCGGTCACTTTCCATTATTTGTGTTTTGGTTTTGGATCTGGATCTTTCTTCGTGTTTTGGATCTGGATTCGTTTTGCCAAAACCACACTTCCGTGTTTTGGGTTTTGGGTTTTGTATTTTGGATCTGTATTTTTTGGGAAAAAAAGCATAAAAACAGCTAAAATCACAGAATTTTTTTTTTTTTTTGTTACTACGCTATTATTAACCTCAATAACATTAATTTCCACTTATTTCCAGTCTATTCTGAACACCTCACACTATTGTTTTTAGGCCAAAAAGTTGCACCAAGGTAGCTGCATGACTATGCTAAGCGACACAAGTGGGCAGCACAAACACGTGGCCCATCTAGGAGTGGCACTGCAGTGGCAGAGAGGATTGCAGTTTGTAGAACTAGGCCCCAATGAGGACATACTGCAAAGAAAAAAAAAGAGGTGCAAGATGGAATTCTCCTTGGGCCCTCCCACCCACCCTTATGTTGTATAAACAGGACATGCACACTTTAACAAACCAGTCATTTCAGCGCCAGGGTCTGCCACACGACTGGCTGAAATTATTGGTTCGTTTGGACCTCCACAAAACAAGCTGGCAATTAATCTGTCCCTGCACAAACTGGCTCTACAGAGGCAAGATGTCGTCCTCATCCTCCTCATCCACCGATTCCTCATGTTCTTCAGTGTTGTGTACATCCTCATCCTCACAGAGTATTAATTCGTCCCTGCTGGAATCCACAGGTCCCTCTGTACTTTCTGGAGGTTGGTATTCCTGGAAGAATTGATAATTTATTTTGATGAACATCATCTTCTCCACATTTTGTGGAAGCAACCTCCTATGCCTTTGGCTGACAAGGTTCCCGGCTGCACTAAAAACTGTTTCGGAGTACACACTGGAGGGGGGCAACTCAGGTAAAATAGAGCCAGTTTGTACAGGGGCCTCCAAATTGCCTCTTTTTCCTGCCAGTACAGGTATGGACTGTCTAACATGCCTACTTGGATGCTGTCACCGAGGTAATCCTCCACCATCTGTCAATGGTGACAGTGTCTTATGCAGTGACAGTAGACATGTCAGAAATTGTTGGCAGGTCTTTCAGTCCGGACCAGATGTCCAAACTTGGTCCTGCCTGCCCTGCATCTCCGCCAGCGGGTTGGTTAGGATATCTAAGTTGTGGCAGCCCCAGTTGCCGGAGGAAATGAAGAAGGAGCTGTTGATGTGTCACGTTCCGCTTCAGCTGACAGTATTTTCACCAGCAGGTCTTTGCACCTCTGCAGGCTTATGTCCGCCGAAAAGAGAGACACCACATAGGCTTTAAACCTAGGATCGAGCACGGTGGCCAAAATGTAGTGGTCTGATTTCAACAGATTCACCACCCTCGAATCCTGGCAAAGCGAATGAACGGCTTCATCCATAAGTCCCACATACCGTGCAGAATCGCTGTGTCTTAGCTCCTCCTTCACTTTCTCCAGCTGCTTCTGTAAAAGCCTTATGAGGGGAATGACCTGACTCAAGCTGGCAGTGTCTGAAATGACTTCACATGTGGCAAGTTTGAAGGGCTGGAGAACCTTGCACAACATGGAAATCATTCTCCACTGCGCTTGAGTCAGGTGCATACCCCTTCCTTTGCCTATGTCATAGGTGGATGTTGTATTTGAATTTTGGGCAGCGTAGTCCTGCACCACTCAGGATAGCCCCTGTAAAAAATAATTGTATTTTGTGCAGCCTAGCCCTGCACGAAACAGGACAGCCCCTCTAAAAATTATTTGTATTTTTGGTCAGCGTAGCCCTGCACGACACAAGGCAGCCCCTCTAAAAATTATTTGTATTTTTGGGCAGCGTAGACCTGCAACACACAGGACAGCTCCTGTAAAAATTATTTGTCATTTTGGACAGCAGCCCCTTGATAGGAGCACAGCACCCCTGCGCACCTACCTACATCGATGACAGGTGTGGCTGGCTAACACGGCACGCACACAAAAAATATTTATATATATTTTTTTTAACACTGGTGGTGGTAGATGAAGAGAGCACCTCTGAAGGACAAGCACCCCCTGAGCACAGCACTACAGCCAGCCAACCAGCCCCTATATGGACAATAGTAGCCAGCCAGCCCCTATGTATATGAACAACAGTAGCCAGCCAGCGTCAGCAAAAGCTCCCAGCTCCCTCCCTCTTCACAGTAGCCAGCCAGCCCAGTATTATAATGTATATATAAGTAGTGTACTAAGTTTATTATTTATTATCACAACAGTACAGTAGACAACAGCTCCCTCCCTCTGCCAGCCCCTATGGACAGGACAACAGTAGCCAGCCAGCACCTATGTATATGGATAAAAGTAGCCAGTCAGCCAGCATCCACAACAGCTCCCAGCTCCCTCCCTCTTCACAGTAGCCAGCCAGCCCAGTATGTAATGTATCACACAACACTAGCCAACAGCTCCCAGCTCCCTCCTTCTGCATGCACACTCCACAGCCGGAATTAAAAATGGTGGCGATCGCGGGACCTTTATAGAATCCAAAACCCGCGAGAATCCATCAGCAGGATGATAACCAGCCCCTACACATTTTTTCCCCTGTATTTTTAGAACCAGGACAGGCTGTACAGAGCCTGGGGCTGGTTATGCTTCTGGGGAGGGGGTGCACATCTTTTTCTTTTAAAACACACAGACAGAAGCCTTCACGGACTACATTGATCTGTCGCATTAAAGGTGTAAGTTTACATAGGGAAATACTCGCACAGATTTGCATAGTGTAGTAGCCTTGAGCTGAAAAGTTTGCAGGTTATTACATTTGCGAGTTCCGGCACCAACTCGCACCTTCAAAAAATGCGAGAAGGTGCGAGTTGGATTTTTACTTTAAAACGCGTTCAATTACATTTGTCGCTTCCTGTCTGATCTCCCACAACACATTGCTTCGTAGGACCCCATTCAGCAACAGGCATCCTCTGCAGGGCCGCAACTAGGGGGGCACGTGCTCCAGGTGCCGAATTTAAAAGGGGTGCCCTGGAGAGGCTTCCGGGAGGCTAAGTTGCTGCTCTTGTGGGTTTGGAGCCGCAGCCTGGCCTTGAGAGGCACAGAGACACTGTCAGTCTAATGTGGTGCCGGTTGCAAGCCAATAGGTGTTCGCAGACCGGCAGCCAATCAGCAGAGGCCACATTACAATGACGGCAGTACTGACAGTTCTCCAGCGTGTGGCAACCCCGTCCTGCACCACCCCGAGCTCACCCACCGCACGGCCCTGGCAGGTAAGAGAAGGGATATTGGGCCTTACTGTGGCTTAATGTAAAAGAGGCCTTAGTGTGGCATAATGTGTAAGGAGCCTTACTGTGGCATAATTTGTAAGGGGCCTTATGTAGCATAATGTGTAAGGGGCCTTACTGTGGCATAATGTGTAAGGGGCATTACTGTGGCATAATGTATAAAGAGTATTACTGTAGCTTAATGTGTTATAAGGGGCATTACTGTGTGGCATAATGTGTTGTAAGGGACATTACTGTGGCATAATGTGTTATAAGGGTCATTTCTTTGTGGCATAATGTGCTGTAAGGGGCATTACGTGGCATAATGTGTTATAAGGGTCATTAATGTGTGGCATAATGTGTTATAAGGGACATTATTTTGGGCTCTATTTATTAACATTATTTTTACTAAAATAAAGTGAAAAAGGGTGTTTTCACACCCTTTTCACATTATTTTAGTATTACCTATAGTTATTGCAGGGCAATTGGAGTAGAATTCGTAAAATTCTACTCCAACCCCTAAGTATCACTTATTTTTAGTAAAGCAGATCGCATTTCCCATAACTGTAATGGGAAATGTGACCCGACCAGAGTTACTAAAAATAAATGTGAAAAAAATATTGGGGAAAGCCCTGTGATAATAATGCCACCTGGAGGTGGCGTTATCCAGGGTCTCCCCCGGTTACCGGACTCCTGGCCTGCTCTAACGGGGAGAGCAGAGCCGGGAGTCAGTCCCAGTAATCAGCTGTGTGGTCTAAACAGACCGCAAGCTGATTACTGTAAAAAAAAAAAAAACTGTTAAAAAAAAAATTACTTACCTGACTCCAGAGACCGGTGATCGGGCCTCCGGTGATGACTCCCCTCCGGTCAGCTGGTCTCCCACAGTGCACTGCGGCCCGGTCATCAGGTGACCGGGCCGCAGTGCAGTATGGGAGATCACCTGACCGGAGGAATGGAGAACATCACCGGAGGCCTGGAGCATGCAGGTAAGTGTAAGTAAGGGAGGGGGGGTCGCGGGGGTCCGCGATCGCAGGGGGTGGGGCTTAGCACCGGGGGTGAGGCTTAGTGCCGGTGGGAGGGTAACAGCGGTGGTTGGTCGGCACATGCGTGGGCACTTAATCACGGTATTTTTTGCGAAAATACCATGACAAGGCTCCGGAGGGGATTCGCAGGGACAGAGCTTTATCGCAAGCTCTGTCCCTGCAAGGGATTTGTAGTAAATCCCTGTGATATTGCCTGAATTCGCTATGCGAATTCACTCGGTAATATCACACTACAATCTGCATTACAAATGCGGATTGTAGTTAATAGAGCCCTATGTCACAAAACTACATGCCCTATTTGTCCTCTATGTTGTATATTTTTTTTGGGGGTGCCAAGTTATGGCCTTGCCCCGGGTGAAAAAATCCTACTTTTGGCCCTGGCCTCTGGATCCACTGCCTGTTGCTTTCCACTGACAGGTCCGCTCCTGCATGCTCTCCCCGCTTATCACAACCATCCCCACCCCGCTCTGCTCCCCGTGCACAAAAAAATAATGAAATCATAAAATGTCACTAGGCCACTGCAGCACCCCAGGGAGAGTGCTGGAGCACGCACAGTTTGGGAACTATTGCCCTACAGTAATGACTAACTGTACTGTTTCATGTTGTCTGAACTTCTGCCTATGGTTATTGTTGATATTGCATCCTGCATATAATTTTTTTTATTATTAGAATTTATTCAATATTTACTTATACAATGCCTGTCACAAACAAGGGATGTGGCCACTCATATCCTGTCCTGCGATGCTTCTATAAGTAGACCATCCTGTTCCAGGGTGATGTCAGTGCTTTCCTTAGGTGCATGTGGGCAGCCATGATGGATTGGATCAGCTGATTGCCAACAACCTGTCTGCTGCACTCACATGACTGCTCTTTCCCACCCCTTACAAGAGCAACCTATTTAAAGCTGCACCTAGGCGGGATGCAGCAAGGGGAGAAATACGGTCAAACCCTGAAAATGCATGTTCGAACGCATTTCTCATATACACCAAGCCTCAGAATGTGATGCACTCTGGGGCTTGGTTGCGGTGGGTAATGCCATATCCTGATGGAGTTACCCTATAGGAGCCTATGGGCATCTATCAGGTGAGTGCTGTGAGAGAGATCCAATCAGATCCCTCCCAGCACCCCCCCATGGCACGTGCATCCTTCTGCGCATGCTCAGAAGAACGCCAGAGGGGCTTCTGGATCTTAGACCTGGAAGTCCATCATTCGCAAAGGGCTGCTCTTACCATTAGAGTGGTCCTTTGCGCATTCCTTCATACATACCAGTGTTACCAATGCCGGCATGCATCCCACCTATCACGACCCTGCACTGGGGATCTTCAGTCGGGGAACTGAGAGCCGGGTTACTATGGTGAATAGGAAGCTGTAAGCGGGCAATTGGATGTACATCTTCTTCATAAGCTAAATACAGGTGTTGGTGAGATCTGTCCAGAGGCGCAGAGTCTAACCCACTGGTAGTTTTCACCAGTGACACCTCCAATTGGGATGTGGGTTTTGCTGCAACCAGTGCGCAGGTCGCGGTCCTCTGGTCAGGTACCTAGGGATTAGCGAGGAGACTAAGTGACAGGAATGAAGTTATGAGACTGGCACTGGTGTTTAATCTCCGGAGATAGCAATGGTGAATATTACTGGAGAATAACACTGAAGAATATCTCTGGAGAATAGTACTGAGGAATGGAACTTTGGACTAACGTTGGTGAGGATATGCAGAGTTTCACAGCAGTATATCTCTGGGAATGAGTACACAGTATTGCACTGGAGAATCTATACGCAGGTATATATTGAAAAAGTATCACTGGAGATAGATACAAGAGATCACTATGCAGACTTTCACTATAGAAGTCACTGGAGATCAACTCTAGAGAACTTGTATGAAGGCTGAAGAGTAACGTGTGGAGAAGAGCACTGATAACCAGTATGCAGGTGAGCACTAATTAGTAACACTGGAGATCCAGACACTGAGTGGTGCTGATATATATAATGCTGGAGATCCAGACGCAGGGTAGCACTGGTATATAATGCTGGGGATCCAGGTGCAGGGTAGTACTAATATATAACGCTGAGGATCCAGATGCAAGGTAGTACTGGTATATATAATTGCTGGGGATCCAGACGCAGGTAAATAATTCTGGAGAGCCAGGCACAGGATAGTACTGGTAAATCACGCTGGAGAATAACACTGGAAAGAGTCAATGGAAGTGAACACAGTATGGAACCAAGAACGATACTACAGCAAACAGTCACTGGAGTAGTGAAGCTGTTAAAGCAACTTCCTATTCCCGGAGTCCAGCTCTTATTCCCTTAGGTAGCTGGTCATTGGAAAAAAGAATCAGCTGAGTGACCGCAGGACTACCATTGGAGGAAGGTCCAGTCAGGTGATACAGACAACATGGCTGCACCCATGACAGCTGCCACGGAAAACCACGCAATGGAGCATCGCATAGAAGTCTTAGCAGACCCCGGGCGTAATACTCAGTGAGCCACCCGCCGCCGCACCTGCCGTTTGACCGCCCGGGAAATCAGGAAGCCAGCGCTGTGGTGAGTAGCGACCAATCCCAGGGTGCATCCTAACAGTACCCCCCCTGGACAGTACTCCTGACACCTTGAAGGTTTACCAGGAAATTTCCTATGAAAAGCACGTACAAGCTGTGGAGCATGTACATCAGAGGCTTTAATCCATGTACTTTCTTCTGGTCCGTAGCCTTTCCAATCGATCAAATATTGGAGATTACCTAATTGGTGTCTAGAATCAAGAATTTGATCTACCTAAAATTCAACTCCGCATTGAGTATGAAATTGTGGAGTCTTAGGTTTCATGTGTTGCAACTGATTGAGAACCAAAGGTCGAATTAAGGAAACGTGAAACGTATTAGGAATCCTTAATTGAGAAGGTAACTCCAATTTATAGGCCACTGGGTTGATGATCCTTTGGATCCAATAAACACCAATGAAACGTGGGGCAAATTTCATACTCTCAACTTTTAGCCTTATGTTCTTTGTAGAAAGCCAGACTCTGTCTCCAATTGTTTACGGTTGGCAAATTTCTTATAATTTCTGGAAGTTTTTTTTCAAAGAAGAATGTATTTTCTTCCAAATATCCGAGTAAGATTCCAAAAGACTGGAAATGGCAGTTTCTTCAATTGGAAGTAAAGCTTGAAATTCAGGAACACAAGGATGCCTGCCAAAGACAGTGAAAAAAAGGAGTGGAATCTGTAGAGGTATGTAATTATGAGCAAACTCGAACTAGTCATCCTGGGAGGAATATACAAACAGTCTGATGAATGTCTCCAGTTCCTGATTGACACTGTTTGACCATTAGTCTGGGGATGATAGGCGGAAATTTTTTTTAATTTAACACTGCAGGAAGAGCAAAGGGCTCGACAGAACCTGGCCACAAATTGTACACTCTGTTCAGACACAATTTCTGTAGGTAGATGGAAAACTTCTTGCAGGAATACTTTGGCTAATTGTGGAGCTGAAGGAAGACCAACTAAAGGGATGAAATGTGCCATCTTAGAGAAGTGGCCTACTACCACCCAAATTGTGTTGTGTCCTTTAGAGGTGGGTAGGTTTGAAATTAAAACCATGGACAAGTGGGACCATGGTCTGATTGGAATAGGTAATGGGCGTAGAGGACCCACCATCTTCCTACGAGCAGGTTTGTGCTGGACACAATTAGCACAAGAAGAAATACATTTACTGACGTCCTCTTTCATAGATGGCCACCAATAAGGGAGTTAGAGAAGCTTCAAAGTTTTGAGAATGCCTGAATCTCCAGCGAAAAGAGAGGCATGAGCCCATGTCAGTAGTTGCTTGTGAAGATTGGGAGCCACGATTGGGAGTACAAGCTTGAGTATGTGCAAAATCCAATGGGTTGAGAATAGTACGATTCTTGTGTAGGTCTTCATCTTCACCTAGCGGCAGGAAGGACTGAGAAAGAGCATCAGCTTTTTTGTTCTGTATAACAGGATCTTAAAAAATTAAACCTAGAAAAGAAAAGAGCCCAATGAGCTTGTCTGGGGTTAAGGACGTTGAACTGTCTTTAAATACAAGAGATTTTTATGGTCTGAAATAATTGTTATAGGGAACTCAAGTTCCCTCTAAAAGGTGTCTCCACTTCTCAAGTGCCAATTTCATTCTCTTGATCACTGATAGCGTAATTTCTTTTTGCTGAAGATAATTTTTGTGAGAAGTACCCACAAGGATGATTTCGTCCATCTACTGCTACTTGTGATAATAATGTACCCACACCGACTGAGGAAGTGTCAACCTCAAATGTGAATGGTTTTTCCAAGTCAGGTTGACACAAGATGGGAGCGGAGGAAAAAGCTTGCTTGAGAGTCTGGAAGGCATTCACTGCCGAGGGAGTCCAACATGAAGGATTTGCACCTTTTTTGTGAGCACTGTGATGGGAGCGACAATGGTTGAAAAGTTATGAATACATCTTTGGTCGTAGTTGGAGAAACCTAGGAACTGCTTAACAGCTTTTAAAAAGTTAGGTTGGGGCTAGTCCTGGATAGCACTTAATTTCTCAGGGTCCATTTTTAAAGATCTTCCCGAAATAATATGGCCCAAAAATGGAACAGAAGACTTCTCAAAAATACACTTGGAGAGCTTCCCAAATAAATGATGAGCTCGAAAATGAGAGGTCATCCTTGACATGCTGGTGGTGAGACTGAAGAATACTGGAAAAAATCAAAATGTCATCCAAATAAACTACTACGAAATGATAAAGAATATCACAAAAGATCTCGTTTACATATCCCTGTAAGGCTGCTGGGGCATTACACAGGCCAAAGTGCATCACTAAGTACTTGTAGTGGCTGTCTCGACTATTGAAGGCAGTCTTCCGCTCATTTCCTTCCTTTATTCGAATTAGATTATATGCTCCTCGAAGATCCAATTTGGTGAAGATGGAGGCGCCATGTACTTTGTCAAATAATTCGGAAATGAGGGGAAGAGGATATTTATTCTTAATTGTGATGTTGTTCAATCCTCTTAATTGTGATGTTGTTCAAGCCTCAGTAGTCAAGGATGGGGTCTCAGAACCAAAACATATAATATGATCAACCCTGCAAAACATGTACCACGGTGTACTCCACAAAAACACTTAGTCGCACAACGCATGTGTCTGCAAGTTATGGATCATAGAGAGTTAGGCATTAAAATGTATCCTGTAATGCAGCCAGTCTAATTTGTTATGCAGCGGGAAAATGGACACAAAGAGCTGTTGGAGGCTGGAATGTGACCATACAAATTGACCTATGAACTGTACTGTAACAGAAGAACCAGGAAGAAGAACCAATGGAATCATGCCAAACTGTCCTATTGTATTGCCTATCTCTGTAAGAGTATACATGCAGGCTCTCTGAAACTAGATGCTAGTCTTCTTGCTTTGCTGTTGACAGAGGTTTCATCTTTGATGCCGGGATCTGGATTCAGAGTGCGTGCATATGTAACGACTGTACCTTGTGTCTGCATAATTTGTTTGCGCTAATTGTATTTAGATCACAGCATGTAACTATCTGTTTTTATGGTGAATAATAACTTTTTGTGCTTTGGAACCACAATCAAAGTCTGAAAGCAATTATTCTTGTGCGACTCATAACGCTAAATAGCAACAATTTTAGAGTGTATAGATAGGTAGGAATCGATAGTTGGGGGCTTCGTCGAGTGAGATCACGCTACTACTTACACGATAGACACACGGTTAGCGATCTCTCACCAAAAGGGTGGAAAGGTACCATAAGCAGGAAAGAACGATTTGCCTTCGAAAACCTGCTACCACTTGGTTGCTGAGAGACCGCTATCCGTATATTGTGTGAGTTCAAGGAGCGCTGATTTGAATACAGGGACAAGGGAGGAAAAAGTTTGTTTTCGTTCGTTGATAGAATTTTCATGTTAAAAGGGGAAGTCGCACAATAGCGTAAGGCTAATAATACATTTGTGTAGCAGTCGCATTATTGTGTATGCGACTAGTCGCACAATAGCGTATACGTATTTCTTGTATTGCTGCCATGTGTAAACAAAGCCGTTGAGATTGCATTGTGATATTGATAGACAGCATTGTTGTAAATATCTTAAGTCGGTGTTGCCAAAATCTGAGAGAACGTTTATTTTTCTGCGCAGGAAAAGTGTGTTGTAGGGGTAACATGTTCCCTAGTTAAGGGTATCGTAGGACCCTTCAGTGCTAGGTGCCTGGTGTCGGCATAGTGGCTCGGTAGTAGATACCGCAGTCTATATACATAAGCAGGTGTAGTTGTCTTTGTTGTAGGTATCGGCTCTCAGTGTGACTGCAGCATTCAGTGATCAGTTAGGGTTATTGAGCATTGTAATTGAACCGCACAGTTGTGGCAAATTGTGATTGTGAACTGAGCAGAGGGTGAACGAAATCACTGAAAAGGGTAGGTGTTATTGGAATGCCTACATGCTAGCAGTTGAAAGGTAGTCAAAAAGGGATCAGGTGCGTGGAAGCAGCCTGGTTATTCTTCCATAGGTGTGTGCGCGCATCCTGTTAATATCATCCACAGGTAAGTGAAAGTAGCCTTGACGTTCTTTCACCAATCTAAATCTCTATTGAAAAGTTTAGCGTTATTTTCCCAAAGATGGGAGCCAAACAAACGGTAGAGATGTTAGATGATGTGCTGCTGTTGGAAGCGCCGCTTGGGTCGGCACGGCATATTATGCATACTAGGTACGGTGCTTATGCAACTAGGTACTGTGATGTATGGTGTAAAATGATAAGGAAGTGTGACACCGTTTCCCAGAATTGGCAGCATTGATAAGGAGGTATTGAACAATGTCCGAGATAGCATCTGTATGGTGCACTCTCGAATGAAAAAGATAAAGTATAACGATTGTTTAAAATTGTGGCAGCACAAGGGGCATACGTGGCTTAAGGGTGTGCATGTGGTGCAAACCAGCGTCACGTGCATGATGCAAGGGAGTCAGCGCGCAGCGCTAAACTGCGGTGCGGGTGCGCTGTGAAATAGCGTGCACGCACAGCAAGGTAGCGTTGTGGAAGGTAATGTCAGTAGTTCATGTGCACCACCACCGCCCTATGCGGATAGGGGTGTAGGTACAGTCGATGTAAAAACTCATACAAAAATGTAACATGTACCTTGTACCCTCTCTTGAGTAATCACAAGGAAAATGTTTCTTATGCGGATGATGAACCTGTTGTTATGTCTGCCATTTCCCATGCTGTACACATGTTAGATGCTCCATCACAACAAGCACGAGTGGTGGCCCCATCTTCATCAGTGGTTGTACAGGAAGTGTTAACATCCACTGCACCCGTAGAGGAATTTGTTAACCCTATAAGTAGCAGTAATAAGTTAAATCCCCAGCCAGCTAACAAGGTCAAAGGTACAAGTGTGACTGGTATCCATCCCATCCGGACAACAATTGTTCCCAATGGGAATCCGGATGCGAATGGTGTAGTGCCCACAAGAGAGGTAGAAATGCATTGTCCTTGGACAAGAGCTGAGCTAAATTCCATAATGAATGACTTCCCTGACCCTAAGAAGGAATTAGCAAAATGCCAAAGATTTTTTAAAATTTTGGGTAATGCTCACGAGCCAAACAATATACCAATGAAAAAGTTTATCACGGATTGCGTCTTGGAGTGGGAAATGGTCCTTTAACAGATGAGGCTAACCAAGGTAACATTACCCGCATAATAACTCAATTGGGTGTATATTTTCCAGTAGTAGTTAACTGGAGTGAAATTTTCAACATAAAACAAAAAGAGAGTGAATCTGCAGAGGATTACTGTACCTGAGCTCTGCTGGCTATCACCCAGTACACTGGGATAGAAGATATTAAAGATAGCACCCATCACAGGGAAATGGTCATAACGGTACTTATGGATGGTCTTAAAGACAATCTAAAGACCCGAGTCCAGACCTCTCTACCTGGCTGGAGAGGAGTTACTGTAGACACACTCAGAGAGTCCGCTATTGAGCATGATAAAAACATCTTCAAGAAGAGAGAGACCCAGAGCGAGAAGCTAATGGCTGTTAGTATTCAAGCTCTAGAAGGAATGAATGTAACATCACAGCCACCAGACACACATGCACCTGCACAGCTACACGCCCTCACCAATCCTGCACCGCCACAAACACAGCCCTACCCCACTTATCACACACAGCAACAAAACCCATACTATCAACAGCCACCATATTACCCTCAAAATCCTTATCCACACCCACAATCTTTCTCTACCACTCAACACACACAGCAATCTTTTCACCCACCCCACTCACGAAGGTGCTTTAACTGCAACCAAGTGGGACATGTAAGTAGGAACTGTAAAGTGAAGAAGGTAGGGCCCCCTAACCAGGGAGTACCTGGATATCATCATAAGGGATACACAGAGTGCAGGAAATTTCTCACAGTCACCAGCTCCAATTGTGGCCTTAAATGCTGTATTGGAGAATGAGAGTCAACGCTAGGGGTCAGGTCATACCTGTAGTCTACAGATAGTCAGGTTAACTGGAAGTACTAGGGAAGACCCGGGATGATGGTTGATGTAGCTGGTACTAAACATCGTTTTCTTGTAGACACAGGGGCGACCAGATCAGTGATAAAATCTCCAGCTAATTTACAGGTGGCCAACGAGACAGTACCAGCAATGGGTGTAATGGGTAAAGTGCAACATTATCCTTTAACCAAATCCACAGAAGTTACTATCAGGCCATTGCATACCAGGCATTCTTTTCTCCTGGCAGCAGCGGCTCCTACTAACCTACTGGGAAGGGATTTATTATGTAAGATGGGATGTGTCATATATTGTACCCCTGATGGTATATTCTTAGATATCCCAGAGAGAGTGGCACACGAGGTGAGGGATATATTGGACACTCCCCAAAGGTTAATATATCACTTTACCGATTCAGGTAAAAATCCATCTCAGGTATATTAAATGTTATCCCAAATTCCAGATTCACTTTGGACCAAGGATGGATAGGACACTGTATTAATGGCAAATGTAGCACCCGTAATGGTAAATCTAAAAATTGGTAGGCAAGCTCCAAAAATTCCCCAGTACCCATTAAAACAAGAGGTAGAGATAGGGGTTTATCCCATAATTGAGCGGTTATTACAACAGGGAATTTTAGTCCGTACAGCTAGTGTAGCCAACGGTCCCATCTTTCCTGTGAAGAAGAGTGGTGAGAGGGGTTATAGGCTGGTACAGGAGCTTAGAGGGGTTAATAAGGTAGTAGAGAGCCAATTCCCCGTAGTGCCAAATCCAGCTGTCATTCTAATGCAGATCCCACCAAATGCAACCCATTTAACTGTCATTGACCTCTGTTCTGCCTTCTTCTCTGTCCCTCTTCATCCTGGCTGTCAGTACCTATTTGCATTTACATACAGGGGGGTACAATACACATGGACACGATTGCCCCAGGGCTTCATAGATAGCCCCGGTATCTTCTCCCAGGTCTTACACAACTGTTTACAATCTTTTCAACCTGCCAATGGATCTGTTCTAATACAATATGTGGACAATTTTTTGTTGTGTTCTGGTTCTTTTATGTCATGTTTAAATGATACTAAACTTTTATTGCTTCATCTCTCGCAAACAGGACACAAGGTTGCTAAGGACAAATTACAGACATGTCAGTCCACGGTTAAATACTTAGGACACTGTCTAACCCAGGGATTACGACATCTGACTACTGACAGAATCCAGGCCATACAGACCATGACACTGCCGCAGAATCAACAGCAAATTCGTACCTTCTTGGGAATGTGTGGATACTGCAGAATGTGGATCCCAGGTTTTTCTATTTTGGCTTTACCATTACAGGACTTAGTCTCTTCCTCAAAGCCCGATCGTGCCGCACGGTAGTACAGGAAAAGGGGCCGGATATGCAAATGATTCCCTCGCAAGTTGTGTCCCTTAGTTCGGATCGGTTACTGGCCGACCAAGGGGAGGAAGCGGTCGGATGACAAAAAATACACCCCCTTCTCGTACGCATTACACATCATCTCCGGGCATATAAGGATTAATCGCGAGCATCGATAACCATCGGAACTGGTCGTAGAGCTTAAGGTTGACCATACCCTCTCTTAAGCTCTACGATCATGTCAGTGTAAAAACCTCCCATGTCACATGTGCCATGACGCTACTTTGCTAATTATGCACTCCCATAAAACACAATTCGCATAATTAGGCACGCCTGCGTTCGGATCTCCACTCCCCCGTTTTCAAGCACCTTCCCCTGTTACCACCCACAAACGCCCTCATTCTGTCAATCAAACTACCGACCTGGCTGTTTTCAAGGAGAGAGACATTCTGATCGTAGCGGCTAGTTTGCGCACGTCCATTGCGAACTTTACGCATGCGCAGTATAGCGAACATAGGAGGTGTACGACCGTGCGGCCGCTTCGTCCGACTCTGAATGAGGTCCTTAGTCTCTTCCTCAAAGCCCGATCGTGTCATACACACAGAGGAAACAGAGCAGGCTTTCCTTAATCTTAAGGATAGTCTGACAAGAGGACCTGCATTGGGAATACCTGATTATGAAAAACCTTTGATCTGTATTGTACAGTTGCGCAGCAGGTGTCCTCACACAAAAACATGGTGATGCCAGTAGGCCTGTAGCATACTACAGTGCACAATTGGACACTGTGACAAGATCACTCCCAACGTGTTTAAGAAGTGTAGCAGCAACTGCTCTTTTGGTCAGTAAGAGTGAGAATGTAGAATTAGGCCATGATATGATTGTTTATACACCCCATGCTGTATCTGCTTTACTGAATTCTGCCCAAACCAGACATGTTTCCTCAGCTAGATTCACAAAATGAGAACTAGCTCTAATAGCACCTGCAAACATCACCATTAAACGGTGCAGTATGTTAAACCCAGCAACATATTTACCATATGTGCCTCAGGATGCACAAAGGGTGGAGAGAGGTGAGTCGCTGATGGAAGGTGAGTTTTGCAGGTATACTGATGCACATGATTGTATGGAATATTTAAATCAGACCTTTACTGCAAGACCTGACATACGTGATACACCTTTAGAAAATGTAGATGTGACATTTTACATGGATGGGAGTTGTCATAGACAAACTGACACTGGAGAGTTATGTACAGGTTATGCTATTGTAAATGACGAAGTCATCATGGAAGCCGAACCCCTTGGTCCACCTCACTCGGCCCAAATGGCGGAGCTGGTGGCACTAAGGAGAGCATGTGAATTAGAAAAAGGCAAATCTGCTAATATCTACACTGACTCTAGGTACACTTTTGGGGTAGTACATGATTTTGGTGCTCTATGGCGTCTAAGAAATTTTATGACAGCAGCAGCACACCAATCATACACTCAAAACATATAAAAGGACTATTGACAGCTATCCAAATGCCTAAGGCATTTGGCCGTCATTAAGTGTAAAGCCCATACATGTGAAGAAGATCCGGGTTCACTGGGCAATAACAGGGCAGACGAAGCTGCCAAATGGGCAGTAGGTTTAAGAGTAAACATGCCAATTAATCAAATGATGATGGTTTTCCAAACGATTGATATGCAGAAATTAATTGAGATGTAAACTTTGTGTTCCATTCAGGAAAAGGCAGTCTGGAGATCCAAGGGATGTGGGCAAGAGTCCTCTGGACTCTGGAGAGATGGACAAGGTAAGCCGGTGGCATACTACCCAAGATTGGCTGAGGCAGCGCACAGTCTAACTCACCTGGGAAAGCAAGGTATGTGCAAGTTTGTCAGGTTGTATTGGTGTATCAGGTTTCTCTTCCCAAGCTGAAAAGAGGGCAAAGTCCTGTTTGACATGCTTGAGGAAGAACGTTGGAAAAACAATACCAACTGAGCCATCCCACGTTCCTCCGATAGACGGACCTTTTCAGGTAATACAAATTGATTTCATCCAATTACCACCCTGCAGGAATCTCAAGTATGTATTAGTTTGTAGAGATGTATTTTCTAATTGGGTTGAGGCATATCCAGCTGCCACTAATACTGCTGTGTTTACTGCTAAAAAAATTGTTCAGGAATTTTTATGCAGATACGGTATCTCTAGAATTATTGAAAGTGATAGGGGTACTCATTTCACAGGTGATGTCTTCCAGAACATGTGTAAGTTGATGGGTATTAATAGTAGACTTCACACCCCTTACTGACTGCAAGCCAGCGCCAAGGTGGAGAGGATGAACGGTACTATTAAAAATAAACTCAGTAAGATCATGGCAGAAACTGGGATGGGATGAAGCCCTACCACTAGTCCTTCATAGCATCAGGAGAACTCCCAGACCCCCTCTTAATCTGTCCCCCTTTGAAGTACTGTTTGGTAGACAACCTCATTTGATTATAAGTCTACAGAAAGATTTGAAAAGCAACAACGAGGTAACTGTAAGGCATCTTATAACAATGAGTAAACAGTTGAAGCAGCAACAGCAGAAACTGAAATTGTTGTCATATGATATGCCATAAACAAACTGTCATGATGTTGAACCTGGAGAATTTGTTATGATCAGAAATTTCTTACGTTCAGGTTGTTTGACAGATCGTTGGGAAGGTCCGTATCAAGTGTTGCTGATGAGTACAACTTCCTTGAAAGTGGCACAGAGAGAGATACCAGGGTCCATTCCACTCACTGTAATAAGTCAACCAACCGGTGGAGAAACAAGGTGGAGTTGAGGCAGATAACGTAGACCTGTCAATTGCCAGTCTGTTCCAGGAGGGTTAAAAGTTGCAGTGAGACAGCTGAGCTAAAGAAATTTGTAGATCACTGATCCAGCAATGGTATGCTGGGGTTACGTTTGTGTCTTCTTCCAGAGTTTTCATCATCCTAGTTTGTTTTGGGATTTCTGGTTTCTGTGATGGAGGACAGATGACGGAGAGGGGAGCTGATGGTGATATCGATGGAGTGGAGTTGGGAGAAGGAGTGCTAAACCAATCGGGGGAGTATCTGACCAAACCCAGCACAGTAACTGTTAAGAGATCTGTTATTTTGGAAACTCGGAGACAGTGTGAAGGTCTATCATCTGAGGATTATTGTATTTGTGAGTTTTGTGGGTCCCTAGTTGATGAGAGATGCATCCAGCGGTGTCAACCTAAGTATAACCCGTATTGGGGTGGGTATCCTTTAGAGGATTACCATACCATGGTGGGCAAAGTTTTAAACCAAACTGACTGTTGGGTGTGCTCTCACGTGCCTCAAGGACAGCATAATGTAGGGTTAGTGCCATTTCCATTAAATGTCCCTGAGGTCTTAGAATTGCAACAAGATGCTGGATGGAAAATTTCTTATGTCCAAACCACCGCATTTTAAACTCCACCAGTACCAAGTAGATAGATCACTTTTATGTGTGAACATCACCAACTTCAATAAACCAGGAAGTTGGGAGGTGACTGGGAATAACCAGACGATGACCTTCTCACTAAGAGCTGATAATGAGCCTATACATTTTGAACTGTTACGCACAATTAGGTTAAGTGGGAAACACTTTGGTATCGGTACACACTAAGTGACATCAAGAAATGGTTGGTAGAGTACCAGAAGGTTACTGTGCCAGGGTTATACAACCAGAAACGTGTGTTAGCCAGATGGGAGAACCTGAGATAGGATCATTTGTTGGGGAAATTGGTTGGATGATTATGATGCATTCTATTCCTTATGTTCTCCCCGATGATGTATATTTTATATGTGGTAGGAAAGCGTATAAGTGGCTTTCTCCGAGTTCAGAAGGTTTGTGTTACCTGGGAAGAGTACCCCCAGAGGTTATGACCTTTACACATAGTGAAATGCTTGGTAGTCATAAAAACATACCATCACCATATCTTCACACACAGTATGAACACAGAGACAAAAGAAATATGATACCTGGTGATGTACATAAAGCCACACAGTTGATTAGTGAAACAACCGGCTTTCAAGTTTTAGTAGCATTAGATCCCACCAGGATCGCTCGGGGTACTCTAAATTTCAGATATATTCAAGATCTTGCTAAATTACTAGACAGTATCACCGAGATGTATGTTGACACATTTAGGTATACAGGTAGAGAGTTACAAGCTTATAAGAAAGAACTTGTGCAACATAGGCTAGTGTTAAATTATTTAATAGCTGTCACTGGAGGGTATTGTGTAACTTTGGCCACCCAATTTGGTGTCAAGTGCTGCACGTATATTACCAATAATACTAGTGACCCCAAGGAGGTGATAGACCAGAAGATGGACGAAATTCTACAGCTGAAATGGGAATTTCAGAAGAACCATAATGCTTCAGTGGCTGAAGTAGAGGAGAAGTTAGAAGAATGGGTTTCTTGGTTGAACCCAGTGAAATGGTTCTCTGGTCTAGGAGAGTGCTAGTATAGGTAATCTCCTGATCCTCATATTGGTTGTCATCTTAGTAATTGGCTTATGTGTCAGGTGTGTTCCTACTGTGTTGAAATGTGGAAAATGTAAAACTAAAGCAAATCGAAGGTATGAAATTATGATGGTGGTCAATAGTAACAATATGAATACTGAAGTAAATGAAGAATTGCATTACAACCCTGAACTACAATGTACCATCAGATGATGTATAGATTTAGCCATGCATGAAATGTATTATGAAATGTTATTTTAAATGTCTTAAATAATGTAAGTCCCTATCCCCTTCAAGACTTCCTTTATAGGTTAGGTGCATCCCCACATCTTTCCCATGATCTTCCAAGATCCGCAGTATGCGTATAAGGGTAGTTTTATATCCCTCCCAGAGATACATTATTGATGGTTTAAGAACCACCTTGTGCCATCCCATAATATAAAATTAAATAATATGTCATAGTGTAAGACTAAAAATAAATTTAAGACCAGAGTGTGATAGCGTATTGTTTGCTATCAAAGGGTGGACTGTTGAAGCTGGATGATTGGCCGAGACCAGATCTCAAGTTAATATCGGGCAACGCCATTTTGTTGCCCCTGACGACGCCATCTTGCGTTGTCAGCATGAAACCATTGTGTTCGATGCTAATATGATATTATTAGCATTGTGCGACTGCATTGCTACCGCATATTGTTGAAAGTCCTACCATACCCCATACGCGCATTAAATCATACATATAATATACAAGATGCACAGTTGTGCTGTTTATTAAAACACTCTGCTCATAAAATGCACCACGCATATTAGCGACTACACGCAATATCCTTACACTTACACATACCAAAACTTATAAAAAGGTTCCCTAAGCATTACCGTTAATATTAGAGGTTTTATACATTATCAAGTCTATTGTGAAATACATATATTTGGTATCTAAGGTTTAATACATGATAAGCAGACCATGTTTGGTGCCATTCTAAACCACTGTTTATTTGCAGACTTCCAGTTCCATCGGCAAGGAAATCGCAACATGTGTCTGCGAATTATGGATCATAGAGAGATAGGCATTGAAATGTACTCTGTAATGTAATGTTTATTAGCCAGTTTAGACTTGTTCTTCAGCAGGAAAATGCACACAAAGAGCTGTTGGAGGGCTGAACTATTACAATACAAACTGACCTATGAACTGTATTGTAACAGAAGAACCAGGAGGAAGAACCAATGGGATTATGCCAACTTGTTCTATTGTATTGCCTATCTCTGCAAGGGTACATATGCAAGCACTCTAGATCTGGTAGTGAGTCATCTTTTCTTTCTGTTGCCGGAAGTTTCATAGTTGATGCCAGGAAATCTGGATCCAGAGCGCATGTGTATGTATCGACTGTACCTTGTATTTTGTATAACCTTTGCGCTAATTGTATTATAGATCAAGGCGTGTATGTAACTATATGCTTTTTATGTGAATAATAACTTTTTGTGCTTTGGAACCACACTAAAAGTCTGGAAAGCGATTATTTCATATGCGTACGCAATGCTAAACAGCGACTTTAAGGTATAGAGGTTAATAGGAATTCATAGTAGTTACACTGGTTGTTAGGCGGAGATTGATTTCTGTCTGGAGGGGCTGATTTGTACTAGGGGGAAATGATTATCTGTGAGTGGGGGTATTCTGTTCTAGGGGGAGATAATCTGTTTGAGGGGGAGGGTTGTGGGTTATTCTGTTCTAGGGGGAGATGATCTGTTTGAGGTGGAGGGCTGGGGGTTATTCTGTTCTAGGGGGAGATTATCTGTTTGAGGGGGAGGGCTGGGGTTTATTTCGTTCTAGGGGGAGATGATCTGTTCGACGGGGAGGGGAAGTTATTCTGTTCTAGGGGGAGATGATCTGTCTGAGGGGGAGTAATTCTGTTCTAGGGGGAGATGATCTGTCTGAGGCAGAAGGGGGGTCATTCTGATCTAAGGGGAGATGATCTGTCTGAGGGGGAGGGGAGGTATTCTGTTCTTGGAGTAGATGATCTTTGTGAGGGTTAGGGGGGTTATTTAGTGCTAAGGAGAGATGATGATCTATCTGGGGAGGGGGATATTTTGTGACCGGCCAGCAGGATGGTCCTGGGGAGACGCAGGAGGATGGTGCTGGGGATGGTGCTGGGGAGCCACAGTATGATGATATTGCGGAGATATGGAAGGATGGTGCTGGGGAGAAGCAGGAGGTTGGTGATGGAGAGCCACAGGATGATGGTATTGCAGAGACACTGAAAGATGGTGCTGGAGAGCCACAGGATGATTGCTTTGCAGAGGCATAGGGGGATAGCGCCAGAAAGAAGCAGGGGCATAGCTCTGGAGAGACACATACTGTAGAGGGGGAATGGGCTGGAGACACACCAAGGTGATGGTGCTGGAGACACACAAATAGGATGGTAGGACCACTGGGTCTATTGGAAGAAAAGACTGGGGGACAGTAATCTTCAATAAGACAACAATTCTAATGAAACCATATAACTGATGCAAATGGTACCATATGAGCAAATATATTTTATTAATATAAAATTGATATGAGAAATTCACATTTTGTCCTACCCAAAACTTCTGTTACTATGTATTATCTGGTTGAACCTCTGTTACATGATAATGACATTGGCTTTATTGCTACACAAACAGGCGGCTTCCAGACCATGTGATCTCCTGCATGAATAGTGAATACAGACTCAAGACACTGACTGACCAGGAAGGATCAATTGCTTCAGAGGTTTCCCGTTGCAGAGAAATCATATACTGTAGGTAAGAAAATACTCATTCATATGCTTGCTGTTCTTATTCACTGCAGAGAGGGACTGTGGGCATGTCCATCTGCTCCTCGAGCGGTGGGCATGCCCCCAGCATGACGCAATGGGAGTTGTCGATTGCGGGCATGGCATTTCACATTAGACCACACCCCTTGCAGCAAGGCCATGCCCATCTTTGCAGGTGCACGCACATAGGGCCTCTTTTATGCTTTTTCCAGGGTCACTTTAAATTCCCAATCCACCCCTGGGTATGCTGATGCTTACTAGAAAGCTGAGTAACTTGGACATGTATGTTGGTGAGCTGTGCTCCCTGTGTGATGGTATTTAGTAGTTGGGTATGCCAGGGTTGCAACTAGGGGGGGGCTGGAGGTGCATGTGCACCGAGTGCGCCGCTGCACCCGCTGCCAGTGTTCTCCAGCCCGGCCACTGCAGGGGGGCTCCAAGCCGGACGCCCGCTGAGATTTTATTACCAATGGGCGCCCAGCTGCTTCCCTGCTGCGCCGTGATAGGCAGAGGCTGGAGTTCTCTCCTGAACTCCACTTTCCAGCTCTCCCCACGGGCACTATGGGAGAGATGTCATGACGTCTCTCCTATAGTTCCGAGGAGGAGCCAGGCGGACCGGACAGTGGCGGACATAGGAGCAGGGTTTAAGGTAAGTTTGTTTTTTTGGTTTTTGTTTTGTGTAAGCGGCAATACGGGGGCACTAATACGGGAGCATTACCATATGGGCACTACTACAGGGGCATTACTACGGGGGCATTACCATATGGGCACTACTACAGGGGCATTACTATATGGGCACTACTACAGGGGCATTACCTCAGGGGGCATTACTATAGGTGCACTGTTGAAGGGGGCATTACTATAGGGGCACTGCAGCAGGGGGGCATTACTATGGGGGAATTACCAGCGGGGGCACCAAATTACTGTCTTGCCCCAGTGACAAAAATCCTAGTTTCGGCCCTGGGTATGCTGATGCGCACTAGAAAGCTGAGTAACTTGGACATGTATGTTATTGAGCTGTGCTCCCTGTATGATGGTATTTAGTAGTTAGGTATGCTGATGCGCACTAGAAAGCTGAGTAACTTGGACATGTATGTTGGTGAGCTGTGCTCCCTGTATGATGGTATTTAGTAGTTAGGTATGCTGATGGCTCACTAGAAATAGTAGAGTAACTTGGACATGTATTTTGGTGAGCTGTGCTCCCTGTATGATGGTATTTAGTAGTTAGGTATGCTGATGCGCACTAGAAATAGTAGAGTAACTTGGACATGTATGTTGGTGAGCTGTGCTCCCTGTATGATGGTATTTAGTAGTTAGGTATGCTGATGCTCACTAGAAATAGTAGAGAAACTTGGACATGTATTTTGGTGAGCTGTGCTCCCTATACTGTATGTGCCAATCCTGATAACCAGATCTGTTCATGGAGCTCTTCATTCTACCAGGGAAGACTTTAAAAATGAGTCACGTGACAGAAGTGACATCACTATCCCAGATATAAAGGTATATTTTAAAGGATATATTCCTCATATTAATTTCACTCATTCTAAGCTATTTTTAGTGTATCTTTGGGAATTATATAACACACTGATTCCAATTGTCTACATAGCAATTACTTCTCTCTCCACATATTCTGCGGGAGTAATACTGTCATTAGGAGTATTTAATGAGTAGAATGGAAATATGGTATCATGTGGTAAACAAAAGTATGCAAGGAAACCACCAGTTAGACGCTTGCTCCAGTGTTTGTTGCAGTACAGACAGTACAGATTTAGTTGCTCTGTAACATCCATTTTGCAGATAATTGTAGGTGAATCTCTTAATGCACCTCTGCTCATACACATCTATGTCCTTTTTCTCTCTCTCAGACAAATTAAATGTGTTTAATGGATCTCCTACCAATAACATCCCACGAGAACAGTGTTTCCAAAATGTGCAATGGATTGGCCAAGTTTTCTAAAGGAGACGATGAGGCTGGATGCAGAAATATTATTATTATTCTCCTTTGTACATAATCAAATGAGCAAACAAGAAAATAGCTACTTACAGTACAAAACAATGCAGGACAAGGACATGGTTTATAAACATTGCTCCAATAGCGATCATAACACTCAAAAGTAGCAGTGAATCAGCAACTAAGTGTTACAGGACTGGCTCGAGGCATGTTCGATCAGTGCAGTCAAACAGGGGTGCCACCCCTCCCAGCCATTCCCGATTTCAGCGGGAATGGCTGTCCGTTTTTTCAGGCACTGGCCCACTGTTCCACTTTGTCCCGCGAGCAGTCGGGATGCTGGGCACCTCAACCGCCGCAGCTGTGTGCCGGTGTCGGCCCCTGGGAACAACAATGGATGTCACGCACATGCATGCAGCATCCATTCAGTGCAGTGAGAGAGCTGGGGGCCAGCCTGACGTTAAATGGGAGGCATGCAATATGGGCACGTCCCCAAATAGCATCAGTATGGGGGGGTGGCATATGGTAAATATGGTAATCTCCTTGTTCGGAGATTTGTGGCATCTGTATACTTCGCCGAACAAGGCGCGGATCAAGCTGGAGCCGCCCCTGAAATGTTAGGTGCCCTTGTGGGGAGTTTGGAGTAGATGATGGTATGAGTAAGGGAAGAGAAGCACATGCTCGTGAGAGCTTATGTGATTTTTTTCTCTTCCGATCCTCAGCTTTAGCCATTATGAGAAGGATGATAGCGATAAGAAGACTGCAGCAGGACATGTCTCGCAGAAATCCTCCTTAAATAGGCTCCCCAGGCCATGGGGATGTTATTGCCGACGATAACCATTGCTCTCCAGCAATCTGTAGCTATCACTAACCGAGGGTTTTTTAAATAGGGAGAGGTCCTATCTTTTGCTAAAACACCTGTTTTCAGTGGATTTAGGGCCTGATTCAGACCCAGCCACAACCGGGTCGATGGTGGCCCACAGCGCATGCGCACGACGGAGCTGGCTCCGTCGTGCACATGTGTGATACCCGGCTAGCGACGGGCAATCCGTCGCTCTGGGTCTCGCAACAAAGGGGGTGAGCTGTCGATGTTGAGTGACAGCTCGCCCCTTTTGGTGGGCGGGCTGGGGGGATGGCTGCCCAAACGGAGGCGTTCCCATGAGAACGCCTGCCATTTGGGGCCGGCCCCACTGACATCACGGGTGATGTCAGTGGAGAGATTCTGGCTCTGTTAGAGCCGAAATCTCTCTGGGTCTTGCCGCCACGAGACCCTACCACAGGGGTCTCGTCGCCAGCCCGATGGTCTCGATGGTCTTGACCATCGCGACCATCATCATGGCTGCACTGACCACAGCTATGCGAGCAGCCAAGAGGCCGATCCAAATAAAAATGCCAGGCCCTGATTCAGAGCGAGTGGCTCTGAATCAGGCCCTTAGTGCCTATCATCCCTATCATAATTGCATCCCATAGGCTTCCAATGTACTAAAGGAAATAAATATAGCTATAGATTATTATTATTATATTATTACTATGATCATGTATATTATCATATTATGCAGAGCTGTACAGAGAATATGTATTATTCAGTCCTTGCCCCAGTGAGGTTTGTATTCTAAATTCCCAACAATGCACACAGCCTATCACAGCTGCTATATAATATACAAATGCTGGTATCAGCCTTCCCCTGGTGTAGTAGCCTGCGCCTGAGTGTGCAAGGACTGAGACACCCACTATCAGCGTCTCTGTACGCTGTAATACCACCAGTGATTCCTAAGATGCCACTATTGCGTTCACCATTAACACCTGCACCAGCCCTATGGCAGGTGCACATTCTCCGTCTGACTGTGGCCACTGCGGCTGTGCATTTGGGAATGCGGCCGCTGTCACTGACACACCCACAGCACACCCACAACGCTCCCATAACACGCCCATGAGTCACAATTCTTTTGCATTCCCTTCTAGCCACCACCCAAGAATGCCCATCACATTTCCATTTCTGATACCGTCTGTCCCGATCACAACAACAGATATGTGCGCAGATTCTGTGTAACACATGGGCCATAGAGGTTTTCTGAATTGTTTGCGCAGTTGAAAATAATCGCTGCACTACCTGAACATCGACACTGCCTGAGCCTCTGGGTTGGGCCCATAAAGTGTGGTGGAAGAGGCCTGGGAGTGAGCACGAGGTAATAGGGACACATCCCACTCTTATTTCTATGTTCTCATCCAGGTGACGATGGCACAGAGGGATTTACATTGTCTGTATTACACATACCAAGGTTACCAGGCTATTCTCACTGCAGGGGGACAACATTTAGCCTGAATGGGAGAAGGATATTAACCGTAATATGAATAAATAGTATAATGCAAAGACTTCATCATGGAAGAGGGCACTTAAATATGTAACCTATGATAATATAAGACCATACACTTTCCTCCCCTTTACATCATATCTTATTTTACAATCAGTTACATATTACCGGGCATTCTGCTAATCACTGAATTAGTGACCTACAGTATGTCTAACAGCTGTCTTTGGTGATTTTGTGTTGGGCCCAGCTTATTGTTGATTTATTCCAACCTACATGAGGCCACTTTTCATATTTTTTCAGGGACAGAAGAAGCTTGAATAATAAAGCAAAGTTATCTAAAGTTGGATACCCCATTTTTAAGCACCTTAAGACCCATTAGGGAACAACTATATATAAATATTATTATTATTATTATTATTATTATTATTATTATTATTATTATTATTATTTTATACTATGAATGTCTTACCCTATTTACCAAGGCAAAGACATGATCAATAATAATTTTAACTTGCTAATTAAGTGAAAGGGGGACATAGCACTGTCAGGGAGATGTATCAAGCCTTGGAGAGAGATAAAGTTGAGTAGTTGACGAAATCAACCAATGAGCTTCTATCATTTGAAATATTGTGCTACTGTACATAAATGACAGAAGCTGATTGGTGACTTTGGACAACTTCTCCAGGGCTGCTGTATATAATATATGATTGTGTCTAGCAGCTATACAGCACCAGCAGGACAGGACAGTAACAATCATATCTGTAATAATTTGTAGACCCTGTGAAAGTAGCAATCAGTAAGGAATGGAGACTCTGGCAATGATTACATCAAACAGTTATTATATGTTAAAATATAAAACATTTTTATTATGCAGAATATTTAACAACAAATATTTGTGAATTATCCAATCAGAGCCACTGTACCTGCATGTGATTGATAGGTGACTGAAGGGTGATAATGGCGTAACAGCCACATACTTGGGCAACCTCCTGACTCACGAAGAGTCATCCTTCAGCACTCAGGAGAGGAAAAACCCCCTGTGGGGGAAACCTCTGGGGAACCATGGCATCAGGATCGCCCTTCCCTCTGGGCAATAAGAGGTGTACTAATAGGTACAGGGAGGGGTTCAGTACTTACCAAAGATCAGCAGCTTCTGTGCAGACCAAGGGGAGAAAGAGGAGAAGATGTTGTTAGTGTATGAGCAGGCAGAGGGACAAACTGTAACCTTGGTGCAGTTGTGAATTTTATTCCCCCTAATGTGTGGATCATATAAATAAGTTTTCGTTCTTATAGTAACAAGTGGGAACCTTCTGAAAGGAAAGTTGTACAGTAAATAAAAGCTATACAGTAAATTTCTAACGTTTAGGTGTTAAATGCGATAAAATAGTATACTGTACTGGTGCAATTGTGTGCGATAATGAACAGGATTCTGGGAAAAGAGCTATTTCACACTTAATATTTGCATAGAAAAAGAGATAGAAAAATATTCACTTATTACAGCTCTATATCACACGTTAGCCTATACTAGTTTGTAATATTTCATCATTTGGATATACAGCACTTTGTTCAGTTAGATAAAGGTTAGTACTTTCATTATCTCCAGAAGAGTAGCTTAGCCACCTCCACAGGTCCAGGAGTTTCCCACATGCCCCTTTTAAGGCCCATCAGATCCCCTACATGCCCCCGATCTGTATGTTCTGTTTTATGCCCCACTAACCTGTATGTCCAATATTGGGCCCCAATCTGTATTGTTCTCCCCATGATCAGTATATCCTGCATTATGCTTTCCCCACATTCCTTGTTTGATCTGTGTTCTATATTACCACCAGAAAATAATGTATATCCTGTATTGTGCACTTTCTCTCCCCTCATCTGTATGTCCTGTAGTGTACATTTCCCCATTTCTATGTTTTTCTATTGTGCCCCCACACCCACATCTCATGTCCTATACTGTGTTGGTCCCCATCTGCTTGTTTTGTATTGTCCACTCTCCACACACCCCACATACACACACACACGCAACACACTCATACAAAAGTACGCTAAATCACCTCATACATGCTATCCTCCAGTCCTGCCTGCCTCCGCGGCCCCCTCTAGCCATCTGCCGTCCACACTGTGCCACTGCTCCAGAAGCGGCTAACATCCTAACTACGCTACCACTCCAGAAGCGTCTGACATCCTACATGTAAGAAAAGACACACTGCAGATCCTGCCTTCCTCTGTTCCGTGGCTCCCTCCAGTCATCTGCCATCTGGCATCCTACACGGGGGAAAAGACAATGCAAATTCTGCCTTCCTCCATTCCGCGGTTCCCTCCAGTCATCTGCCGTCCGATGTCCTACATGTGGGAAAAGACAATGCAGATCCTGCCTTCCTCCGTTCCGCAGCTCCCTCCAGTCGTCTGATGTACTGACTCCACCTCTGCTCCTGAAGCGTCCGATATCTTACATGTTGGAAAACAACACACTGCAGATCCTGCCTTCCTGCATTCCGTGGTTCCTTCCAGTCATCTGCCGTCCGATGTCCTACATGTGGGAAAAGACAATGCAGATCCTGCCTTACTCTGTTCCGCGGCTCCCTCCAGTCATCTGCTGTACTGACTACGCCACTGCTCCTAAAGGGTCCGACATCCTGCATGTGGGAAAACAACACACTGCAGATCCTGCCTTCTTCCATTCCGCAGCTCCCTCCAGTCATCAGCCATCCGACGTCCTACATGTGGGAAAAGACAATGCAGATTTTGCCTTCCTCCATTTCGCGGCTCCCTCCATTTCATGGTTTCGTCCAGTCGTCTGCCGTCCTGGCTACGCTGCTGCTCCTGCAGGGTCCGACATCCTACATGTGGGAAAACAACACACTGCAGATCCTACCTTTCTCTTCCGCAGCTCCCTCCAGTCATCTGCCGTCCTGATTATGCCACTGCTCCTTAAGCGTCCAACGTCCTATATGTGGGAAAACAACACACTGCATATCCTGCCTTCCTCCATTCCGTGGCTCCCTCCAGTCATCTGCCTTCTGGCGTCCTACATGTGGGAAAAGACAATGCAGATCCTGCCTTCCTCCGTTCCGCAGCTCCCTCCAGTCATCTGCCATCCGACGTCCTACATATGGGAAAAGACAATGCAGATTCTGCCTTCCTCCATTCCGCGGCTCCCTCCATTTCATGGCTTCATCCAGTCGTCTGCCGTCCTGGCTACGCTGCTGCTCCTGTAGGTTCCGACATCCTACATGTGGGAAAACACCACACTGCAGATCCTACCTTCCTCTTCCGCAGCTCCCTCCAGTCATCTGCCATCCGACGTCTTACATGTGGGAAAACAACACACTGCAGATCCTACCTTCCTCTTCCGCAGCTCCCTCCAGTCATCTGCCATCCGACGTCCTACATGTGGGAAAACAACACACTGCAGATCCTACCTTCCTCTACCGCAGCTCACTCCAGTCATCTGCCGTCCTGACTATGCCAATGCTCCTGAAGCGTCCGACATTCTACATGTGGGAAAACAACACACTGCAGATCCTTCCTTCTTTTCTGTGGCTCCCTTCAGTCATCTGCAACCCTGACTATGCCTCTGCCTTAGAAGCATCTGATGGCAGTGGCGTAACAAGGGCAGGGCGAGCGGGGCATGTTCTCTGGTTGCCATGGCAAGCCCTACAGAGGGAGGCACCGCTGGCCAGGGCATCATACCCGCACACCCTCCCCTGCACCACCATTGTGTCCTGAGTCTGGTTTTTAACGAGCAGGCAAGTGTGCCTGCTAGCCTGCTGTTGGCTTGGCTGCCTGTAAGGGCAGCTGCAGCGGAGGCTCGCAACCCCTCCTAGGCAGCCTTCCTACCAGCTCTATCCTCCTCCTGACCTGCTGGAGTCCTAGACTAGAGCTTCCGTCCGCATCAGCTGAGGAGTGATTCTTCCCTACCCGGCGCTCTCCATCGCCGCTGCCCGCGCTCACTACAGGTAAGTTCTTGGGGGAAGGGGGGGGGTGGCTAGTGGATATACTGCCGCTGGGGGAGGGGCTGTATTGGATGGCTAAACTGCTGCTGGAGGGGGGGGGGTGTTAATTTTTAATGTGGGGGGCTGTTGGCTGCATTTGTGTGCGTAAGTGTATGTCTCTGTTTAGGCTTTGTGTGTGTGTCTCTGTATAAGCTTTGTGTGTGTGTGTGTGTGTGTGTAAGTGTCTCTGTATAGGCTTTGTGTGTGTAAGTGTCTCTGTATAAGCTTTGTGTGTGTGTGAGTATCTCTGTATAGGCTTTGTATGTAAGTGTCTCTGTGTAGGCTTTGTGTGTAAGTGTCTCTGTATAAGCTTTGTGTGTGTATGTATGTGTCTCTGTATAGGCCTTCTGTGTGTGTGTAAGTGTCTCTGTATAGGCTTTGTGTGTAAGTGTCTCTGTATAGGCTTTGTGTGTGTAAGTGTCTCTGCATAGGCTTTGTGTGCAAGTGTCTCTGCATAAGCTTTGATTGTGTATGTGTAAGTGTCTCTGTATAGGCTTTGTGTGTGTGAGAGTCTCTCTATAGGCTTTGTATGTAAGTGTCTCTGTATAGGCTTTGTGTGTGCATGTGTATGTGTGTGTGTATAAGTGTCTCTGTATAGGATTTGTGTGTAAGTGTATCTGTATAAGCTTTGTGTGTGTGTGTGTGTGTAAGTGTCTCTGTATAGGCTTTGTGTGTGTGTGTGTGTGTGTGTGTGTGTGTGTGTGTGTGTGTGTGTGTGTGTGTGTGTGTGTGTAAGTGTCTCTGTATAGGCTTTGTGTGTAAGTGTCTCTGTATAGGCTTTGTGTGTAAGTGTTTCTGTATAGGCTTTGTATGTGTGTGTAAGTGTCTCTGTATAAGCTTTGTGTGTGTGTAAGTGTCTCTGTATGGGCTTTGTGTGTAAGTGTCTCTGCATAAGCTTTGTGTGTGTGTATGTGTAAGTGTCTCTGTATAGGCTTTGTGTGTGTGTAAGTGTCTCTGTATAGGCTTTGTGTGTGTGTGTGTAAGTGTCTCTGTATAAGCTTTGTGTGTGTGTGTGGTGTGTAAGTGTCTCTGTATAGGCTTTGTGTGTGTGTCTCTGTATAGGCTTTGTGTGTGTAAGTGTCTCTGTATAGGCTTTGTGTGTGTGTGTGTGTCTTTGTATAAGCTTTGTGTGTGTAAGTGTCTCTGTATAGGCTTTGTGTGTGTAAGTGTCTGTATAAGCTATGTGTGTGTGAGTGTCTCTCTATAGGCTTTGTATGTAAGTGTCTCTGTATAGGCTTTGTGTGTGTATATGTGTGTGTGCGTAAGTGTCTCTGTATAGGCTTTGTGTGTAAGTGTCTCTGTATAGGCTTTGTGTGTGTAAGTGTCTGTATAAGCTTTGTGTGTGTGAGTGTCTCTCTATAGGCTTTGTATGTAAGTGTCTCTGTATAAGCTTTGTGTGTGTGTGTGTGTGTGTGTGTGTGTGTGTGTGTGTGTGTGTGTGTGTGTAAGTGTCTCTGTATAGGCTTTGTGTGTGTGTGTAAGTGTCTCTGTATATGCTTTGTGTGTGTCTCTGTATAGTCTTTGTGTGTAAGTGTCTCTGTATAAGCTTTGTGTGTGTGTAAGTGTCTCTGTATAGGCTTTGTGTGTAAGTGTCTCTGCATAAGCTTTGTGTGTGTATGTGTAAGTGTCTCTGTATAGCCTTTGTGTGTTTGTGTAAGTGTCTCTGTATAAGCTTTGTGTGTGTATGTGGTGTGTAAGTGTCTCTGTATAGGCTTTGTGTGTGTGTCTCTGTATAGGCTTTGTGTGTGTAAGTGTCTCTGTATAAGCTTTGTGTGTGTGTAAGTGTCTCTGTATAGGCTTCGTGTGTGTGTGTGTGTGTAAGTGTCTGTATAAGCTTTGTGTGTGTGTGTAAGTGTCTCTGTATAGACTTTGTGTGTAGGTGTCTCTGTATAGGCTTTGTGTGTGTAAGTGTCTCTGTATAGGCTTCATGTGTGTGTAAGTGTCTCTGTATAGGCTTTGTATGTGTGTGTAAGTGTCTCTGTATAGGCTTTGTGTGTAAGTGTCTCTATATAAGCTTTGTGTGTGTGTAAGTGGCTCTGTATAGGCTTTGTGTGTGTAAGTGTCTCTGTATAGGCTTTGTGTCTAAGTGTATCTGTGTCTCTGTATAAGCTTTGTGTTTGTGTGTAAGTGTCTCTGTATAGGCATTGTGTGTGTAAGTGTCTCTGTACAAGCTTTGTGTGTGTGTAAGTCTCTGTATAGGCTTTGTGTGTGTGTGTGTAAGTGTCTCTGTATAGGCTTTGTGTGTGTCTCTGTATAGGCTTTGTGTGTGTGTGTGTGTATGTGTGTATGTAAGTGTCTCTGTATAGGCTTTGTGTGTAAGTGTCTCTGTATAAGCTGTGTGTGTAAGTGTCTCTGTATAGGCTTTGTGTGTGTGTAAGTGTCTGTATAAGCTTTGTGTGTGTGTAAGTGTCTCTGTATAGACTTTGTGTGCAAGTGTCTCTATATATGCTTTGTGTGTGTGTGTAAGTGTGTTTGCATAGGCTTTGTATGTAAGTGTCTCTATAGGCTTTGTGTGTAAGTGTCTCTGCATAAGCTTTGTGTGTGTGTGTGTGTGTATCTGTAAGCGTCTCTGTATAGGCTTTGTGTGTGTGTAAGTGTCTCTGTATAAGCTTTGTGTGTGTGTAAGTGTCTCTGTATAGGCTTTGTGTGTGTGTCTCTGTATAGGCTTTGTGTGTGTAAGTGTCTCTGTATAGGCTTTGTGTGTAAGTGTCTGCATAAGCTTTGTGTGTGTGTGTATGTATGTGTCTCTGTATAGGCTTTGTGTGTGTGTAAGTGTCTCTGTATAGGCTTTGTGTGTAAGTGTCTCTGTATAAGCTTTGTGTGTGTAAGTCTCTGTATAGGCTTTGTGTGTGTGTGTAAGTGTCTCTGTATAGGCTTTGTGTGTAAGTGTCTCTGTATAGACTTTGTGTGTGTGTGTAAGTGTCTCTGTATAGGCTTTGTGTGTGTGTGTCTCTGTATAGGCTTTGTGTGTAAGTGTTTCTGTATAGGCTTTGTGTGTGTGTGTGTAAGTGTCTCTGTATAGGCTTTGTGTGTGTGCATGTGTTTGTGTGTAAGTGTCTCTGCATAAGCTTTGTGTGTGTGTATGTGTCTCTGTATAGGCTTTGTGTGTGTGTGTATGTATGTGTCTCTGTATAGGCTTTGTGTGTGTAAGTGTCTCTGTATAGGCTTTGTGTGTATATGTGTAAGTGTCTCTGTATAGGCTTTGTGTGTAAGTGTCTCTGTATTGGCTTTGTGTGTGTAAGTGTCTCTGTATAGGCTTTGTGTGTAAGTGTCTCTGTATAAGCTTTGTGTGTGCGTGTGTAAGGGTGTCTATATAGGCTTTGTGTGTGTAAGTGTCTCTGTATAGGCTTTGTGTGTGTCTCTGTATAAGCTTTTCATGTGTGTGTGCAAGTCTGTATATGCTTTGTGTGTGTGTAAGTGTCTCTGTATAGGTTTTGTGTGTAAGTGTCTCTGTATAGGGGGTGTGTGTAAGTGTCTCTGTGTAAGCTTTGTGTGTGTGTGTAAGGGTGTCTATATAGGATTTGTGTGTGTAAGTGTCTCTGTATAGGCTTTGTGTGTAAATGTCTCTGTATAGGCTTTGTGTGTGTGTATAAGTGTCTGTATAGGCTTTGTGTGTGTGTAAGTGTCTCTGTATAGGCTTTGTGTGTAAGTGTCTCTGTATAGGGGGTGTGTGTAAGTGTCTCTGTGTAAGCTTTGTGTGTGTGTGTAAGGGTGTCTATATAGGCTTTGTGTGTGTAAGTGTCTCTGTATAGGCTTTGTGTGTAAATGTCTCTGTATAGGCTTTGTGTGTGTGTAAGTGTCTCTGTATAGGCTTTGTGTGTAAGTGTCTCTGTATAGGCTTTGTGTTTGTAAGTGTCTGTATAAGCTTTGTGTGTGTGTGTAAGGGTGTCTATATTGGCTTTGTGTGTGTAAGTGTCTCTGTATTGGCTTTGTGTGTGTAAGGGTTTCTGTATAGGCTTTGTGTGTGTGTGTAAGTGTGTGTCTGTATAGGCTTTGTGTGTGTGTGTATATGTGTCATGGTGTATGTGTATATTTGTCAGTGTGTATATATATATATGTGTCAGTGTTTGTGTGTATGTATCTGTTATTATATATATATTAAGTATTTGTCAGTATGTATAAGTGTCAGTGTGTATGTATATTATCAGTGTGTGTGTGTGTATATGTGTTAGTGTGTATCTATGGTAGTGTTTGTGTATGCCTGTGTATCTGTGTCAGTGTGTATCTATGGCAGTGTGTGTAATTGTGTCAGTGTGTGTGTATATGTCTGTGTGTATCTGTGTCAGTGTGTGTCTTTGTGTTGAGAGACAACCCGGGGGGGTGATGGTGTGCTGAGAGTTGATGCATGGGGGGGAGATGATAGTGTGCTGAGAGATGACACAGGGGGGGCAGTGATGGTGTGCTGAGAGATGACGCAGGGGGAGGAGGCCATGGTGTGGCTAAAAAGAGATGACATGCAGGGAGATGATGGTGTGGCTAAGAGATGATGAAGTGAGATGATGGTATGGCTGAGAGACGCAGGGAGAAGGAAGTTACACAGGGGGGATGAGTCTGGTTGAACCGCTATCATATGATGATGACCTTGTTAATATTCCTATACAAACAGGCATCGTCCAGATGATGTGACCTACATGAATAGTGAATACCGACTGAAGACGCCATCGTCCTAGGGAGGATGTATTTCTTCAGAGGTTCCACATTGTGAGAAACCACCATATAGGTAAGGTGCATATGGAATAGAAAGGAATGTTCCCAGACTGACAAGAAATTGGTGGCGTGTCATGTTGGCTCGCCCCATTTTCAGTAGCCATGCCCCTTTCATCGTTTGACCATGCCCATTTTTTGCCGCGCGTGGAGGGGTGCTGAACTTGGATTGGGGAGGGACGGCTCCAATCTTAAATTTGCCCGGGGCTCCGAAGATCCTAGTTACGCCACTGTCTGACGGCCTACATGTGGGAAAAGAAACAATGCAGATCCTGCCTTCTTGCATTCCGCAGCTCCTTCCATTTTTCTGCTGTCCTGACTACGCCACTGCTCCAGATGTGTCTGACATCCTACATATGGGAAATGACACACTGCAGATCCTGTCTTCCTTCATTCTGCAGATCCCTCCAGTCGTCTGCCGTCCTGCCTTCAAAATTTCTTGGTTAAACATACTATTTGTATAATTTTACTACTACATTTTGTTGTGACTTTCAATTTTATACATTTTTCTATTAATGCGGTTTAATTAGAGATGAGCGGTTCGGATTCTGTGGAATCCTAACCGCTCCGAACATTGGGGATCCAAGTCCACCCGAACCCTGTTCGGGTGTTCACCGCCTGACTCGGATCCCCATTCGGGGCCGAACGGCGGCCGCCTGATGTCGGATTATCATTAGAGAATACGACATCAGGGCTCCTATTGTGCAGGGCAGAGCGCTGTAATAGCGGTCTGCCCTACACAGATACAAACACACAGCCGCCAGCGGCAGCTGTGTGTTTTTTACAGCAGCCAATGAGAGTCACACAGACTCTCATTGGCTGCTGCACGGAGGGAGCCGGCTGGAGCTCACACACGAGCTCCATCTTCCCCGGCTCCCTCCTCAGCGTGTGATAGCAGAGAGGATGGCACGGGAGCGGGGAATCAGGTAAGTTTCTTTTTTTTTACTTGTGTAAGGGCCGGGGACGCTACTGGGGGGGGTCTGCTACTGGGGGGGTCTGCTACTGGAGGGGCCTGCTATTGGGGGGGCCATACTACTGGGGGGGGCATACTACTGGGGGGGCCTGCTACTGGGGGGGCTACTACTGGGGCGGGCCATACTACTGGGGGGGGCCTTACTACAGGGGGGGCTACTACTGGGGCAGCCTACTACTGGGGGGGCCTGCTACTGGGGCAGCCTACTACTGGGGGGCCATACTACTGGGGGGGCCATACTACTGGGGGGGCTGCTAATGGGGGGCATGCTAATGGGGGGCATACTACTGGGGGGGCCTGCTAATGGGGGGCATACTACTGGGTGGCATGCTAATGGGGGGTATACTACTGGGGGGCATTCTACTGGGGGCACTGCATAGGGGAGCCTACTACTAAGGGGACTGCATTGGAGGAACCACTACTGGGGGCATTGTGTAAGGGACACCACTACTGTGGGCATTGTGTAAAAGTGGCACTACTGTGGGCACTGTGTAAAAGGGTCACTACTGTGGGCATTGTGTAAAAGGGGCACTACTGTGTGTGTTGTAACATAAATAAGAGACACTACGCTATGGTGTAATGTGAATCAGGCCCTATGTGCGGTGTAATGTGAATAAGATTGTGCACTGTGACTCCTTGGGCCGTAGCCCACTATTTAAACAAGTACTGTGACTCTGCTGGCCGTACCCCACTGGGTGGGTGCATTACTTTTCATTTCTGCCACTGCTGTGTGGCAATGTGTCATAGAGGTGCTTTATACTGTGATGCCTGTGTCGTTGTGCCACTGCTTTGTCGCTTAGTAACCAGTCAGCTCACTGCAGCCTTTGGCCAATAATGTTGAAAACAATATTATAAGCTGTGATATGGTCTAAATTGACTGGAAATTAATGTTATTGAGGTTAATAATACTCTAGGAAGAGAAAAAAGACCAATTTATGTGATTTTAGCTTTTTTTGTCAATTTTTGTAAAAAAATCCAAATCCAAATCCAAAGCCAGTCACCGCAGTTTGGCAAATCCAAATCCAAAGCCGGACGACAAATTAGAACCAAATCCAAATCCAAAATGGTCCGGCGCACATCCCTAGTTTTTATTACTCTTTCATCCAAAACCGAGATCCTACCTCATAGAGGCCCAAGTTATCTGCTCCAGGTTTTATCTTCCCTAGTGTTAAGACCATGTTAGAACCATACAAAACTCACATTGCTGGTTACACACTAGGTCAACCTGCCGATCTATGTGACGATTGGTAAGTACATATACACTTACCAATCGTCCGCCCGATGTGACGGGCCTGATGTCACAACTGGGCGGGCATTTACATTTGCCCACCCAGTTGAGCTGTCACTCACCGCCGAGTCCCTGCAGCAAGTGTACGTGCGATCGGCAGACATATCTGTAGATGTATAGGCCGTCTGCTCTGCTGCAAAGCCGTTGCGATATGTCTGTGAACAGCATCATTCACTGACATATCTATGGTACACACCCACCGACATGCTTGCGATAAATCGGCCATTCGATTGAACGTCCAATATAGCGCTAAGTGTCCACCCAGCTTTAGAGATGAGCAGTTTGCACTTATGGGGGTCATATGTGACAATTGGGGGTAAATGGGAACAAATATGATAAGGGATATGGGGGCATGTCTCTTGCTCACAATGCATGTGGTGATAAATAAAATCGGCTTAATCATTGCAATTGGGCTTAGTTGATAAATATACCCTTAAACTTCTGTATGTACAGTCATTGTTATCACATGCTGAGCACATTTATCTGAAACAAATTAATTTATCTGCTCCGTCTGTCTCTCACTCCATCAACCTGTACCTCCTCTCAGCCCATTGTATTACTAATGATCCCTCTGCCAGCCCTTCTCACTCTGCATCGTCCTTTGTTACTATCTCACATGGACAGATCTCTTGTCTTTTCATCTTCCATGACCCAAGTCCCTGTTCTTCCAGCCACTGTACTTACTGTATGTGTAATTTCTCTAATACTACATGATACATTTTTATGCCTAAATGTGTTATTCGTCCCTGTACTTCTCCTAATTATATGTCCTTGTACATATATTCCCTGTTCTATCTATCTTGTCCTGCCTTTCACCCTATTATACTGCACTCTCCTTACCCCCCTCCATCTTACCCTGCTATGTAGAACTCACCTTCCTCCTTCCTGGCCAGTAACTGGAAACTGCACCAACTGTAGGTAGGATGTTACAGGATGAAGTACTGTGATGTCACAGGATAGGTGTATGACGTCATAGCAACCATAGCAACCAATGCTGCTGAGTTACAGCTATCCTACTTATACAATGTATACATCAGTTATAACTGGATTTACATGAACTTACAGTACAAAAAAAGAGAATATTTTAGAAAAAGAACATTTTGTTATGAGTGCCCCAATATAAAAGAGAAGGGTAAATGTAAACAACATCAATATCTAGATTACAGTAGAGTAGAGTTTGTGGGAGAGATGTACTAAGCCTTGGAGAGATATAATGTACCAACCAATCAGCTTCTAAATGTCAGTTTACAGGCTGTGTTTGAATAATTAGAGTTAGGAGCTAATTGGTTGGTACTTTATCTCTTTCCAAGGCTTAGTACATTTACCCCTGTATGTTCTCCCTGTGCTTGCGTAAGTTTCCTCCAAGTTCCTCCCACTATCCAAATATATACAGGTAGGTGAATTGTCTCCTGACAGAAAAAAACATTAGTGCATTAGTGTGTCTGTGTGTGCACCTTCCTGTGTATATATATATATATATATATATATATATATATATATATATAGCAATCCAGACTTGCTTTTTATATTAACTTAGGATACTTCTTTATAACTATATAGGTGCGCCCTAATTGGGGATCGTAAGGGTGATTCTTGTTGTTTTAGACTGTAAGCTCCATTGGGTCAGGGACTGATATGAATGACTGAAATTTTCTCTGGAAAGAGCTGCGATATATGTGCTATATAAATAACAAATAAAATTATAATGATAGAGAAATGAAGAGTGTAGACATGGTAACTGTATGTATTTGATGTTGCTTGCAGGACTGTAACTAAGGTAGTGCGACATGTGCCGTGGCACAGGGCACCACAGGGCAGGGGGCGCTGTTCGGGCCTGTCTATGGGCCTGATTCAGAGCTGAACACTCTGACCAGAGCGCTCGCTCTGAATCAGGGCCCTCCTCCATGAAAATGGAGCGGCCTCCTGGCCGCTCGCATAGCTATGGGTGACCACGCACAGCATATGCGAGCGTCCATGATGATGGTCGCGATGGTCTTGACCATCACGACCATCAGGCTTGCGACGGAGACCTGCGGTAGGGTCGCACTGCCGCAAGCCCTGGAGTGATTTTGGCTCTATCAGAGCCAAAATCACTCCCACTGACATCACTAGTGATGTCAGTGGGGCCGGCTTCAGACGGTAGGTGTTCCCATGGGAACACCTCCGTCTGGCAGGCACGCCCCCGGCACGCCCACTAAAGGGGGCGTGCTGTCAATCAACATCGACAGCACGCCCCCTTTGGTGCGAGACCCGGAGTGATGGAGAGCCCGTCGCTCGCCGGGTCTCGCGCATGCGCACGACGGAGCTCCCTCCGTCATGCGCATGTGCAGTGGGGGAACATCGACCCGCTTGCGAGCGAACTTCCCGCGTGAGCGGGTCTGAATGACCCCCTATGTTCCTGTTTATTATCATTCTCACTTGTAGCTTCCTCTTCTTTTATCCCCAGCATCTCCTGCCCCCCCTCTATCTCTTCCTTGGCCCTTCCCCATGAGGCCATGGCCCTTTTTCAGGTGCACTATCTTATGTCCCTATTTCAAAAATGTACCAAAAAGATGATCTAAATTGTTTTATAAGAGTTTTCAGCAATTACCTCTCTGAGATAGGTGAGATTATCTTCTCCTTGGCATGGTGTTAGCACAAACCCGGGTTCTCCAGACCACACTGTTCCTTATTGTGTATAGAGGCGCTGGCTACTCCTTGATGATCAGTAGTGATGAGCACTTGATTATCAGCACATGGCTCATATTACCTTCTTTCTTGTTGTGGAATCGCCATGGACATGCTCACTTTATCACATGGTGTCTTCATGTTGTGTGTTTGTCACTTGAGATTAGATTGATATAATGTAAGGACTTGGGGCCAGTTTAGATTCGGCCGCAACTGGATAATGTTTCTTCTACTGTGCATGCATCTGAGCCACACTGTGCATTAGGACACAGGATGACAGCGACCGCTTGGAAGAGGTAACGGGGGAGTGGCAACAGAAATGCAGGAGTGTTGTGACCATTTTGGGTGCATGTTGAAGCCCGCGACTGTGTCTTCAGTCGCAGTGTCACTGGCCCAGGCATCTTACTTACGATGGGTGTACTGAACAACCATAGGTTTGCACAGAGGTCCGATGGTGCGACCGATGTTTCAGACGTTCATCCCATGCTGACTTTTCTGACGCAAATGGCGGATCTGAGAAGTCAGCGGTAAATGTTTCTTTACAAATGACATCGGCTGCAACACAGTGCAACGGACCCATAGACTTAGCGGCCGATTTTGGTAAGCGCCACTTACCACACTTAACAATTGACCGCACGATCTGGTCTGAGCAGACATCACAGATGGGCAGCCATTTACATTTGCCTGCCCAGTTGTGATGTCAGTGTCATCGGCTCCTGCTGCCAGAGTACAGTCGGTCAGTGGGTTGTCCGTACACACAAGCAGATGCGCACGATAGATCTGCAAGATATATTGCATATGCCGTGCTGAACAGCCGACACGACATATCTGTAAACGACATAATTCATAGATATATTGTGTGCACACACTTAACGATATATCGTTCATCAGCTGTACGATCAATATACTGCACAGTGGGCCTGATTCAGACCCGCTCGCGAGCGCTGAGCGCTCGCAACCGCGTAGATGGTGCCCTAGTGCGCATGTGCACGACGGAGGGGGCTCCATTGTGCGCATTCGCGAGACCCGAATAGCAATGGCCAAGCCGTCGCTATGGGTCTCGCACCTGTCGATGGTGAGTGACAGCACGCCCCCTTTGGTGGGCGTGCCGGGGGCGTTGCTGCCCAGACGGAGGCGTTCCCATGGGAACGCCTACTGTCTGGGGCCAGCCCCAATGACATCACTAGTGATGTCAGTGGGAGTGCTTTTGGCTCTGGTACAAGCACTCCTGTGCTTGTGGCAGCGAGATCCTACCGCAGGGTCTCGTCGCAAGCCCGATGGTCGCGATGGTTTTGACCATCGCGACCATCTTTTTGGCGCTCGCATAAGCTGTGGGTGATCACCCACAGCTATACGAGCGGCCACGAGGCCGCTCCAATAATAGGTAGGACGGCCCTGATTCAGAGCGAGCGCTCTTGTCAGAGAGTCCGGCTCTGAATCAGGCCCAGTGTGTACCCAGCATTACTGTGGTTCTGCCTTTCTACACTCCGAGTAATGTTCTTTCTAACAGCAAACTACAGAAAATGTGGACAGAGTAATAATTATGTATAAGGTACTGTAGGTGCAGGCGGCCGGGCTTTGTGTGACCATGGATGATATGTGTCAGTGCAGTATGTGATGCTATGAGGCGGACACTGAGGGGAAGTGCTGTCAGGTGGTTATTGTACTGTATATTGCTTCCTATATATTATATCAGTCACAAGAATAGTCTCAGTTTGTCAAACAAGGCTGGTAGGTGATGTCTTTGATTATAGTTATTTTTCACAAATATCATTACACATTTAGGGGGGAATTCAATTAGACGCGATAAAGCGCAAACTTCACGTCGGTGACATTTTCACACACTTTGGGTGTTTTTGTGAGATATTTTAGCGTCTTTTGTCTATGCACACTCCCGTTTTTCGCACTTTCCTATTACTAAAGACGTGAAAACGCATTCGCACGAAAACTGTTCGTGGAGTAACCTGCGAAAAGTACAGCACTTTATGAGGAAATCTGTACCCCATAAAAAGGCTAACTGACAGATCAATTTGTCAAGTGTATTATTGGCCCTAATAAAAGTGTGTAAAATGGCTGTTATATGCTTATATGTATAACAGTGGAAAAATGAGAAAAAGCTATTATTTTGGGGCAAAATAAATGCTACAGTTAAATTGGGAGTACATAAAAATGGGTCCAAGTATAATTTTGAGTCCAAGAAGTGCACTTTAAAAAAATGTGAAAAATACACCAGGTGCAGCATCCTGCTATTTTTAAAACACATGTCCCATCCAAACAGCCCCCAAATACCAGACCCACTACTTTAAATACATTTTCCATTACTTTTAATTTTTTCACCCCAAAATGACATAATTATTTGCCAAATTAAGCTAATTAAAAATATTTTTTGCCTAATTTGTCATTAAGGGGGGAGGGTTGGTGTCCAAGGTGAACCAAGTCCCCACATTTTTAGCCAAACACAGGGATTTTGCACAAGCCACATCCCTATTAGATAAACTACGCTTGCAGTTTTTATGTAACGTCCATTATGCCGTTGCTTTGCACTGGTAGAGAATCCTGGGTTAGTTAATTGCATTTGCCCCCAGGCTAAAACTTGCCAGCCAACCTCTGCCTATGGTCCGTTACTATCAGAAGCTAATTAACTTACCAGTATGTCATTGGACGATGGGAGGAAAATGGAGCACCAACATATGAACAATTGACCCCTGTTCCCAGGGCTGCAAGGTAGCCATGCTAACTACTGTGTCACTTTGCTATCCTTATAATTATATAGGGGCAGCACAATTAGTGATAATTGTTCCTCTTCTTATAATAGGGAGCAGAAAGCTGGGTTTACATTTGGTTGACACTCAACTCAACTCTTGTGCTTCTAATAGAGCGCTTTCATTGGGAAAACTCGCTGCTTGAAACTATGTCGGGAAAGAAGGAGAACCTCTGGCTGCATGGCAGAGCAGCGGGTGAATAAGTGCCGTGCACATCTTTTCACTGTGAGGGGAGAGCCTGGGGGCAGCCCCTCATCTCCGAGAGTGCTGGGTTTCGCCCCCTGAGTAATGTAAACGGGGGCGTGCTGCGAGGCCAAAGCCCTTTACCAATACGTCACATCCCCTTTTCTGGAGTGGAAGTCCCGCATCTAATATTGCAAATGTTGGGAGGTATGATTTATCCAAACATAGACACAGAATACCATTGGTGGGAAATAGGGTCAGCTTTATTTACCTTTATTACTTTTCCTTGAAGTTTTACTGTCAGAACTCCTCCTCCATCGCTTGCTCACTGTCACTGATTGGGCGTTCGGTCTCCGCCCGGGTGGGTCTGTGTCCGGTCCTCTCACGGCGGCTCCTGGCTCTTCGTGCGGCAGGAGAGACAAATGCGTGATGACGTCACAGTGTCCTCTCATTCCTGCCAGCACAATGGGAGGGGGACCAACGGGGATCGAGGGAGGCGGGCTGAGTGTCTAGCGCTACACAACAGCGACATATACTGATATTGGAGGAGCGGCGGCAGGTGGCAGCAGGGCAGGCAGAAAGTCTCATTCAGTCAGGCAGCCACAGCACTGCCTATACAGAGTGCTGTGGCCATGAACACTGCTGCCGTCCGCCTCCCTCCCCCGCGGCACTGCCTGGACCGGCCCCATCTGGCCGATGGTCAGTCCGGCCCTGCCTACATGTATCATATTGTTAGTCTCTATCTGTAGACCACCATCTGCACAGTTAGTGACCATGAATTACAATCCCGCAAATGTAGGACTTATTAGCTCTTAGAACATCTGACACAATCCAAGAAAGTTTTGACAGGTAAAGGCCCCCATACATCAGCAATTCTGCAATTTGCAATCGATTGTGTATAAATATCTTTCCCTTTTTCAATCGATTGCAGAATTGCCACAATCGATTGAAAAAGGGAAAGATTTTTATACACAATCGATTGCAAATTGTAGAATTGCTGCAATCAATTGCTGGTGTATGGGGGCCTTCAGAGCAATGCTAATTGCCATAATGGTAAGATAGCTTTATTCCATATTTTACACTTTATAGTTTATACATGTTACTTATCATTCAGATGTCTTTTTCTGTAGAAACATAAATGCATGCAGATTCTATCGTATTTATTTGTGTTTTATTCATCTCCATTATCTCAGCGAAACCTGCCCGAATAACCAGTACCTGTCTCTGAGATGCTCAGGTAATCAGCTCTTTCATTTCTCCCATTTATAGTACAGTGAGGCAATTTTGTGGGCTTAAACCATATTTAGAAGACATCTACAATGACAAACTTGCATTGTAAATACATTTTCAATACATTTCTTTCAAAAATAAAATATTTGCAGATAATTTCAGCACAAAGGGAACTATTAGCTGAATACTGCAATAGTTCTATGAGCCAAACTATAGGGAAGCTGTCATGTTTTAAGTGTGAACCCAGGTTATTGAGATTTCCAACCCTGCATATCTGCAGCATGTATCACAGTTAAGATACAGTCAGGTGCATAAATATTGGGACATTGACAGAATTTTCATATTTTGGCCTCTATTCACCACCACAATGGCATTGAAATGAAACAAACAAGATGTGCTTTAACTGCAGACTTTCAGATTTAATTTGAGGGTAATTACATCCAAATCAGGTGAACGGTGTAGGAATTACAGCGGTTTCTATATGAGCCTCCCACTTGTTAAGGGGCCAAAAGTAATAGGACTCTCAACTCAAAAGCTATTTCATGGACAGGTGTGGGCTATTCCCTCGTTATTTCATTATCAATTAAGCAGGTAAAAGGTCTGGAGTGACATTTGCATTTGGAGTCAGTTGCTGTCGACTCTCAATATGAGATCCAAAGAGCTGTCACTATCAGTGAAGCAAGCCATCATTAGGCTGAAAAATCAAAACAAACCCGTCAGAGAGATAGCAAAAACATTAGGTGTGGCCAAATTAACTGTTTGGAACATTCTTAAAAAGAAAGAATGCACCGGAGAACTCAGCAACACCAAAAGACCAGGAAGACCACGGAACACAAATGTGGTGGATGACAGAAGAATTATTTCCCTGGTGAAGAAAAACCCCTTCACAACAGTTGGCCAAATCAAGAACACTCTCCAGGAGGTAGGTGTATATGTGTCAAAGTCAACAATCAAGAGAAGACTTCACAAGAGTGAATATAAAGGGTTCATCACAAGATGTAAACCATTGGTGAGCCTCAAAAACAGGAAGACCAGATTAGAGTTTGCCAAACAACATCTAAAAAAGCCATTACAATTCTGGAACAACATCCTATGGACAGATGAGACAAAGATCAACTTGTACCAGAGTGATGGGAAGAGATGAGTATGGAGAAGGAAAGGATCTGCTCATGATCCAAAATATACCACCTCATCAGTGAAGCATGGTGGTGGTAGAGTCATGGCGTGGGCATGTATGGCTGTCAATGGAACTGGTTCCCTTGTATTTATTAATGATGTGACTGCTGACAAAAGCAGCAGAATGAATTCTGAAGTGTTTCAGGCAATATTATATGCTTATATTCAGTCAAATGCAAACTAAAAATTAAGCCATGCAAAACACAATAGCATAGTAACAAACAATGGTAGCAGCCTCCTGTAAATGCCCCCGTCTGTAATTACTGATAATTTTAAATCATTCATCCAAATGAAGTCTAAAATATCATTACTTTATATAGTGAAGATCATGGGAAAGGAAGGGGATGAGTGAACTCAATGTATTATCTATTAAACTAACTTAGGGCCTGATTCAGATTTGAAGCCAATGGTGAGAACCGCAGAATAAACTTTAGTAACCTGCGGCTTTCCATTGGCTTCAATGGAGGACCCGTTCATTGGCTGAGAGAGGTGGGGGCTCACCTCTCTCAGCCAATAAACGCTCAGATATAAAGGCAGAAGCCACGTCTGAGCGTTTCATTTGGGAGATATCAACCATTCTGGTTGGTATCTGTTGCGTGGATCGGAATTTTCGTTTTATGATTTTAAGAAGACCTTGGATGCCTACTTTGGACAAGGAGACCACTCCTGGTAATGTAGGTGAGTATGTGTGTGTGTGCGTATGTTTGTAATAAAACAGTACTTTCACGGTGTGTGTGTGTTTTGTGTTTTTTTAGACATTTCTTTACAGGTACCAGCAGGCCCTTAATGTCCCGCATGCTGGTACTTGTGGTTCTCCAAGTACCAGCATGCGGGGGAGGCTTGCTGGGACCTGCAGTTTGACTGTAAAGACAATGTTGGTACTTCTATTTTTTACACACCACACATACACTATCAACCCGTGAACCACCGCTCAGGGGTGGCAGGGATAGCCCCAGGCTATCAGCCTAGGCCAGGGGTGCCCTGGAGAGTGGGACCCCTTTATTGGGGGGGTCCCCAACTCCCCAAGGATCCCTGGCCTGGGCTGACTAGCGGTCAGGACTGATGCTGCAGCTGGGGGGCCCAGTGAAAGGGCTCCCCTGGCTGTGGCATCACCCCCCCACTAGAAAGAGTTTGGTGCTGGTTCTAGTAAATACAGGGGGACCCTACGCATTTTTTTCCACTGTATTTCCAGAACCAGAGCTGGCTCAGAACTCAGTGCTGGTTGCGCTGAATACGGGGGACCCTTACCTCATTTGTCCCTCATATTTTGGCAACCAGGACTCGTTCTCAAAAGCTTGGTGCTGGTTGGGTTTCATACGGGGGACCCCCTACATCATTTGTCCCCTGTATTTAGCACAACCAGTACTGGCTTTCCAAAGCCCGGTGCTGGTTGTTTTTTGGGAGGGGGCCACACCATTTTTTTTTAGTCTTTTTAATTTAATTAAACACAGAAGCACAGACGGGTCTCACTGACTGGTCCCTGCTTCTGTGTTTGTTTTTTTAAACACAGATGCAGGTATTACGGATATTCCAGATCCGAGCCTGCATCTGTGTGCTGCTACCTTCCCCAGGTCCTAACGCCTGCACCACCACCACCGCTAACATCCCCGGTTCCCAGCCGCAGCTAACGCTCACTAACCACTGCTCTCTCTCCCCCGCATCCCGGCGGCAGCAAACGCCAGATTCCTTCCCTCCAGACCTGGCCCCCGCTACCACCTGCAAACGACGGTCATCTTGGTACACTCAAGTGAAGCCACAGTGAATACACCTGCTGGAGGCTCCTACTGTGGCTGCGCAACAAGTTGAAAAGTCCTATCTATTCAATGGCGCATTCTTGAGGTAATAGTTTAAAAACTGTAACTTTTTAATTAATAAGCATACAACATGTGAGAATGGCCATTTAGATGCTGATTTATAAATGTTTTTTATATGTTAATACTGTGTAATTTTAATAAAATATTTTATTGTATTACATGTATCCTTATGTCTATGTGAGCGCACCCTGAGGTGAATAATTTCAGATACCACCTCTTATTAACTTTTTAATTTACCTGAACCCCAAAGGCACGTACCCTGGCACAATAGCTACCTAATAAAACAAACCCCAAGTCTAAATTTGACCCCTACCCTGAGTTATGCCTTCCCCAAAAAAAACATAGACTACAGCAGAAAAGTGAGAATGTCAGAAAAATGTGACAATTGGAACTTCAGATTACTCCCAAATCCTCATTTTTATGTTTTTGCCCTGAAATTGCATGCAGCACCGAACAACAGTTTTACCCGCCCGTGCCAAATTTCAGCTCGGTACCTCCAATAGCTTTTGAGGTGTAGCCCCTTAAACACCCTACCCCCCTCTGGAATTCTCTATGGGAGAATTGCAGTTTTATAAACGCAGCCTTAATATAAGTACACGACTATGCCCTTATAATACATATAGTATATGTGTATATATATATATATATATATATATGGGGTGTGCACCGGCCACTTTCCATTATTTGTGTTTTGGTTTTGGATCTGGATCTTTCTTCATGTTTTGGATCTGGATTGGTTTTGGATCTGTATTTTTTTTTTTACAAAACATAAAAACAGCTAAAATCACAGAATTTGTGGGATTTTCTGCTCCTATGCTATTATTAACCTCAATAACCTTAATTTCCACTCATTTCCAGTCTATTTTGAACACCTCACAATAGTGTTTTTATGTCCAAAAGGTTGCACCGAGGTAGCTGGATGACTATGGTAAGCGATACGAGTGGGCGGCACAAACACGTGGCCCATCTAGGAGTGACACTGCAGTGGCAGACAGGATGGCAGTTTGAAAAACTAGGCCCCAAATAGTACATAATGCAAAGAAAAAAAAGAGGTGCAAGATGGAATTGTCCTTGGGCCCTCCCACCCACCCTTATGTTGTATAAACAGGACATGCACACTTTAGCAAACCAATCATTTCAGCGCCAGGATCTGCCACACGACTGTGGCTGAAATGATTGGTTCGTTTGGGCCCCCACAAAACAAACTGGCAATTAATCTGTCCCTGCACAAACTGGCTCTATGTCGTCCTCATCCTCCTCATCCATCGATTCCTCACCCTCTTCAGTGTTGTGTACATCCTCATCCTCACAGAGTATTAATTCGTCCCCGCTGGAATCCACTACCACAGGTCCCTCTGTACATTCTGGAGGCTGGTCTCCCTGGAAGAGTTGATAATTCATTTTTATGAACATCATCTTCTCCACATTTTGTGGAAGCAACCTCCTACACCTTTCGCTGACAAGGTTCCCGGCTGCACTAAACACTCTTTCGGAGTACACACTGGAGGGGGGGCAACTCAGGTAAAATAGAGCCAGTTTGTACAGGGGCCTCCAAGTTGCCTCTTTTTCCTGCCAGTACAGGTACAGACTGTCTGACATGCCTACTTGGATGCTGTCACCGATGTAATCCTCCACCATTCTGTCAATGGTGACAGTATCATATGCAGGTTAAGTAGACATGTCAGAAATTGTTGCCAGGTCCATCAGTCCGGACCAGATGTCCAAACTTGGTCCTGCCTGCCCTGCATCACCGCCAGCGGGTTGCTTAGGATACCTAAGTTGTTTCCTGGCAGCCCCAGTTGCGGGAGAAAATGAAGAAGGCTTGTGTCGGCTGGAAAGAGAGACACCACATAGGCTTTAAACCTAGGATCGAGCACGGTGGCCAAAATGTAGTGGTCTGATTTCAACAGATTGACCACCCTTGAATCCTTGCAAAGCGAATGAAGGGCTTCATCCACAAGTCCCACATGCCGAGCGGAATCTTTCTGTCTTAGCTCCTCCTTTACTTTCTCCAGCTGCTTCTGCAAAAGCCTGATGAGGGGAATGACCTGACTCAAGCTGGCAGTGTCTGAACTAACTTCACGTGTGGCAAGTTCGAAGGGCTGGAGAACCTTGCACAACACAGAAATCATTCTCCACTGCGCTTGAGTCAGGTGCATACCCCCTACTTTGCCTATGTCATAGGTGGATGTATAGGCTTGAATGGCCTTTTGCTGCTCCTCCATCCTCTGAAGCATATAGAAGGTTGAGTTCCACCGCGTCACAACCTCTTGCTTCAGGTGATGGCGGGGCAGGTTCAAGAGTGTTTGCTGGTGCTCCAGTCTTTGGCACACAGTCACTGAATGGCGAAAGTGGCCAGAAATTTTTCAGGCCACCCAAAGCGTCTCCTGCACGCCCCTGTCGCTTTTCAGAAAATTGTGCACCACCAAGTTTATTGTGTGAGCAAAACATGGGACATGCTGGAATTTGCCCAGATGTAATGCCCGCACAATATTGGTGGCATTGTCAGATATCACAAATCCCCAGGAGAGTCTAAGTGGGGTAAGCCACTGGGCGATGATTTCCCTCAATTTCTCTAAGAGGTTGTCGGCGGTGTGCATCTTACTGAAACCGGTGATACACAGCGTAGCCTGCCTTGGAACAAGCTGGCGTTTCTGAGATGCTGCTACTGGTGACGCTGCTGTTGTTGCTGCATAAGGTGATACATCTACCCAGTGGGCTGTCACAGTCATATAGTCCTTAGTCTGCCCTGTTCCACTTGTCCACATGTCCGTGGTTAAGTGGACATTGTGTACAACCGCATTTTTCAGGACACTGAGGACACTTTTTCTGTACAGTCTCGGTATCGCCTGCCTAGTGAAGTGGAATCTAGACGGGATTTGGAACCGGGGACACACTACCTCCATCAATTGTCTAAATCCCACTGCACTAATGGTGGATGCCGGATGCACGTCTAACATCAACATAGCAGTCAAGGCCTCAGTTATACGTTTTGCTTCAGGATGACTGCTGTCGTACTTCATCCTCCTCGCTAAGGACTGTTGAAGGGTCAATTGTTTAGTAAAAGTAGTGGTGTTTGTTCCGGTGGGTGGGGCATCTGGTATGGCCGCGTTTTAATCTGGCTCCCTGTGGCGGGTATTGAATCCTGAGAAATCAGCGCATAAAACACAGGATTGAGACCAGCTGTGTTTACCACAGTGTTCCCCTTCACCTGAGGAATCCAGGGATACCTGTATTGCCAGGGAGCCTAACGTATTTCCCCGGAATCCAGCCATTAGGTTGATGGCCTGCATGACCGCCAAAAGATTATTTGGCGCGAACACACCCTGACTGCTAAAAGTTTTTCTCGTGTGTGCCATTACCGATACAGGAGTCTCCTACCTGCTACCCATTGGTTTGTTGAGGACTCGGCATTCGCAAGAGACTAACCGGAGTTCACGGGGACCTCTTGGAGCCGACGGGACCTTCTGCGCGGACGAGCGCCGCATATTCCCAGCGGGCCTTGTGTGACCTACTACCCCTAGCCCACGAGGGAGGCATTGTCTGTTGCTGACTCGGTGGCTGATTACTGCCGTGTGTGCCTGCTGCCGACGCTCACTGTGGACCTGCCGGGCTGCATCTTATATGCTCACAGGCGGGGATGGTGCTGCCGTCTGCTCACAGAGGCTGCGGACGCTGGAAGTGGCCCCTCTCGGCTGCCCTTGCCTGAAGCGCTAGCCGCTGAAGAGGAAGATCGGCTTATTACCTGCAAAGTGATCACCGCTGCCCCGGGCTGCTGCGACGCTGCGGGGGCCAGTCCTCTGAGTCATCAGCCTTGTTAAGGGGGCTGTGGAGGGCTGTGGAGCCATTGCGCCTCTGCCATCCTGCTGAGCTGCTGGGAGTCGTTCCGGAGACTGCTGCTGAGGTCGGGGGTCAGGTACTGCATACGCTGCCCAGCGCTCTGACTTGCCTGTCTGGGTGACTCTGGTAGCCTAAGCCTGTGGTGTAGACCACTGACTGCCCTGGCTTAGAGTATTAGCGGTGACCAGTCCTGTCATCTGTTTGTGCCCCCTGACATTGACTTCCTTAAATCCCCCCACCCCCGTATTACCACTTTCCCCACAGCGTTTTGTTGAAAACATTCAACACGCTGAATATTTCAATCTCTTTGACTTTGTCTCCACCTAGTGGAGAAATTTTACAATTGCGGTGTGTTTTCCTGATGCTAAAATACACTGCATTATTTGCTTTTCTGTGATACTTGTATAATTACGTACAGGTTGCAATGGGTTAAGGTTGAATCGTTGACTGCTATTATATGGTAGTTTCAATTTTTCTAGCCCACTGACATCAAGTGATTGATTAGTATCAGTGTTTCTTCATCATAATTCGTGAAGTCACCATTATTTACAGTACTAAGGGCCTGATTCAGACCCACTCGCGAGCGGCTGTCCGCTCGCAAGTGGGTCGATGGTCTGCACTGAGCATGCGCACGACGGAGGGAGCTCCGTCGTGCGCATGCGCCAGACACGACGAGCGGACTTTCCTTCGCTCGTTGTGTCCGATCAAAGGGGGCGTGCTGTCAATGTTGATTGACAGCACGCCCCCTTTGGTGGGCGTGCCGGGGGCGTGCCTCCCTGACGGGGGCGTTCCCACGGGAACGCCTCCCGTCAGAAGCCGGCCCACTGACATCACTAGTGATGTCAGTGGGAGTGATTTTGGCTCTGATAGAGCCAAAATCACTCCGGAGCTTGCGGTTGAAAACCTCAACCGCAGGCTCCGGCTCGCAATTTCGATGGTCGCGATGGTCACGACCATCGCGGCCATCAAAATGCACGCTCGTATAGCCTGTGGGTGGTGACCCACAGCTATACGAGCGTCCAGGAGGACGCTCCATGAAAATGGAGCCCGGCCCTCATGCAGAGCGTGCACTCTGCTCAGAGCGTACGGCTCTGAATGAGGGCCTAAGCTCTTATTATCGTCAGAGATCAGAAGTTTTCTGCTTTTGGTTATTTCATTTACTTATTTTTTTATTTTTTTTTCCCTCACTATATGATCACTGTGTTACCGCTATTGTGTGGTTGAATGGCAATAGTGCTCTATATGTGGTTTTATTTTTAAACACACTATACTGTGCCAACTTATTATAATTTTTGTGTTCATTCTATAAAGTGACCGTACATATGCTACTGTCAAAACTGTGTATGATACAATCTAAACTAACAAACAATGCTATCACTATGGTTATAGTTGTATTGTACAAATCCGAGTGGCTTCAACCTCTTAATTATTGCATTGTGAGTCTATCAGCCCTTTAAGATAACTATAGCCAAATACTGTATTGGCTACGCCGGACAATTATAACTTTTACTGTCTTGTTTCTTTGTGCTTGGATATGGACAAATACGTCCATAAGAATACTTCAAACAAAACTTCCCAATCTAATACAAATACCAGAATGAATAGATCTGGCAAATCCACTGGGAAATCCCAGCCGCCGCCCTCCCCTACTGGGGATTAATCATCGGCTAGTATTTCTAACGATGATGCTCCTTGTGGTCACCCATCAATTACGGAAATGGTTCAGGAGATTTCCAAACTGATAATGCCCCAAATAGAAAAAATTGAAAAAAAACTTGAAAACATTCAAACATCATTTGATACGGCTCTTACTAAAATAGAAGCCAACACAACTAGAATTAACACACTGGAGCAAAGGGTGAGTGATACAGAAGATCAGACTCATACGCTCCAAAATTCCTCAGATACATTAACAAATTCCGTTCAAGCCATGCAGGCCAAAATAGATGATCTGGAGAATAGACACAGGAGAAATAATCTCCAGTTTATTGGAATTCCGGAAACAATCCGAGACTCACAGCTGTCGGAATACATTCTTACTTCAGTGATAGGAGCACTTGACATCTCAGACGCCACGTTGCTTTCTCATATTGACAGGGCCCATCGAATTGGCCCAGAAAGGCAGGATGCAGCGGGCAGGCCCAGACCAGTTATAGCGAGATTCCTAGACTATAGGATGAAGGAACACATCTTATGTGCTTATCGCAAAATTTCTCAATTGCTAGATAATGGGGATCGTATCTTGATATTTCAAGATTTTTCGGCATCTGTTGCTCAGAAACGTAGAGAGTTTTCAGAGGTCTGTAAGATATTACATGATCATAACACACGTTTTGCCTTAATGTATCCAGCAAAACTCAGATTCCAAAATAATGGCCGTACATTGTTCTTTACCGATTCGAATAAAGCAAAAGAACATGTCTCACGTATGTTCAGACGACAAGACAGTCCTCCACACGATTGATTGAACTTATCTAATTTACCTGGTGTAGTTCATAGATTCAATGTATCTGTACTATAATAAGATACTTGGGATTTGTTATTTTCACAAATCTGGAATATGATAGAGAATAAATATAAACAATTTCTTTCAAGTTATGTTCTGCGACCGCCAATGTGTTTATTGGTGCTTGCTTGGTTTTGGATAATAATGGAAAATTTGAGAAAAAGATGGATAAAGCAATGTATGTTTTTTAAGTTAGTCTACAAAGGTGTCTGGCTAGCCTTCCCCCCCTTATGCTGAGATTATCCTGCTTAAACTGCAGAATGTACACACACCTGAACCTCCCTGCTTGCTGGGACGGGGAGGAGGTGATTTTTATGATGTCTCTGAGTCAACACGTCCATCCACGTCAGGGTATTGGCTAATGCAACTATAACAAACCCTAGAGTTCTGTCCTCTCACTCTGACAAATATTTTGGGATAGTTTCTTGGAACGTGGGGGGTCTTAACTCTCCCATCAAACGTAAAAAAGTGGTCTTTCATCTTAAAAAACTTCGCCCACAAGTAATGTTTCTTCAGGAAACACACTGGCTGGCGGGAGGTGCATCGTCCCTAAAGGCTCCTTGGCTGGATCAATGTATTTCAGCGGACTACCAACGGAAAGCTAGGGGAGTGGCGATTTTATTCCATAGAGATCTTCAATACACCATTTTAAATACTGTATCAGATCCTAATGGTAGATATCTTCTATTAGATGTAGAAATCTGGGGTTTCAAATATACTTTAATTAATATTTACGCTCCTAATGTTGCAACTTCCGAATTCCTACAGGATTTTACTCATTTCTTGGCTCAAAGGAACAACTATCCTATCATTATGGGTGGTGACTTTAATTTAGTAGATAATCCCTTTATAGATAAACAACCTGTCCCACGTAATCCGAACTCTCCAGTTTGGAAACAGATTCAGCTCCTCCGCTCAGCCCTCCAGCTCACTGACATTTGGCGCCTTCTCAATCCAACTGATAAATCTTTTACGTTCCACTCGGGGGTTCATAAGTCCTGGTCTAGAATAGATCTCAATCTTACTATCTGACTCCTTGGTTACACGGGTGGGAGAAACGGATCTTTTGAATATTATTGTTTCAGACCATGCTCCTGTGTCAGTGACCTTGGAAAGAATGCAGCAGGCGGGGGGACAGAGAGGATGGCGCTTTCCCAGTTATTTGTACAATTCAGCTGATTTCAAACAATTTCTGACTGATAAATGGATGTTGTTTGTAGATGACAACATAGAACACTGGGATACTCCTACTTTATTCTGGGGCACCTCAAAAACCGTCCTAAGAGGCCACATTATAGACTATGTATCTTGATTAAAAAAAAAGTCAAATGCTGACTACTTCGCACTGCATAACTCATTGAATTTGGCCTTACAAAATCATATGGCTAACCCATGTGATGAGACGTTAGCTAGATACACCGAAGCCCAACAGTTATTAAATGACTTTTTATTGTCACAAGCTCAACGGAATTCAGTTTTCTCTAAATTTAAATATTATAAATGGGGCAATAAGACTGGCCGACTCTTAGCAACAATGTCCAAAAGTAAGACATATAAACGATATATAACGGCGATACGTCACCCCCAAACTAATCAAATATTGACTGATTCCAGGAGCATCCTGGAACAGTTTGACAGTTATTTTAGTACCCTATATTCAACTCTTCCGTTTGATGCAGAGCATCATAGCCGACTAATGCAAGAAGCGCATTTACCTAGCTTATCCGTACAGCAGTCTGAGTCGCTCAGTCTGCCAGTTACTCTTTCAGAAGTTAGTTCGGCTATTTCTCACCTACATCTCCATAAGTCCCCGGGCCCGGATGGGTTGTCAAAAGAGTTTTACAAGATACTCCAACCACATATAGCCCCTACTTTAGTAGAGCTATTCAATAATATCTTGCAGAACCATACACCCTTTCCCTATTTTAACTCGGCTTATACTATTTTGATCCCCAAGCCCAGTCGAAACCCTCAGGAAATAGATACATATAGACCAATAACGTTACTTAATTCGGATATAAAAATATTTGCAAAACTTATGGCAGACCGATTGCAAAACATACTTCCCCAAATACTAACAGTACATCAACTAGGATTTGTGCAAAACACACACTCTGTTAAAGGCATACGCTCAGCCATAGCGGCAACAATTGCCTCTTCACAAACACCTGCTTCTAAAAATATATTATTGAGTTTAGACACGACAAAAGCTTTCGACACAGTTCTTTGGCCACATCTATACTCGGTGCTTAAAGCTAGAAATTTTCCCTCTTTGTTTATTGACCTAATTCAGTACCTATATGCCTCGCCAACCACCACCCTACAAATTAACGGCCACAACAGTGAGCCAATTACTATGTTTCGAGGAACTCGTCAGGGTTGTCCCCTGTCTCCAATTCTATTTAATTTGGCATTAGATCCCTTGCTACGTCTTTTTCAAAATGACTTAGAATTTCATGGGATCAAAATAGGAAATAAAGAAATAAAACTCACCGCCTTTGCAGATGATATTCTGATTTATATATCAAACCCAACGGAATCACTACCTAAAATATTTCATATTTTAAAGCAATTTGGAGACTGCTCAGGATTCCAAGTTAATTGGTCAAAGTCGGTAGCACTTAGACTGGGCTCCGGAAACTTTTTGATAAATGGTTTGGGGGAAGCTGAACTGAAATGGAGATCGGACTTTATAACTTAGTTAGGTATTGTTATACCACGGAAGCCAAGTCTTTTGTACGAGCTAAACTACACGTCTACTATCCGGGGGGTGTCTGGTGAGCTGGAGGGCTGGGAAATACTGCCACTATCTTATACAGGCAGGGCAAATTTAATCAAGATGGTGTCATTCCCTAGATTGTTATATTTGATCCAAGTCTTACCTTTGATGTTAACACCTAAAGACACACAACAACTTAATTTCCTATTTCGGAAGTTCATATGGAGGGGTAAGCGTCCCCGTATTGGGCTTATAAAGCTGCAACAAACTGTAACTAATGGGGGAATTAACTTTCCAGATGTCCAGTTGTATTGCCAGGCGGCCCATCTTAGATATCTCAAGGATTGGCTGCATTGTCATGATAACTATGCAGTCACATCTCTGGAGAGGGAATTTCTTCAGGGGGGCGATCTAATATCTTTCTTGCATTTATATGATCAAGAAATTTTACCCCAATATCGAGATAACCCCTTACTGTGGTCTGTCAGAAAATTATGGTGCATCACACGCCATAAATATAATTTGAACGCTCATAGTACATTGTTTCTCCCATTGATATCAAATCCAGATTTTCAGGAAGGGCAAGCTGGTTACCCTTTTAGTATTTGGAGAGTAGGCGGAGTGACCAATATAGGATGCATGGTAAATTTGGAGACCCACCGACCCCTCACGTTCCAGGAGATGTCTGAAAAATATCCAGTGACAACTGGATACCCTGTAGCATTTTTACTGGCACAGCACTATGTTAGTATGGTATAGAGACGTTTTTCTTCTGCTGACTGGGATAATTTACTCGATGTGATGTTGAGGCAACAATCTCAGAATAAAGGGGCAATTTCTTCAGCTTATAACTAGCTTCGAAGCTCGTTAGATCACACCAAATCTCAGAGAGGAATAGTGGTTTAGACCTCTCAGGTTCCGAGTCTGCGGGTGGATGAATTGCTAGACGCACATTACAAAGCCTGCAGATCATTCCCTTCCGTTATGTATACGGAAATGTTAATTAACATATTACACAGAACGTATCTTTCCCCACACAGGAGATTTTTGATTGGTTTATCTGATTCGCATCATTGTTTTAAATGTAGAAATCCCCGAGCAGACCTAAAACACTGCCTATGGGATTGCCCTATAATACGTAAATTTTGGATTGATGTTCGTGCATATTCAGTAACACATTTAATCAATTATTTACCTCTAAGTCCCAGAGTGGGCACCGTTTGGGATTATTTCTAATGATCTACGTATAACAAGAGGAAGCCGTAAACTATTGTTGGCAGTGAGTGCTGCGGCAAGGAAATCCATCCTGCAGAGCTGGATTAACCCGGAACCACCTTCCATGAGTCTTTTCAAAGCTAAACTTTTCTATCTCTTTAGAATGGAGTGGGTGGGAGCTACTCTGGAAAAGGAGGCACAGGTTGAACATTTCTTTGCAGTTTGGGAGAGTTACATTGTAACCCTTTCTACAGCTGTTAAAACACAGATACGTAACTCGTTTTCAAATACTATATGGTTCATGCAGCGTATGGTAGATAATGATCCTCCAATTGTTTTGTGAATCTGGATTATAGTTATTAGTTTATAGACATAATTTTCAAGGGTACTACACGAGGAGGAAAAGTGGGGGTGGAAATAGGTGAGCTAACAAAGACATCTTGTGTTATATTTCTTTTTTGAAATGTATTTCTTTGTATTTTCGCTTGTTGCACTGTCTGTTCAATATGTTTCCCTTTTCATGAAGGTTAACTGTCAAAAACAATGGCCCTCATTCAGAGCCGTACGCTCTGAGCAGAGCACACGCTCTGAATGAGGGCCGGGCTCCATTTTCATGGAGCGTCCTCCTGGACGCTCGTATAGCTGTGGGTCACCATCCACAGGCTATACGAGCGTGCATTGTGATGGTCGCGATGGTCGAGACCATCGCGACCATCGAAATTGCGAGCCGGAGCCTGCTGTTGAGGTTTTCAACCGCAAGCTCCGGAGTGATTTTGGCTCTATCAGAGCCAAAATCACTCCCACTGACATCACTAGTGATGTCAGTGGGCCGGCTTTTGACGGGAGGCGTTCCCGTGGGAACGCCCCCGTCAGCGAGGCACGCCCCTGGCACGCCCACCAAAGGGGGCGTGCTGTCAATCAACATTGACAGCACGCCCCCTTTGATCGGACACAACGAGCGAAGGACTTTCCTTCGCTCGTCGCGTCTGGCGCATGCGCACGACGGAGCTCCCTCCATCGTGCGCATGCTCAGTCCATAACATCGACCCACTTGCGAGCGGACAGCCGCTCGCGAGTGGGTCTGAATCAGGCCCAATGTTTGTTATGCAATACTTGATTTATTTAATGTACTTCGGAAAAGACACAACTTGTACTAACATTTATTATCATTTTCTTGACTATTTTGTATACTGTTTGATAATATGTATTGCTTTAATAAATAAAATGTTTAAAAAAAAAAAAGTTGTGGTGTTCCTACTTCCTCTCTGGGATGATGAACGACTCCCAGCAGCAGCAACAGCAGCAGCGGCAGCAGTAGGTGTAGCAATGCAGGATCCTCCGGTGGAATCCCAGATAGGAGAGTCAGTCATGTCAGTGACATGGCCTGCAGGACTACTTCCGATCCTGACTAAGGAGGAAATTGATGAGGAGGGAGTTGACGGTGTGGTTTGCAGGCGCTTGGATACAACAGGACAACGGGATTTAGGTGTCCCAGGACTGCTTACGGTCTTAGCCAAAGTTTCTGAACTTGACAGTAACTTTTTATGAACGCGCTGCAGGTGCCGTATAAGGGAGGATGTTCCTAGGTGGTTAACGTCCCTACCCCTACTTATTTCACCTTTACATATGGTACATATGGCAAGACAGTTTTTGTCCGGAATTGGATATAAATATTGCCAGACCAAAGAGGTGGAATGTTTGGTCCTCTGCCCAGGCATGACCGTGATGGGTTTTTCATCCCACGGATAACAACTGTCTCCCCCAGAGCCTGATTTAAACAAACCACATCACCATCAGAATCCTCCTTGCCAACTTCCTCCTCAGCGCCAGCTACACCAGTATCCTCATCCTGTTGTACTTCAACAGTGACATCTTCAATTTGCATATCAGCAAGTGGACTGTGGGTGCTCCTTTCAGCACTTGCAGGGGGCGTGCAAATGGTGGAAAGAGCCACCTCTTCCCGTCCAGTGCTGGGAAGGTCAGGCATCGCAACCGCCACCACACTTGGACTCTCCTTGGGGATTTGTGATATCTTCTTAGAACGCACAGTTCTTCGCTGTGCTTTTGCCAGCTTAACTCGTTTGATTTTTTTAGCGGGAGGAGGGCTTCCATCGTAATGTGAAGCTGAAGCACTAGTCATGAACATAGGGAAAGACCTTAGCCATTCCTTGTCACTCCGTGTCGTAAATGGCATATTGGCAAGTTTACGTTTCTCCTCAGATGATTTAAATGTTTGTTTTTTAAGGTCATTTTCCTGAACTTTGTAATTTGGGATTGTATGTGCCCTCTACTATGACATTGGGCATCGGCCTTGGCAGACGATGTTGATGGCATGTTATCGTCTATGTCATGACTAGTGGCAGCAGCTTCAGCACTAGGAGGAAGTGGTTCTTGATCTTTCCCTATTTTATTTTTATCGGAGAAAGTTTGGTCCTCCATTTATGTTATATTGATATATACGTGCGGCTAAGGCGCACACAAACACAGAAAATAATTTTTTATTTTTGTTGGAGACTAGTGCACTTTGTGGATTACACCACCCTTTAAGAAATGAGCAGCCGGCTCTTTACTTATGGGGCACAAAAACAGAAAAAATATTTTGTTTTGCACTTGGGGGGAGCACCCCTGATGGGCAGAGCACCCCCTGGACAACACTACAGCACCCCTTTAGGACTGGGACACTGCACAGGACTTTGGAGTGGACACAGCCCTATGGACAACTGACTGCACAACACAGTACAGTCAGCCCCTATGGACTTTGGAGGAGTGGACACAGCCCCTATGGACAACAGCAGCACAGCACAACACAGCCAGCCCCTATGGACTTTGGAGGAGTGGACACAGCCCCTATGGACAACAGCAGCACAGTGCAGCACAGCACAACACTACACTGCACTACACTACACTACACAGCCCAGCCAGCCCTAATTCCCACCCTCCTTCTTCACTGTCCACAGCCGAGTGAGAAAATGGCGCCAACGCGGGTACCTTATATAGAATCCAAAACCCGCGAGACCCGGAAGTCGGGATGATGACGTTTTGCCTCGATTTCAGATCCGAGTCAGGCGGGAAAAGTTGAGCCTGACTCGGATTGGCCTCGGATCCGGGGGGCTCGGGGGGGTTCGGATTTCAGAAATCCGAACCCTCTCACCCCTAATATATATATATATATATATACTGTATGTATTATAAGGGCATACTCGTGCACTTATATTAAGGCTGCGTTTATAAAACTGCAGTTCTCCCATAGAGAATTCCAGAGGGGGGGTAGGGTGTTTAAGGGGCTACACCTCAAAAGCTATTGGAGGTACCGAGCTGAAATTTGGCATGGGCGAGTAAAACTGTCGTTCGGTGCTGCATGCAATTTCAGGGCAAAAATATAAAAATGAGGATTTGGGAGTAATCTGAAGTTCCAATTGTCACATTTTACTGACATTCTCACTTTTCTGCTGTAGTCTATGGGGTTTTTTTTGGAAGGCATAACTCAGGGTAGGGGTCAAATTTAGACTTGGGGTTTGTTTTATTAGGTAGCTATTGTGCCAGGGTACGTGCCTTTGGGGTTCAGGTAAATTAGAAAGTTACAGTTTTTAAACTATTACCTCAAGAATGCGCCATTGAATAGATAGGACTTTTCAAATTGTTGCGCAGCCGCAGTAGGAGCCTCCAGCAGGTGTATTCACTGTGGCTTCACTTGAGTGTACCAAGATGACCGTCGTTTGCAGGCGGTAGCGGGGGCCGGGTCTGGGGGGAAGGAATCTGGCGTTTGCTGCGGCCGGGATGCGGGGGAGAGAGTGTAGTGGTTAGCGGGCGTTAGCTGCGGCTGGGAACCGGGGATGTTAGCGGTGGTGGTTGTGCAGCACACAGATGCAGGCTCGGATCTGGAATATCCCTAATACCTGCATCTGTGTTTAAAAAAACAAACACAGAAGCAGGGACCGGTCAGTGAGACCCGTCTGTGCTTCTGTGTTTAATTAAATAAAAAAAATAAAAAAAATAAAAAAATGGTGTGGCCCCCTCCCAAAAAAGAACAACCAGCACCGGGCTTTGGAAAGCCAGTACTGGTTGTGCTAAATACAGGGGACAAATGATGTAGGGGGTCAACCGTATGAAGCACAACCAGCACCAAGCTTTTGAGAACCAGTCCTGGTTACCAAAATATGAGGGACAAATGAGGTAAGGGTCCCCCGTATTCAGCCCAACCAGCACTGGGCTCTGAGCCGGCCCTGGTTCTGGAAATACAGGGGGAAAAAATGCGTAGGGTCCCCCTGTATTTACTAGAAGCAGCACCAAACTCTTTCTAGTGGGGGGTTGATGCCACAGCCAGGGGAGTCCTTTCACTGGGCCCCCCAGCCGCAGCATCAGTCCTGACCGCTAGTCAGCCCAGGCCAGGGATCCTTGGGGAGTTGGGGACACCCCCAATAAAGGGGTCCAACTCTCCAGGGACCCCTGGCCTAGGCTGATAGCCTGGGGCTATCCCTGCCACCCCTGGGTGGTGGTTCACGGGTTGATAGTGTATGTGTGGTGTGTAAAAAATAGAAGTACCAACATTGTCTTTACAGTCAAACTGCAGGTCCCAGCAAGCCTCCCCCGCATGCTGGTACTTGGAGAACCACAAGTACCAGCATGCAGGACATTAAGGGCCTGCTGGAACCTGTTGTTCACCTGTAAAGAATGGCTTAAGAAAACACAAAACACACACACACACCGTGAAAGTACAGTTTTATTACAAACATACGCACACACACACATACTCATCTACATTACCAGGAGTGGTCTCCTTGTACAAAGTAGGCATCCAAGGTCTTCTTAAAATCATAAAATGAAAATCCCGATCCACGCAACAGATACCAACCAGAATGGTTGATATCTCCCAAATGAAACGCTCAGACGTGGCTTCTGCCTTTATAGAGCCGTATCTGAGCGTTCATTGGCTGAGAGAGGTGAGCCCCCACCTCTCTCAGCCAATGAACGGGTCCTCCATTGAAGTCAATGGAGAGCCGCAGGTTACTAAAGTTTATTCTGCGGTTCTCACCATTGGCTTCAAATCTGAATCAGGCCCTAAGTTAGTTTAAATAGATAATACATTAAGTTCACTCATCCCCTTCCTTTCCCATGATCTTCACTATATAAAGTAATGATATTTTAGACTTCATTTGGATGAATGATTTAAAATTATCAGTAATTACAGACGGGGCATTTACAGGAGGCTGCTACCATTGTTTGTTACTATGCTATTGTGTTTTGCATGGCTTAATTTTTAGTTTGCATTATAGGATATTATTTTTATATAATATATACAGTCAGGTGCATAAATATTGGGACATTGACAGAATTTTCATATTTTGGCCTCTATTCACCACCACAATGGCTTTGAAATGAAACAAACAAGATGTGCTTTAACTGCAGACTTTCAGATTTAATTTGAGGGTAATTACATCCAAATTAGGTGAATGGTGTAGGAATTACAACGGTTTCTATATGTGCCTCCGACTTTTTAAGGGGCCAAAAGTAATGGGACAAACTAAACAATCCTAAATCTAACTTTCACTTTTTAATACTTTGTTGCAAATCCTTTGCAGGCAATTACAGCCTGAAGCCTGGAACGCATAGACATCACCAGACGCTGGGTTTCATCCCTGGTGATGCTCTGCCAGGCCTCTACAGCAAATGTCTTCAGTTCCTGCTTGTTCTTGGGGCATTTTCCCTTCAGTTTTGTCTTCATCAAGTGAAATGCATGCTCAATCGGATTCAGGTCAGGGGATTGACTTGGTCATTGCATAACATTCCACTTTTTAGCCTTAAAAAACTCTTTGGTTGCTTTTGCAGTATGCTTTGGGTCATTGTCCATCTGCATTGTGAAGCTCCGTCCAATGAGTTCTGAAGCATTTGACTGAATATGAGCATATAATATTGCCCGAAACACTTCAGAATTCATTCTGCTGCTTTTGTCAGCAGTCACATCATTAATAAATACAAGGGAACCAGTTCCATTGACAGCCATACATGCCCACGCCATGACTCTACCACCACCATGCTTCACTAATGAGGTGGTATATTTTGGATCATGAGCAGATCCTTTCCTTCTCCATACTCATCTCTTCCCATCACTCTGGTACAAGTTGATCTTTGTCTCATCTGTCCATAGGATGTTGTTCCAGAATTGTAATGGCTTTTTTAGATGTTGTTTGGCAAACTCTAATCTGGTCTTCCTGTTTTTGAGGCTCACCAATGGTTTACATCTTGTGATGAACCCTCTATATTCACTCTTGTGAAGTCTTCTCTTGATTGTTGACTTTGACACATATACACCTACCTCCTGGAGAGTGTTCTTGATTTGGCCAACTGTTGTGAAGGGGTTTTTCTTCACCAGGGAAATAATTCTTCTGTCATCCACCACATTTGTGTTCCGTGGTCTGCCGGGTCTTTTGGTGTTGCTGAGCTCTCCGATGCGTTCTTTCTTTTTAAGAATGTTCCAAACAGTTAATTTGGCCACACCTAATGTTTTTGCTATCTCTCTGACGGGTTTGTTTTGATTTTTCAGCCTAATGATGGCTTGCTTCACTGATAGTGACAGCTCTTTGGATCTCACATTGAGAGTCGACAGCAACTGACTCCAAATGCAAATGTCACTCCAGACCTTTTACCTGCTTAATTGATAATGAAATAACGATGGAATAGCCCACACCTGTCCATGAAATAGGTTTTGAGTTGAGAGTCCCATTACTTTTGGCCCCTTAACAAGTGGGAGGCTCATATAGAAACCGTTGTAATTCCTACACCGTTCACCTGATTTGGATGTAATTACCCTCAAATTAAATCTGAAAGTCTTCAGTTAAAGCACATCTTGTTTATTTCATTTCAAAGCCATTGTGGTGGTGAATAGAGGCCAAAATATGAAAATTCTGTCAATGTCCCAATATTTATGCACCTGACTGTATCTTAACTGTGATACACGCTGCAGATATGCAGGGTTGGAAATCTCAATAACCTGGGTTCACACTTAAAACTTGACAGCTTCCCTATAGTTTGGCTCATAGAACTATTGCAGTATTCAGCTAATAGTTCTCTTTGTGCTGAAATTATCTGCAAATATTTTATTTTTGAAAGAAATGTATTGAAAATGTATTTACAATGCAAGTTTGTCATTGTAGATGTCTTCTAAATATGGTTTAAGCCCACAAAATTGCCTCACTGTACTATAAATGGGAGAAATTAAAGAGCTGATTACCTGAGCATCTCAGAGACAGGTACTGGTTATTCGGGCAGGTTTCGCTGAGATAATGGAGTTGAATAAAACACAAATAAATACGATAGAATCTGCATGCATTTATGTTTCTACAGAAAAAGAGATCTGCATGATAAGTAACATATATAAACTATAAAGGGTAAAATATGGAATAAAGCTATCTTACCATTATGGCAATTAGCATTGCTCTTAAGGCCCCCATACACCAGCAATTGATTGCAGCAATTCTGCAATTTGCAATCGATTGTGTATAAAAATCTTTCCCTTTTTCAATCGATTGTGGCAATTCTGCAATCGATTGAAAAAGGGAAAGATATTTATACACAATCGATTGCAAATTGCAGAATTGCTGATGTATGGGGGCCTTTACCTGTCAAAACGTCCTTGGATTGTGTCAGATGTTCCAGAGCTAATAAGTCCTACATTTGCGGGATTGTGATTCATGGGGCTCTATTTACTACAATCCGCATATTGAATGCGGATTGTAGTGTGATATTACCGAGTGAATTCGCATTGCCAATTCAGGCAATATCACAGGGATTTACTATAAATCCCTTGCAGGGACAGAGCTTGTGATAAAGCTCTGTCCCTGCGGATCCCATCCGCACTCTAGTCGCGGTATTTTCGGAAAAAATACAGCGACTAAGAGCCCGCGCATGCGCCGACCCACCATCGCTGCTACCCCCCACCGACGCTAAGCCCCGCCCCCCGCGATCTCTACCAGTGCAAAGCAACGCCATAATGGACTAATTCTACTCCAATTGCCCTGTAATAACTACAGGTGAAACTAAAATAATGTGAAAAGGGTGTGAAAAATAAAAATAATGTTAATAAATAGAGCCCTTGGTCACTAACTGTGCAGATGGTGGTCTACAGATAGAGACTAACAATATGATACATGTAGGCAGGGCCGGACCGACCATCGGGCAGTCCTGGCAAATGCCAGAAGGGACGATGGCCAGATGGGGCCGGTCCAGGCAGTGCCGCGGGGGAGGGAGGCGGACGGCAGCAGTGTTCATGGCCACAGCACTCTGTATAGGCAGTGCTGTGGCTGCCTGACTGAATGAGACTTTCTGCCTGCCCTGCTGCCACCTGCCGCCGCTCCTCCAATATCAGTATATGTGGCTGTTGTGTAGCGCTAGACACTCAGCCCGCCTCCCTCGATCCCCGTTGGTCCCCCTCCCATTGTGCTGGCAGGAATGAGAGGACACGGTGACGTCATCACGCATTTGTCTCTCCTGCCGCACGAAGAGCCAGGAGCCGCTGTGAGAGGACCGGACACAGACCCACCCGGGCGGAGACCGAACGCCCAATCAGTGACAGTGAGCAAGCGATGGAGGAGGAGTTCTGACAGTAAAACTGCAAGGAAAAGTAATAAAGGTAAATAAAGCTGACCCTATTTCCCACCAATGGTTTTCTGTGTCTATGTTTTGGATAAATCATACCTCCCAACATTTGCAATATTAGATGCGGGACTTCCACTCCAGAAAAGGGGATGTGACGTATTGGTAAAGGGCTTTGGCCTCGCAGCACGCCCCCGTTTACATTACTCAGGGGGCGAAACCCAGCACTCTCGGAGATGAGGGGCTGCCCCCAGGCTCTCCCCTCACAGTGAAAAGATGTGTACGGCACTTATTCACCCGCTGCTCTGCCATGCAGCCAGAGGTTCTACTTCTTTCCCAACATAGCTTCAAGCAGCGAGTTTTCCCAATGAAAGCGCACTATTAGAAGCACAAGAGTTGAGTTGAGTGTCAACCAAATGTAAACCCAGCTTTCTGCTCCCTATTATAAGAAGAGGAACAATTATCACTAATTGTACTGCCCCTATATAATTATAAGGATAGCAAAGTGACACAGTAGTTAGCATGGCTACCTTGCAGCCCTGGGAACAGGGATCAATTGTTCATATGTTGGTGCTCCATTTTCCTCCCATCGTCCAATGACATACTGGTAAGTTAATTAGCTTCTGATAGTAACGGACCATAGGCAGAGGTTGGCTGGCAAGTTTTAGCATGGGGGCAAATGCAATTAACTAACGCAGGATTCTCTACCAGTGCAAAGCAACGGCATAATGGACGTTACATAAAAACTGCAAGCGTAGTTTATCTAATAGGGATGCGGTTTGTGCAAAATCCCTATGTTTGGCTAAAAATGTGGGGACTTGGTTCACCTTGGACACCAACCCCCCCCCCCCCCTCCCACCTTAATGACAAATTAGGCAAAAAATATTTTTAATTAGCTTAATTTGACAAATAATTATGTCATTTTGGGGTGAAAAAATTTAAAGTGATGGAAAATGGATTTAAAGTAGTGGGTCTGGTATTTGGGGGCTGTTTGGATGGGACATGTGTTTTAAAAATAGCAGGATGCTGCACCTGGTGTATTTTTCAAATTTTTTTAAAGTGCACTTCTTGGACTCAAAATTATACTTGGATCCATTTTAATGTACCCCCAATTTAACTGCAGCATTTATTTTGCCCAAAAATAATAGCTTTTTCTCATTTTTCCACTGTTATACATTAGGGGTGAGCGGGTTCGGATTTCTGAAATCCGAACCCCCCCGAGCCCCCCCGATCCGAGTCCGATCCGAGTCAGGCTCGACTTTTCCCGCCTGACTCGGATATGAAATCGAGGCAAAACGTCATCATCCTGCCTTCCGAGTCTCGCGGGTTTTGGATCCTATATAAGGTACACGCGTCGGCGCCATTTTCTCACTCGGCTGTGGACAGTGAAGAGGGAGGGTGGGAGTTAGGGCTGTGTAGTGTAGTGTAGTGTAGTGCTGCTGTTGTCCACTACTTCAAAGTCCATAGGGGCTGGCTGTGTTGTGCTGTGCTGCTGTTGTTAATAGGGGCTGTGTACACTACTTCAAAGTCCATAGGGGCTGGCTGGACTGTGTTGTGCAGTCAGTTCTCCATAGGGGCTGTGTCCACTCCAAAGTCCTGTGCAGTGTCCCAGTCCTAAAGGGGTGCTGTAGTGTTGTCCAGGGGGTGCTCTGTCCATCAGGGGTGCTCCCCCCAAGTGCTAAAAAAATAATATATTTTCTGTGTTTGTGAATTGTGTGCGCAGTAGCCGCACGTGCATCAACAAAGTAGTGCCAAGCGTGCACCTGTGTCATAAGTAAAGGGCCGGCTGGCTTGACCGTTAAAGGGTGCTGTAACCCCCAAAGTACACTCCAGTCCAAACCAAAAAAAAAATTATTTTCTGTGTTTGTGAATTGTGTGCGCAGTAGCCGCACGTGCATCAACAAAGTAGTGCCAAGCGTGCGCCTGTGTCATAAGTAAAGGGCCGGCTGGCTTGACCGTTAAAGGGTGCTGTAACCCCCAAAGTACACTCCAGTCCAAACCAAAAAAAATATTATTTTCTGTGTTTGTGAATTGTGTGCGCAGTAGCCGCACGTGCATCAACAAAGTAGTGCCAAGCGTGTGCCTGTGTCATAAGTAAAGGGCCGGCTGGCTTGACCGTTAAAGGGTGCTGTAACCCCCGAAAGTACACTCCAGTCCAAACCAAAAAAAAAATTATTTTCTGTGTTTGTGAATTGTGTGCGCAGTAGCCGCACGTGCATCAACAAAGTAGTGCCAAGCGTGCGCCTGTGTCATAAGTAAAGGGCCGGCTGGCTTGACCGTTAAGGGTGCTGTAACCCCCGAAAGTACACTCCAGTCCAAACCAAAACAAAAATTATTTTCTGTGTTTGTGAATTGTGTGCGCAGTAGCCGCACGTGCATCAACAAAGTAGTGCCAAGCGTGCGCCTGTGTCATAAGTAAAGGGCCGGCTGGCTTGACCGTTAAAGGGTGCTGTAACCCCCAAAGTACACTCCAGTCCAAACCAAAAAAAAAAATATTTTCTGTGTTTGTGAATTGTGTGCGCAGTAGCCGCACGTGCATCAACAAAGTAGTGCCAAGCGTGCGCCTGTGTCATAAGTAAAGGGCCGGCAGGCTTGACCGTTAAAGGGTGCTGTAACCCCCGAAAGTACACTCCAGTCCAAACCAAAAAGAAAATTATTTTCTGTGTTTGTGAATTGTGCGCGCAGTAGCCGCACGTGCATCAACAAAGTAGTGCCAAGCGTGCGCCTGTGTCATAAGTAAAGGGCCGGCTGGCTTGACCGTTAAATGGTGCTGTAACCCCCAAAGTACACTCCAGTCCAAACCAAAAAAAAAATTATTTTCTGTGTTTGTGAATTGTGTGCGCAGTAGCCGCAGGTGCATCAACAAAGTAGTGCCAAGCGTGCGCCTGTGTCATAAGTAAAGGGCCGGCTGGCTTGACCGTTAAAGGGTGCTGTAACCCCCAAAGTACACTCCAGTCCAAACTAAAAAAAAAATTATTTTCTGTGTTTGTGAATTGTGTGCGCAGTAGCCGCACGTGCATCAACAAAGTAGTGCCAAGCGTGCGCCTGTGTCATAAGTAAAGGGCCGGCTGGCTTGACCGTTAAAGGGTGCTGTAACCCCCGAAAGTACACTCCAGTCCAAACAAAAAAAAAATTATTTTCTGTGTTTGTGAATTGTGTGCGCAGTAGCCGCACGTGCATCAACAAAGTAGTGCCAAGCGTGCGCCTGTGTCATAAGTAAAGGGCCGGCTGGCTTGACCATTAAAGGGTGCTGTAACCCCCAAAGTACACTCCAGTCCAAACTAAAAAAAAAATTATTTTCTGTGTTTGTGAATTGTGTGCGCAGTAGCCGCACGTGCATCAACAAAGTAGTGCCAAGCGTGCGCCTGTGTCATAAGTAAAGGGCCGGCTGGCTTGACCGTTAAAGGGTGCTGTAACCCCCGAAAGTACACTCCAGTCCAAACAAAAAAAAAATTATTTTCTGTGTTTGTGAATTGTGTGCGCAGTAGCCGCACGTGCATCAACAAAGTAGTGCCAAGCGTGCGCCTGTGTCATAAGTAAAGGGCCGGCTGGCTTGACCGTTAAGGGTGCTGTAACCCCCGAAAGTACACTCCAGTCCAAACCAAAAAAAAAATTATTTTCTGTGTTTGTGAATTGTGTGCGCAGTAGCCGCACGTGCATCAACAAAGTAGTGCCAAGCGTGCGCCTGTGTCATAAGTAAAGGGCCGGCTGGCTTGACCGTTAAAGGGTTCTGTAACCCCCAAAGTACACTCCAAAACAAAAAAATATATATTTTCTGTGTTTGTGACTTGTGTGCACTGTGGCTGCACGTGCATCAACAAAGGAGCAGCGCCAAGCGTGCGCCTGTGTCCCATAAGTAAAGAGCCGGCTGGCTCATTTCTTAAAGGGTGGTGTAACCCACAAAGTGCACTACTCTCCAGCAAAGATAAAAAAATATTTTCTGTGTTTGTGTGCGCTTTAGCCGCACGTATATATCAATATAACATAAATGGAGGACCAAACTTTCTCCGATAAAAATAAAATAGGGAAAGATCAAGAACCACTTCCTCCTAGTGCTGTTGTTGCTGCTGGGAGTTGTTCATCATCCCAGAGAGGAAGTAGGAACATCACTACTTTTACTAAACAATTGACCCTCCAACAGTCCCTAGCGATGAGGATGAAGTACGACAGCAGTCATCCTGAAGCAAAACGTATAACTGAGGCCTTGACTGCTATGTTGGTGTTAGACGTGCGTCCGGTATCCGCCATTAGTGCAGTAGGATTTAGACAATTGATGGAGGTAGTGTGTCCACGGTTCCAAATCCCGTCTAGATTCCACCTGCATCCTCAAAGCAGCAGCGACAAGCGTGCGTCTGTCTGTTAAAGGGTGGTGACACCCTCAAAGTGTGCTACACAAACAATTAAAATATTGTTCTTATTTTTCTGTCTTTGTGAAATGTGTGGGCTGTAGCCGCACCTGCATCCTTAAAGCAGCAGTGACAAGCGTGCGTCTGTCTGTTAAAGGGTGGTGACACCCTCAAAGTGTGCTACACAAACAATTAAAATATTGTTCTTTTTTTTTCTGTCTTTGTGAATTGTGTGGGCTGTAGCCGCACTTGCATCCTCAAAGCAGCAGCGACAAGCGTGCGTCTGTCTGTTAAAGGGTGTTGTAACTCTCAAAGTGCTCCAAAAAACAAAAATTTTTTTTTAATGTGTTTGTGACTTGTGTGCGATGTAGCCGCACTTGCATCCTCAAAGCAGCAGCGACAAGCGTGCGTCTGTCTGTTAAAGGGTGGTGACACCCTCAAAGTGTGCTACACAAACAATAAAAATATTCCTCTTTTTTCTGTCTTTGCGAATTGTGTGGGCTGTAGCCGCACCTGCATCCTTAAAGCAGCAGCGACAAGCGTGCGTCTGTCTGTTAAAGGGTGGTGACACCCTCAAAGTGTGCTACATGAACAATTAAAATATTGTTCTTTTTTTTTTGGTCTTTGTGAAATGTGTGGGCTGTAGCCGCACCTGCATCCTTAAAGCAGCAGCGACAAGCGTGCGTCTGTCTGTTAAAGGGTGGTGTAACTCTCAAAGTGCTCCAAAAAATAAAAAACTATTTTTTTAATGTGTTTGTGACTTGTGTGCGATGTAGCCGCACTTGCATCCTCAAAGCAGCAGCGACAAGCGTGCGTCTGTCTGTTAAAGGGTGGTGACACCCTCAAAGTGTGCTACACAAACAATAAAAATATTCTTCTTTTGTCTGTCTTTGTGAATTGTGTGGGCTGTAGCCGCACCTGCATCCTTAAAGCAGCAGCGACAAGCGTGCATCTGTCTATTAAAGGGTGGTGACACCCTCAAAGTGTGCTACACAAACAATTAAAATATTGTTCTTTTTTTTCGGTCTTTGTGAAATGTGTGGGCTGTAGCCGCACCTGCATCCTTAAAGCAGCAGCGACAAGCGTGCGTCTGTCTGTTAAAGGGTGGTGTAACCCTCAAAGTGTGCTACACAAACAATAAAAATATTCTTCTTCTTTTTTCTGTCTTTGTGAATTGTGTGGGCTGTAGCCGCACTTGCATCCTCAAAGCAGCAGCGACAAGCGTGCGTCTGTCTGTTAAAGGGTGGTGTAACCCTCAAAGTGCGCTCCACAAACAATAAAAATATTCTTTTTTTTTTTCTGTCTTTGTGAATTGTGTGGGCTGTAGCCGCACTTGCATCCTCAAAGCAGCAGCGACAAGCGTGCGTCTGTCTGTTAAAGGATTACATCGGTGACAGCATCCAAGTAGGCATGTCAGACAGTCCGTACCTGTACTGGCAGGAAAAAGAAGCAATTTGGAGGTCCCTGTACAAACTGGCTCTATTTTACCTGAGTTGCCCCCCCTCCAGTGTGTACTCCGAAAGAGTGTTTAGTGCAGCCGGGAACCTTGTCAGCGAAAGGCGTAGGAGGTTGCTTCCACAAAATGTGGAGAAGATGATGTTCATAAAATGAATTATCAACTCTTCCAGGGAGACCAGCCTCCAGAACGTACAGAGGGACCTGTGGTTCCAGCAGGGACGAATTAATACTCTGTGAGGATGAGGATGTACACATTGAAGAGGGTGAGGAATCGGTGGATGAGGAGGATGAGGATGACATCTTGCCTCCGTAGAGCCAGTTTGTGCAGGGACAGATTAATTGCCAGCTTGTTTTGTGGGGGCCCAAACGAACCAATAATTTCAGCCACAGTTGTGTGGCAGACCCTGGCGCTGAAATGAATGGTTTGTTAAAGTGTGCATGTCCTGTTTATACAACATAAGGGTGGGTGGGAGGGCCCAAGGACAATTCCATCTTGCACCTCTTTTTTTTCTTTGCATTATGTACAGTTTGGGGCCTAGTTTTTCAAACTGCCATCCTGTCTGCCACTGCAGTTTCACGCCTAGATGGGTCACGTGTTTGTGCCGCCCACTCGTGTCGCTTAGCATAGTCATCCAGCTACCTCGGTGCAACCTTTTGGACATAAAAACACTATTGTGAGGTGTGAGGTGTTCAGAATAGACTGGAAATGAGTGGAAATTAAGGTTATTGAGGTTAATAATAGCATAGGAGCAGAAAAACCTACAAATTCTGTGATTTTAGCTGTTTTTATGCTTTTTTTTAAATAAATACAGATCCAAAACACAAAACCCAGAACCCAAAACACGGAAGGGTGGTTTTGGCAAAACCAATCCAGATCCAAAACACGAAGAAAGATCCAGATCCAAAACCAAAACACATAACACGAAAAGTGGCCGGTGCACACCCCTATTATACATATAAGCATATAACAGCCATTTTACACACTTTTATTAGGGCCAATAATACACTTAGAAATTGATCTGTCAGTTAGCCTTTTTATGGGGTACAGATTTCCCCATAAAGTGCTGTACTTTTCGCAGGTTACTCCACGAACAGTTTTCGTGCGAATGCGTTTTCACGTCTTTAGTAATAGGATAGTGCGAAAAACGGGAGTGCGCATAGACAAAAGACGCTAAAATATCTCACAAAAACACCCAAAGTGTGCGAAAATGTCACCGACGTGAAGTTTGCGCTTTATCGCGTCTAATTGAATTCCCCCCTAAATGTGTAATGATATTTGTGAAAAATAACTATAATCAAAGACATCACCTACCAGCCTTGTTTGACAAACTGAGACTATTCTTGTGACTGATATAATATATAGGAAGCAATATACAGTACAATAACCACCTCACAGGACTTCCCCTCAGTGTCCGCCTCACAGCATCACATACTGCACTGACACATAGTATCATGGTCACACAAAGCCCGGCTGCCTGCACCTACAGTACCTTATACATAATTATTACTCTGTCCACATTTTCTGCTGTTTGTTGATAGAAAGAACATTACTCGCAGTGTACAAAGGCAGCACCACAGTAATGCTGGGTACACACTGTGCAGTATATTGATCGTACAGCTGATGAACGATATATCGTTAAGTGTGTGCACACAATATATCTATGAATTATGGGCCTGATTCAGACCCACTCGCAAGCGGCTGTCCGCTCGCAAGTGGGTCGATGTTGTGCACTGAGCATGCGCATGACGGCGGGAGCTCCGTCGTGCGCTTGCGCCAGACGCGACGAGCGAAGGACTTTCCTTCGCTCGTTGTGTCTGATCAAAGGGGGCGTGCTGTCGATGTTGATTGACAGCATGCCCCCTTTGGTGGGCGTGCCGGGGGCGTGCCTCCCTGACGGGGGTGTTCCCAAGGGAACGCCTACCGTCAGAAGCCGGCCCACTGACATCACTAGTGATGTCAGTGGGAGTGATTTTGGCTCTGATAGAGCCAAAATCACTCCGGGCCTTGCGGTTGAAAAACTCAACCGCAGGCTCCGGCTCGCAGTGGCGATGGTCGCGATGGTCAAGACCATCGCGGCCATCAAACTGCACGCTCGTATAGGCTGTGGGTGGTGACCCACAGCTATATGAGCGTCCAGGAGGACGCTCCATAATTATGGAGGGCGGCCCTCATTCAGAGCGTGCGCTCTGCTCAGAGCGTATGGCTCTGAATGAAGGCCTATGTCGTTTACAGATATGTCGTGTCGGCTGTGCAGCACGGAATATGCAATATATCTTGCAGATCTATCGTGCGCATCTGCTTGTGTGTACGGACAACCCACTGACCGACTGAACTCTGGCAGCAGGAGCAGCCAACACTAACATCACTACTGGGCAGGCAGTCTATAGGTCCGTTGCACGGTGTTGCAGCCGATGCCATTTGTAAAGAAACATTTACCGCTGACTTCTCAGATCCGCCACTTGTGTCTGAAAAGTCAGCATGGGATGAACGTCTGAAACATCGGTCGCACCATCGGACCTCTGTGCAAACCTATGGTTGCTCAGTTCACCCATCGTCAGTAAGATGCCTGGGCCAGTGACACTGCGACTGAAGACACAGTCGCGGGTTGCAACATGCACCCAAAATGGTCACAACACACCTGCATTTCTGTTGCCACTCCCCCGTTACCTCTTCCAAGCGGTCACTGTCATCCTGTGTCCTAATGCACAGTGTGGCTCAGACGCATGCACAGTAAAAGAAACATTATCCAGTTGCGGCCAAATCTAAACTGGCCCCAAGTCCTTACATTATATCAATCTAATCTCAAGTGACAAACACACAACATGAAGACACCATGTGATAAAGTGAGCATGTCCATGGCGATTCCACAACAAGAAAGAAGGTAATATGAGCCATGTGCTGATAATCAAGTGCTCATCACTACTGATCATCAAGGAGTAGCCAGCGCCTCTATACACAATAAGGAACAGTGTGGTCTGGAGAACCCAGGTTTGTGCTAACACCGTGCCAAGGAGAAGATAATCTCACCTATCTCACCTATCTCAGAGAGGTAATTGCTGAAAACTCTTATAAAACCATTTAGATCATCTTTTTGGTACATTTTTGAAATAGGGACATAAGATAGTGCACCTGAAAAAGGGCCATGGCCTCATGGGGAAGGGCCAGGGAAGAGATAGAGGGGGGGAGGGGCAGGAGATGCTGGGGATAAAAGAAGAGGAAGCTACAAGTGAGAAGGATAATAAACAGGAACATAGACAGGCCCGAACAGCGCCCCCTGCCTTGTGGTGCCCTGTGCCATGGCACAATGTTGCACTACCCTAGTTACAGTCCTGCAAGCAACATCAAATACATACAGTTACCATGTTTACACTCTTCATTTCTCTATCAGTATAATTTTATTTTGTTATTTATATAGCACATATTTCGCAGCTCTTTCCAGAGAAAATTTCAGTCATTCATATCAGTCCCTGCCCCAGTGGAGCTTACAGTCTAAAATGACAAGAATCACCCTTACGATCCCCAATTAGGGCGCACCTATATAGTTATAAAGAAGTATCCTAAGTTAATATAAAAAGCAAGTCTGGATTGCTACATATGTATATATAATATATATGTGTATATATATATATATATATATATATATATATTTATATATATATTTATAATTATATATATATTATATACACATACAGGAAGGTGCACACACAGACACACTAATGTTATTTTTTTGTCAGGAGACAATTCACCTACCAGTATATATTTGGATAGTGGGAGGAACTTGGAGGAAGCTTAGGCAAGCACAGGGAGAACATACAGGGGTAAATGTACTAAGCCTTGGAAAGAGATAAAGTACCAACCAATTAGCTCCTAACTCTAATTATTCAAACACAGCCTGTAAACTGACATTTAGAAGCTGATTGGTTGGTACATTATATCTCTCCAAGGCTTAGTACATCTCTCCCACAAACTCTACTCTACTGTAATCTAGATATTGATGTTGTTTACATTTACCCTTCTCTTTTATATTGGGGCACTCATAACAAAATTTTCTTTTTCTAAAATATTCTCATTTTTTGTACTGTAAGTTCATGTAAATCCAGTTATAACTGATGTATACATTGTATATGTAGGATAGCTGTAACTCAGCAGCATTGGTTGCTATGGTTGCTATGACGTCATACACCTATCCTGTGACATCACAGTGCTTCATCCTGTAACATCCTACCTACAGTTGGTGCAGTTTCCAGTTACTGGCCAGGAAGGAGGAAGGTGAGTTCTACATAGCAGGGTAAGATGGAGGGGGGTAAGGAGAGTGCAGTATAATAGGGTGAAAGGCAGGACAAGATAGATAGAACAGGGAATATATGTACAAGGACATATAATTAGGAGAAGTACAGGGACGAATAACACATTTAGGCATAAAAATGTATCATGTAGTATTAGAGAAATTACACATACAGTAAGTACAGTGGCTGGAAGAACAGGGACTTGGGTCATGGAAGAGGAAAAGACAAGAGATCTGTCCATGTGAGATAGTAACAAAGGACGATGCAGAGTGAGAAGGGCTGGCAGAGGGATCATTAGTAATACGATGGGCTGAGAGGAGGGACAGGATGATGGAGTGAGAGACAGACGGGGCAGATAAATTAATTTGTTTCAGATAAATGTGCTCAGCATGTGATAACAATGACTGTACATACAGAAGTTTAAGGGTATATTTATCAACTAAGCCCAATTGCAATGATTAAGCCGATTTTATTTATCACCACATGCATTGTGAGCAAGAGACATGCCCCCCTATCCCTTATCATATTTGTCCGCACTTACCTCCAATTGTCACATATGACCCCCATTCGTGCAAACTGCTCATCTCTAAAGCTGGGTGGACACTTAGCGCTATATTGGACGTTCAATCGGATGGCCGATTTATCGCAAGCATGTCGGTGGGTGTGTACCATGCATATGTCAGTGAATGATGCTGTTCACAGACATATCGCATCGGCTTTGCAGCAAAGCAGACAGCTATATATCTACAGATATGTCTGCCGATCGCACGTACACTTGCTGCAGGGACTCGGCGGTGAGTGACAGCTCAACTGGGTGGGCAGATCAGACACAACGAGCGAAGGAAAGTCCTTCGCTCGTCGCGTCTGGCGCATGCGCACGACGGAGCTCCCTCCGTCGTGCGCATGCGTAGTGCACACCATCGACCCACTTGCGAGCGGACAGCCGCTTGCGAGTGGGTCTGAATGAGGCCCTTGGTTTTAACACTAGGGATGATAAAACCTGGAGCAGAAAACTTGGGCCTCTATGAGGTAGGATCTCGGTTTTGGATGAAAGAGTAATTAAAATGGATTAATAGAAAAATGTATAAAATTGAAAGTCACAACAAAATGTAGTAGTAAAATGATACAAATAGTATGTTTAACCAAGAAATTTTGAAGGCAGGACGGCAGATGACTGGAGGGAGCTGCAGAATGAAGGAAGACAGGATCTGTAGTATGTCATTTCCCATATGTAGGATGTCAGACACTTCTGGAGCAGTGGCGTAATCAGGACAGCAGAAAAATGGAAGGAGCTGCGGAATGCAAGAAGGCAGGATCTGCAGTGTTTCTTTTCCCACATGTAGGCCGTCAGACAGTGGCGTAACTAGGGTCTTTGGAGCCCAGGGCAAATTTAAGATTGGAGCCCCCCCCAATCCAAGTTCAGCGCCCCTCCAGCGCACGACAAAAAAATGGGTGTGGTCAAATGACAAAAGGGGCATGGCTACTGAAAATGGGGCGGGCCAACATGACACGCCACCAATTTCTTGTCAGTCTGGGAACATTCCTTTCTATTCCATATGCACCTTACCTATATGGTGGTTTCTCACAATGTGGAACCTCTGAAGAAATACATCCTCCCTGGGATGATGGTATCTTCAGTCGGTATTCTCTATTCATGTAGGTCACATCATCCGGAAGATGCCTGTTTGTGTAGGAATTTTAACAAGGTCATCATATGATAGCGGTTCAACCAGACTCATCCCCCCTGTGTAACTTCCTTCCCCCTGCGTCTCTCAGCCACACCATCATCTCACTGCATCATCTCTTGGCCACACCATCATCTCCCTGCGTGTCATCTCTTTTTAGCCACACCATGGCATCCTCCTCCTGCGTCGTCTCTCAGCACACCATCACTGCCCCCCCTGCGTCGTCTCTCAGCACACCATCATCTCCCCCCCATGCATCAACTCTCAGCACACCATCACCCCCCCGCGTTGTCTCTCAACACACAGACACACACTGACACAGATACACACAGACATATACACACACACTGCCATAGATACACACAGACATATACACATACACACACACTGACACATATAAACACACTGCCAAAGATACACACTGACACAGATACACAGGCATACACACACACTACCATAGATACACACTAACACATATACACACACACACACACACTGATAATATACATATACACTGACACATATACATACTGACACACACTGACAAATATATATATATATATAAAATATATATATAACATACAGACACACAAACACTGACACATATATACACACACACACTGACAAATATACACATGCACCATGACACATATACACACACGCAAAGCCTATACAGAAACCCTTACACACACAAAGCCTATACAGACACACTTACACACACAAAGCCTATACAGAGACACTTACACACACACAAAGCCTATATAGACACACTTACACACACACAAAGCCTATACAGAGACACTTACACACAAAGGCTATACAGAGACTCTTACACACAAAGCCTATACAGATACACTTACACACGAAGCCTATACAGAGACACTTACACACACACACAAAGCTTATACAGAGACACTTACACACAAAGCCTATACAGAGACACTTACACACACACGCACACAAAGCATATACAGAGACTTGCACATAAACACACAAAGCTTATACAGAGACACTTACACACACACAAAGCCTATACAGTGACACTTACACACAAAGCCTATACAGTGACACTTACACACAAAGCCTATACAGAGACACTTACACACACAAAGCTTATACAGACACTTACATACACACACACAAAGCCTATACAGAGACACTTACACACACAAAGCCTTTACAGAGACACTTTCACACACACAAAGCCTATACAGAGACACTTACACATACACACACAAAGCTTATGCAGAGACACTTACACACAAAGCCTATACAGAGACACTTACACACACAGCTTATACAGAGACACTTACACACTCAAAGCCTATACAGAGACACTTACACACAAAGCCTATAAAGAGACACTTTCATACACACATACACACACAAAAAGCCTATACAGAGGCACTTACACACAAAGCCTATACAGAGACACTTACACACACACACACAAAGCCTATACAGAGACTTACACACACAAAGCTTATACAGAGACACTTACACACAAAGCCTATACAGAGACTCTTACACATACACACAAAGCTTATGCAGAAACACAGAGACACTTACACACAAAGCCTATACAGAGACACTTACACACACAAAGCCTATACAGAGACACTTACACACACACACACACAAAGCTTATACAGAGACACTTACACACACACAAAGCCTATACAGAAACACTTACACATACATACAAACACACACACAAAGCTTATGCAGAGACACTTACACACAAAGCCTATACAGAGACACACACACACAAAGCTTATACAGAGACACTTACACACACAAAGCCTATACAGAAACACTTACACACAAAGCCTATACATAGACACTTACACACACAAAGCCTATACAGAGACACTTACACACAAAGCCTATACAGAGACACTTACACACACAGTCTATACAGAGACACTTACACACACACACAAAGCTTATACAGAGACACTTACACACAAAGCCTATACAGAGACACTTACACACACACACACACACACACACACACACACACACACACAAAGCCTATACGGAGACACTTACATACAAAGCCTATACAGAGACACACACACAAAGCTTATACAGACACTTACACACACACACACACACAAAGCCTATACAGAGACACTTGAACACACACAAAGCTTATACAGAGACACTTACACACAAAGCCTATACAGAGACACTTACACACACACACAAAGATTATACAGACACTTACATACACACACACAAAGCCTATACAGAGACACTTACACACACAAAGCCTTTACAGAGACTCTTACACACACACACACACACACACACACACAAAGCCTATACAGAGACTCTTACACATACACACACACAAAGCTTATGCAGAGACACACACAAAGCCTATACAGAGACACTTACACACACACACACACAGCTTATACAGAGACACTTACACACATAAAGCCTATACAGAGACACTTACACACAAAGCCTATACAGAGACACTTACACACACACACAAAGCATATACAGAGACACTTACACATACACAATCAAATCTTATACAGAGACACTTACACACAAAGCCTATGCAGAGACACTTACACACACAAAGCCTATACAGAGACACTTACACACAAAGCCTATATAGAGACACTTACACACACACACAAAGCCTATACAGAGACACTTACACACACACACACACAGCTTATACAGAGACACTTACACACATAAAGCCTATACAGAGACACTTACACACAAAGCCTATACAGAGACACTTACACACACACACAAAGCATATACAGAGACACTTACACATACACAATCAAATCTTATACAGAGACACTTACACACAAAGCCTATGCAGAGACACTTACACACACAAAGCCTATACAGATACACTTACACACGAAGCCTATACAGAGACACTTACACACACACACAAAGCTTATACAGAGACACTTACACACAAAGCCTATACAGAGACACTTACACACACACGCACACAAAGCATATACAGAGACTTGCACATAAACACACAAAGCTTATACAGAGACACTTACACACACACAAAGCCTATACAGTGACACTTACACACAAAGCCTATACAGTGACACTTACACACAAAGCCTATACAGAGACACTTACACACACAAAGCTTATACAGACACTTACATACACACACACAAAGCCTATACAGAGACACTTACACACACAAAGCCTTTACAGAGACACTTTCACACACACAAAGCCTATACAGAGACACTTACACATACACACACAAAGCTTATGCAGAGACACTTACACACAAAGCCTATACAGAGACACTTACACACACAGCTTATACAGAGACACTTACACACTCAAAGCCTATACAGAGACACTTACACACAAAGCCTATAAAGAGACACTTTCATACACACATACACACACAAAAAGCCTATACAGAGGCACTTACACACAAAGCCTATACAGAGACACTTACACACACACACACAAAGCCTATACAGAGACTTACACACACAAAGCTTATACAGAGACACTTACACACAAAGCCTATACAGAGACTCTTACACATACACACAAAGCTTATGCAGAAACACAGAGACACTTACACACAAAGCCTATACAGAGACACTTACACACACAAAGCCTATACAGAGACACTTACACACACACACACACAAAGCTTATACAGAGACACTTACACACACACAAAGCCTATACAGAAACACTTACACATACATACAAACACACACACAAAGCTTATGCAGAGACACTTACACACAAAGCCTATACAGAGACACACACACACAAAGCTTATACAGAGACACTTACACACACAAAGCCTATACAGAAACACTTACACACAAAGCCTATACATAGACACTTACACACACAAAGCCTATACAGAGACACTTACACACAAAGCCTATACAGAGACACTTACACACACAGTCTATACAGAGACACTTACACACACACACAAAGCTTATACAGAGACACTTACACACAAAGCCTATACAGAGACACTTACACACACACACACACACACACACACACACACACACACACAAAGCCTATACGGAGACACTTACATACAAAGCCTATACAGAGACACACACACAAAGCTTATACAGACACTTACACACACACACACACACAAAGCCTATACAGAGACACTTGAACACACACAAAGCTTATACAGAGACACTTACACACAAAGCCTATACAGAGACACTTACACACACACACAAAGATTATACAGACACTTACATACACACACACAAAGCCTATACAGAGACACTTACACACACAAAGCCTTTACAGAGACTCTTACACACACACACACACACACACACACACACACAAAGCCTATACAGAGACTCTTACACATACACACACACAAAGCTTATGCAGAGACACACACAAAGCCTATACAGAGACACTTACACACACACACACACAGCTTATACAGAGACACTTACACACATAAAGCCTATACAGAGACACTTACACACAAAGCCTATACAGAGACACTTACACACACACACAAAGCATATACAGAGACACTTACACATACACAATCAAATCTTATACAGAGACACTTACACACAAAGCCTATGCAGAGACACTTACACACACAAAGCCTATACAGAGACACTTACACACAAAGCCTATATAGAGACACTTACACACACACACAAAGCCTATACAGAGACACTTACACACACACACAAAGCATATACAGAGACACTTACACACAAAGCCTACACAGAGACACTTACCCACACACACACAAAGCCTATACAGAGACACTTACATAGAAAGCCTATACAGAGGCACTCACACACACACACACACACACACACACACACACACACACACACACACACACAAAGCTTATACAGACACTTACACACACTCAAAGCCTATACAGAGACACTTACACACACACAAAAAGCTTATACAGAGACACTTACACAAACACACACACAAAGCTTATACAGAGACACTTACACACAAACACACACACACACACAAAGCCTATACAGAGACACTTACACACACACACACACACACACACAGCTTATACAGAGACACACACAAAGCCTATACAGAGACACACACTTACACACACAAATGCAGCCAACAGCCCCACACTTAAAAAAATAACACCCCCCTCCCCTCCAGCAGCAGTTTAGCCATCCAATACAGCCCCTCCCCCAGCGGCAGTTTATCCACTATCCACCCCCCCCCTTCCCCCAAGGACTTACCTGTAGTGAGCATGGGCAGCGGCGGTGGAGAGCGCCGGGGAGGGAAGAATCACTCCTCACCCGATGCGGACGGCAGCTCTAGTCTAGGACTCCAACAGGTCAGGAGGAGGATAGAGCTGGTAGGAAGGCTGCCTAGGAGGGGTTGCGAGCCTCCACTGCAGCTGCCCCTACAGGCAGCCAAGCCATCAGCAGGCTAGCAGGCACAGTTGCCTGCTCGTTAAAATCCAGACTCAGGACACAATGGTGGTGCAGGGGAGGGTGTGCGGGTATGATGCCCTGGCCAGCGGTGCCTCCCTCTGTAGGGATTGCCATGTCAACCAGAGCAAATGCCCCGTTTGCCCTGCCCTAGTTACGCCACTGCCGTCAGACGCTTCTAAGGCAGTGGCATAGTCAGGGTTGCAGATGACTGAAGGGAGCCACAGAAAATAAGGATCTGCAGTGTGTTATTTTCCCACATGTAGGACGTTGGACGCTTCAGGAGCAGTGGTGTAGTCAGGACGGCAGATGACTGGAGGGAGCTGCGGAAGAGGAAGGTAGGATCTGCAGTGTGTTGTTTTCCCACATGTAGGACGTCAGATGGCAGATGACTGGAGGGAGCTGCGGAAGAGGAAGGTAGGATCTGCAGTGTGTTATTTTCCCACATGTAAGATGTCGGCCCGCCCCTGCAGGAGCAGCAGCGTAGCCAGACGACTGGACGAAGCCATGAAATGGAGGTAGCCGTGGAACGGAGGAAGGCAGAATCTGCATTGTCTTTTCCCACATGTAGGACGCTAGAAGGCAGATGACTGGAGGGAGCTGCGGAAGAGGAAGGTAGGATCTGCAGTGTGTTGTTTTCCCACATGTAGGACGTCAGATGGCAGATGACTGGAGGGAGCTGCGGAAGAAGAAGGTAGGATCTGCAGTGTGTTGTAGGATGTAGGATGTCTTACCCTGCAGGAGCAAAAGCGTAGCCAGGACGGCAGACGACTGGACGAAGCCATGAAATGGAGGGAGCCGCGGAACGGAGGAAGGCAGAATCTGCATTGTCTTTTCCCACATGTAGGACGTCGGATGGCAGATGACTGGAGGGAGCTGCAGAATGGAAGAAGGCAGGATCTGCAGGGTGTTGTTTTCCCACATGCAGGATGTCGGACCCTTTAGGAGCAGTGGCATAGTCAGTACAGCAGACGACTGGAGGGAGCCGCGGAACGGAGTAAGGATCTGCATTGTCTTTTCCCACATGTAAGACATCGGATGGCAGATGACTGGAAGGAACCACGGAATGGAGGAAGGCAGGATCTGCAGTGTGTTGTTTTCCAACATGTAAGATATCGGATGCTTCAGGAGCAGAGGTGGAGTCAGTACGGCAGACGACTGGAGGGAGCTGCGGAACAGAGGAAGGCAGGATCTGCATTGTCTTTTCCCACATGTAGGACATCGGACGGCAGATGACTGGAGGGAAACGCGGAACGGAGGAAGGCAGAATCTGCATTGTCTTTTCCCCCATGTAGGATGCCAGATGGCAGACAACTGGAGGGAGCCACGGAACAGAGGAAGGAAGTATCTGCAGTGTGTCTTTTCTTACATGTAGGATGTCAGACGTTTCTGGAGCGGTAGCGTAGTTAGGATGTTAGCCGCTTCTGGAGCAATGGCACAGTGTGGACGGCAGATGGCTAGAGGAGGCCGCAGAGGCAGGCAGGACTGGAGGATAGCATGTATGAGGTGATTTAGCATACTTTTGTATGAGTGTGTTGCGTGTGTGGAGAGTGGACAATACAAAACAAGCAGATGGGGACCAGCACAGTATAGGACATGAGATGTGGGTGTGGGGGCACAATAGAAAAACATAGAAATGGGGAAATGTACACTACAGGACATACAGATGAGGGGAGGGAAAGTGCACAATACAGGATATACATTATTTTGTGGTGGTAATATAGAACACAGATCAAACAAGGAATGTGGGGAAAGCATAATGCAGGATATACTGATCAGGGGGAGAACAATACAGATTGGGGCACAATATTGGACATAGAGGTTAGTGGGGCATAAAACAGGACATACAGATCGGGGCATTTAGGGGATCTGATGGGCCTTAAAAGGGGCATGTGGGAATCTCCTGGACCTGTGGAGGTGGCTAAGCCACTCTTCTGGAGATAATGAAAGTACTAACCTTTATCTAACTGAACAAAGTGCTGTATATCCAATGATGAAATATTACAAACTAGTATAGGCTAACGTGTGATATAGAGCTGTAATAAGTGAATATTTTTCTATCTCTTTGTCTATGCAAATATTAAGTGTGAAATAGCCCTTTTCCCAGAATCCTGTTCATTATCGCACACAATTGCACCGGTACATTATACTATTCTATCGCATTTAACACCTAAACGTTAGAAATTTACTGTATAGCTTTTATTTACTGTGCAACTTTCCTTTCAGAAGGTTCCCTCTTGTTACTATAAGAACGAAAACTTATTTATATAATCCACACATTAAGGGGAATAAAATTCACAACCGCACCAAGGTTACAGATTGTCCCTCTGCCTGCTCATACACTAACAACGTCTTCTCCTCTTTCTCCCCTTGGTCTGCACAGAAGCTGCTGATCTTTGGTAAGTATTGAACCCCTCCCTGTACCTATTAGTACACCTCTTATGGCCCAGAGGGAAGGGCGATCCTGATGCCATGGTTCCCCAGAGGTTTCCCCCACAGGGGGTTTTTCCTCTCCTGAGTGCTGAAGGATGACTCTTCGTGAGTCAGGAGGTTGCCCAAGTATGTGGCTGTTACGCCATTATCACCCTTCAGTCACCTATCAATCACATGCAGGTACAGTGGCTCTGATTGGATAATTCACAAATATTTGTTGTTAAATATTCTGCATAATAAAAATGTTTTATATTTTAACATATAATAATAACTGTTAGATGTAATCATTGCCAGAGTCTCCATTCCTTACTGATTACTACTTTCACAGGGTCCACAAATTATTACTGATATGACTGTTACTATCCTGTCCTGCTGGTGCTGTATAGCTGCTAGACACAATCATATATTATATACAGCAGCCCTGGAGAAGTTGTCCAAAGTCACCAATCAGCTTCTATCATTTATGTATCGTAGCACAATATTTGAAATGATAGAAGCTGATTGGTTGATTTCGGCAACTAGTCAACTTTATCTCTCTCCAAGGCTTGATACATCTCCCTGACAGTGCTATGTCCCCCTTTCACTTAATTAGCAAGTTAAAATTATTATTGATCATGTCTTTGCCTTGGTAAATAGGGTAAGACATTCATAGTATAAAATAATAATAATAATAATAATAATAATAATAATAATAATATTTATATATAGTTGTTCCCCAATGGGTCTTAAGGTGCTTAAAAATGGGGTATCCAACTTTAGATAACTTTGCTTTATTATTCAAGCTTCTTCTATGCCAGACAGGGGAGGATTGGGAATTTATAGTGTCCCTGAAAAAATATGAAAAGTGGCCTCATGTAGGTTGGAATAAATCAAAAATAAGCTGGTCCCAACACAAAATCACCAAAGACATACTGTAGGTCACTAATTCAGTGATTAGCAGAATGCCCGGTAATATGTAACTGATTGTAAAATAAGATATGATGTAAAGGGGAGGAAAGTGTATGGTCTTATATTATCATAGGTTACATATTTAAGTGCCATCTTCCATGATGAAGTCTTTGCATTATACTATTTATTCATATTACGGTTAATATCCTTCTCCCATTCAGGCTAAATGTTGTCCCCCTGCAGTGAGAATAGCCTGGTAACCTTGGCAAGTGTAATACAGACAATGTAAATCCCTCTGTGCCATCGTCACCTGGATGAGAACATAGAAATAAGAGTGAGATGTGTCCCTATTACCTCGTGCTCACTCCCAGGCCTCTTCCATCACACTTTATGGGCCCAACCCAGAGGCTCAGGCAGTGTCGATGTTCAAGTAGTGCAGCGATTATTTTTAACTGCGCAAACAATTCAGAAAACCTCTAGGGCCCATGTGTTACACAGAATCTGCGCACATATCTGTTGTTGTGATCGGGACAGACAGTATCAGAAATGGGGCGGAAATGTGATGGGCATTCTTGGGCGGTGGCTAGAAGGGAATGCAAAAGAATTCTGACTCATGGGCGTGTTATGGGAGCATTGTGGGTGTGCTGTGGGTGTATCAGTGACAGCGGCCGCATTCCCAAATGCACAGCCGCAGTGGCCACAGTCAGATGGAGAATGTGCACCTGCCATAGGGCTGGTTCAGGTGTTAATGGTGAACGCTATAGTGGCATCTTAGGAATCACTGGTGGTATTACAGCGTACAGAGACGCTGATAGTGGGTGTCTCAGTCCTTGCACACTCAGGCGCAGGCTACTACACCAGGGGAAGGCTGATACCAGCAGTTGTATATTATATAGCAGCTGTGATAGGCTGTGTGCATTGTTGGGAATTTAGAATACAAACCTCACTGGGGCAAGGACTGAATAATACATATTCTCTGTACAGCTCTGCATAATATGATAATATACATGATCATAGTAATAATATAATAATAATAATAATAATAATAATCTATAGCTATATTTATTTCCTTTAGTACATTGGAAGCCTATGGGATGCAATTATGATAGGGATGATAGGCACTAAGGGCCTGATTCAGAGCCTCTCGCTCTGACAGAGCGCTCGCTCTGAATCAGGGCTGGGCATTTTTTGGGGATCGGCCTCTTGGCCGCTCGCATAGCTGTGGCCAGTGCGGCCATGATGATGGTCGCGATGGTCAAGACCATCAAGACCATTGGGCTGGCGACACGAGAACCCTGTGGTAGGGTCTCGTGGCCGCAAGCCCCAGAGAAATTTCGGCTCTAACAGAGCCGGAATCTCTCCACTGACATCACTCGTGATGTCAGTGGGACCGGCCCCAAATGGCAGGCGTTCTCATGGGAACGCCTCCATTTGGGCAGCCACCCCCCCAGCCCGCCCCTTGGGCTGTCACTCAACATCGACAGCTCGCCCCCTTTGTTGCGAGACCCGGAGCGATGGATTGCCCGTCGCTATCCGGGTCTCGCACATGCGCACGACGGAGCCGGCTCCGTCGTGCGCATGCGCTGTGGGCCACCATCGACCCGGTTGCAACTGGGTCTGAATCAGGCCCTAAATGCACTGAAAACAGGTGTTTTAGCAAAAGATAGGACCTCTCCCTATTTAAAAAACTCTCGGCTAGTGATAGCTACAGATTGCTGGAGAGCAATGGTTATCGTCGGCAATAACATCCCCATGGCCTGGGGAGCCTATTTAAGGAGGATTTCTGCAAGACATGTCCTGCTGCAGTCTTCTTATCGCTATCATCCTTCTCATAATGGCTAAAGCTGAGGATTGGAAGAGAAAAAAATCACATAAGCTCTCACGAGCATGTGCTTCTCTTTCTCTTACTCATACCATCATCTACTCCAAACTCCCCACAAGGGCACCTAACACTTCAGGGGCAGCTCCAGCTTGATCCGCGCCTTGTTCGGCGAGGTATACAGATGCCCCAAATCTCCGAACAAGGAGATTACCATATTTACCATATGCCACCCCCCCATACTGATGCTATTTGGGGACGTGCCCATATTGCATGCCTCCCATTTAATGTCAGGCTGGCCCCCAGCTCTCTCACTGCACTGAATGGATGCTGCATGCATGTGTGTGACATCCATTGTTCCCAGGGGCCGGCACTGGCACACAGCTGCGGCGGTTGAGGTGCCCAACATCCCGACTGCTCGCGGGACAAAGTGGAACAGTGGGGCAGTGCCTGAAAAACGGTACAGTCCCGCTGAAATCGAGAATGCTGGGAGGGGTGTGCCCTCCATGCGGTGGCACCCCTGTTTGACTGCACTGATCGAACATGCCTCGAGCCGGTCCTGTAACACTTAGTTGCTGATTCACTGCTACTTTTGAGTGTTATGATCACTATTGTAGCAATGTTTGTAAACCATGTCCTTGTCCTGCATTGTTTTGTACTGTAAGTAGCTATTTTCTTGTTTGTTCATTTGATTATGTACAAAGGATAATAATAATAATATTTCTGCATCCAGCCTCATCGTCTCCTTTAGAAAACTTGGCCAATCCATTGCACAGCGTCCGGTTTTGGAAACACTGTTCTCGTGGGATGTTATTGGTAGGAGATCCATTAAACACATTTAATTTGTCTGAGAGAGAGAAAAAGGACATAGATGTGTATGAGCAGAGGTGCATCAAGAGATTCACCTACAATAATCTGCAAAAGGGATGTTACAGAGCAACTAAATCTGTATTGTCTGTACTGCAACAAACACTGGAGCAAGCGTCTAACTGGTGGTTTCCTTGCATACTTTTGTTTACCACATGATACCATATTCCCATTCTACTCATTCAATACTCCTAATGACAGTATTACTCCCGCAGAATATGTGGAGAGAGAAGTAATTGCTATGTAGACAATTGGAATCAGTGTGTTATATATTTCCCATAGATACACTAAAAATAGCTTAGAATGAGTGAAATTAATATGAGGAATATATCCTTTAAAATATACCTTTATATCTGGGATAGTGATGTCACTTCTGTCATGTGACTCATTTTTAAAGTCTTCCCTGGTAGAATGAAGAGCTCCATTAACAGATCTGGTTATCAGGATCGGCACATACAGTATAGGGAGCACAGCTCACCAAAATACATGTCCAAGTTACTCTACTATTTCTAGTGAGCCATCAGCATACCTAACTACTAAATACCATCATACAGGGAGCACAGCTCACCAAAATACATGTCCAAGTTACTCTACTATTTCTAGTGAGCCATCAGCATACCTAACTACTAAATACCATCATACAGGGAGCACAGCTCACCAACATACATGTCCAAGTTACTCAGCTTTCTAGTGAGCATCAGCATACCCAGGGGCGGATTGGGAATTTAAAGTGGCCCTGGAAAAAGCATAAAAGAGGCCCCATGTGCATGCGCCTGCAAAGATGGGCATGGCCTTGCTGCAAGGGGTGTGGTCTAATGTGAAATGCCATGCCCGCAATCGACAACTCCCATTGCGTTATGCTGGGGGCATACCCACCGCTCGAGGAGCAGATGGGCATGCCCACAGTCCCTCTCTGCAGTGAATAAGAACAGCGAGTATATGAATGAGTATTTTCTTACCTACAGTATATGATTTCTCTGCAACGGGAAACCTCTGAAGCAATTGATCCTTCCTGGTCAGTCAGTGTCTTGAGTCTGTATTCACTATTCATGCAGGAGATCACATGGTCTGGAAGCCGCCTGTTTGTGTAGCAATAAAGCCAATGTCATTATCATGTAACAGAGGTTCAACCAGATAATACATAGTAACAGAAGTTTTGGGGGAGGTAAAAAATTTGACTTTCTCATATCAATTTTATATTAATAAAATATATTTGCTCATATGGTACCATTTGCATCAGTAATATGGTTTCATTAGAATTGTTGTCTTATTGCAGATTACTGTCCCCCAGTCTTTTCTTCCAATAGAACCTGTGGTCCTACCATCCTATTTGTGTGTCTCCAGCACCATCACCTTGGTTTGTCTCCAGCCCATCCCCCCTCTACAGTATGTGCCTCTCCAGAGCTATGCCCCTGCTTCTTTCTGGCGCTATCCCCCTATGCCTCTGCAATGCAATCAACCTGTGACTCTACAGCACCATCTTTCAGTGTCTCCGCAATACCATCATCCTATGGCTCTCCAGCACCATCCTCCTGCTTTTCCCCAGCACCATCCTTCCATATCTCCGCAATATCATCATACTGCGGCTCCCCAGCACCATCCCTAGCACCATCCTCCTGCATCTCCCCAGGACCATCCTGCTGGCCGATCACAAAATATTCCCCTCCACAGATAGATCATCATCTCCCCTTAGCACTAAATAACCCCCCCCAACCCTCACAAAGATAATCTCCCCCAAGAACAGAATAACCCCCCCTCCCCCCTCAGGTAGATCATCTCCCCCTAGAACAGAATACCTCCCCTCCCCCTCAGGCAGATCATCTCCCCTTAGATCAGAATAACCCCCCTTCCCCCTCAGACAGATCATCTCCCCCTAGAACAGAATATCCCCCCTCCCCCTCAGACAGATCATCTCCCCCTAGAACAGAATAATTCCCTCTCCCCCTCGAACAGATCATCTCCCCCTAGAACGAAATAAACCCCATCCCTCCCCCTCAAACAGATAATCTCCCCCTAGAACAGAATAACCCCCAGCCCTCCCCCTCAAACAGTTCATCTCCCCCTAGAACAGAATAACCCCCAGCACTCCCCCTCAAACAGATCATCTCCCCCTAGAACAGAATAACCCCCAGCCCTCCCCCTCAAACAGATCATCTCCCCCTAGAACAGAATAACCCCCAGCACTCCACCTCAAACAGATCATCTCCCCCTAGAACAGAATAACCCCCAGCCCTCCCCCTCAAACAGATCATCTCCCCCTAGAACAGAATACCCCCACTCACAGATAATCATTTCCCCCTAGTACAAATCAGCCCCTCCAGACAGAAATCAATCTCCGCCTAACAACCAGTGTAACTACTATGAATTCCTATTAACCCCTATACCTTAGAGTCGCTGTTTAGCGTTGCGTACGCATATGAAATAATCACTTTCCAGACTTTTAGTGTGGTTCCAAAGTACAAAAGTTATTAATCACATAAAAAGCATATAGTTACATACACGCCTTGATCTATAATACAATTAGCGCAAAGTTTATACAAAATACAAGGTACAGTCGATACATACACATGCGCTCTGGATCCAGATTTCCTGGCATCAACTATGAAACCTCCGCCAACAGAAAGAAAAGATGACTCACTACCAGATCTAGAGTACTTGCATATGTACCCTTGCAGAGATAGGCAATACAATAGAACAAGTTGGCATAATCCCATTGGTTCTTCCTCCTGGTTCTTCTGTTACGATACAGTTCATAGGTCAGTTTGTATTGTAATAGTTCAGCCCTCCAACAGCTCTTTGTGTGCATTTTCCAGCTGAAGAACAAGTCTAAACTGGCTAATAAACATTACATTACAGAGTACATTTCAATGCCTATATCTCTATGATCCATAATTCGCAGACATATGTTGCGATTTCCTTGCTAATGGAACTGGAAGTCTGCAAATAAACAGTGGTTTAGAATGGCACCAAACATGGTCTGCTTATCATGTATTAAACCTTAGATACCAAATATATGTATTTCACAATAGACTTGATAACGTATAAAACCTCTAATATTAACCGTAATGCTTAGGGAATCTTTTTATAAGTTTTGGTATGTGTAAGTGTAAGGATATTGCATGTAGTCACTAATATGCGTGGTGCATTTTATGTGCAGAGTGTTTTAATAAACAGCGCAACTGTGCACTGTGCGTCTTGTATATTATATGTATGATTTAATGTGCGTATGGGGTATGGTAGGACTTTCAACAATATGCGGTAGCAATGCAGTCGCACGATGCTAATAATATCATATTAGCATCGCACACAATGGTTTCATGCTGACGACGCAAGATGGTGTCGTCAGGGGCAACATAAAATGGCGTCGCCCGATATTAACTTGAGATCTGGTCTCAGCCAATCATCCAGCTTCAACAGTCCACCCTTTGATAGCAAACAATACGCTATCACACTCTGGTCTTAAATTTATTTTTAGTCTTACACTATGACATATTATTTAATTTTATATTATGGGATGGCACAAGGTGGTTCTTAAACCATCAATAATGTGTCTCTGGGAGGGATATAAAACTACCCTTACATGCACACTGCGGATCTTGCAAGATCATGGGAAAGATGTGGGGATGCACCTATCCTATAAAGGAAGTCTTGTAGGGGATAGGGACTTACATTATTTAAGACATTTAAAATAACATTTCATAATACATTTCATGCATGGCTAAATCTGTACATCATCTGATGGTACATTGTAGTTCAGGGTTGTAATGCAGTTCATTTACTTCAGTATTCATATTGTTACTACTAACCACCATCATAATTTCATTCCTTCGATTTGCTTTAGTTTTACATTTTCCACATTTCAACACAGTAGGAACACACCTGACACATAAGCCAATTACTAAGATGACAACCAATATGAGGATCAGGAGTTTAGCTATACTAGCAACCATTTCCTGGACCCACTCTCCTAGACCAGAGAACCATTTCACTGGGTTCAACCAAGAAACCCATTCTTCTACCTTCTCCTCTACTTCAGCCACTGAAGCATTATGGTTCTTCTGAAATTCCCATTTCAGCTGTATAATTTCGTCCATCTTCTGGTCTATCACCTCCTTGGGGTCACTAGTATTATTGGTAATATACGTGCAGCACTTTACACCAAATTGGGTGGCCAAAGTTACACAATACCCTCCAGTAACAGCTATTAAATAATTTAACACTAGCCTATGTTGCACAAGTTCTTTCTTATAAGCTTGTAACTCCCTACCTGTATACCTAAATGTGTCAACATACAACTCGGCGATATTATCTATTAATTTAGCAAGATCTTGAATATATCTGAAATTTAGAGTACCCCGAGCGATCCTGGTGGTATCTAATGCTACTAAAACTTGAAAGCCGGTTGTTTCACTAATCAACTGTGTGGCTTTATGTACATCACCAGGTATCATATTTCTTTTGTCTCTGTGTTCATACTGTGTGTGAAGATATGGTGATGGTATGTTTTTATGAATACCAAGCATTTAACTATGTGTAAGGGTCATAACCTCTGGGAGTACTCTTCCCAGGTAACACAAACCTTCTGAACTTGGAGAGAGCCACTTATACGCTTTTCTACCACATATAAAATATACATCATCGGGGAAAACATAAGGAATAGAATGCATCATAATCATCCAACCAATTTCCCAAACAAATGATCCTATCTCAGGTTCTCCCATCTGGCTAACACACGTTTCTGGTTTTATAACCCTGGCACAGTACCCTTCTGGTACTCTACCAACCATTTCTTGATGTCACTTAGTGTGTACCTATACCGAAGTGTTTCCCACTTAACCTAATTGTGCGTAACAGTTCAAAATGTATAGGCTCATTATCAGCTCTTAGTGAGAAGGTCATCGTCTGGTTATTCCCAGTCACCTCCCAACTTCCTGGTTTATTGAAGTTGGTGATGTTCAAACATAAAAGTGATCTATCTACTTGGGACTGGTGGAGTTTAAAATGCGGTGGTTTGGACATAAGAAATTTTCCCTTGTTGCAATTCTAAGACCTCAGGGACATTTAATGGAAATGGCACTAACCCTACATTATGCTGTCCTTGAGGCGCGTGAGAGCACACCCAACAGTCAGTTTGGTTTAAAACTTTGCCCACCATGGTATGATAATCCTCTAAAGGACACCCACCCCAATACGGGTTATACTTAGGTTGACACCGCTGGATGCATCTCTCATCAACTAGGGACCCACAAAACTCACAAATACAATAATCCTCAGACGATAGACCTTCACACTGTCTCCGAGTTTCCAAAATAACAGATCTCTTAACAATTACTGTACTGGGTTTGGTCAGATACTCCCTCAATTGGTTTAGCACTCCTACTCCCAACTCCACTCCATCGATATCACTATCAGCTCCCCTCTCCGTCATCTGTCCTCCGTCACAGAAACCATAAATCCCGAAACAAACTAGGATGATGAAAACTCTGGAAGAAGACACAAACGTAACCCCAGCATACCATTGCTGGATCAGTGATCTACAAATTTCTTTAGCTCAGCTGTCTCACTGCAACTTTTAACCCTCCTGGAACAGGCTCGCAATTGACAGGTCTACGTTATCTGCCTCAACTACACCTTGTCTCTCCACCGGTTGGTTAACCTTCTTACAGTGAGTGGAATGGACCCTGATATCTCTCTCTGTGCCACTTTCAAGGAAGCTGTACTCGTCAGCAACACTTGATATGGACCTTCCCAACGATATGTCAAACAACCTGAACGTAAGAAATTTCTGATCATAACAAATTCTCCAGGTTCAACATCATGACAGTTTGTTTCTGGCATATCATGACAACAATTTCAGTTTCTACTCTTGCTGCTTCAACTGTTTACTCATTGTTATAAGATGCCTTACAGTTACCTCGTTGTTGCTTTTCAAATCTTCCTGTGGACGTATAATCAAATGAGGTTGTCTACCAAAGAGTACTTCAAAGGGGGACAGATTAAGAGGGTGTCTGGGAGTTCTCCTGATGCTATGAAGGACTAGTGGTAGGGCTTCTGCCCATTCCACTTTCTGCCATGATCTTACTGAGTTTATTTTTAATAGTACCGTTCATCCTCTCCACCTTGGCGCTGGCTTGCAGTCGGTAAGGGGTGACGAGCTGCATCGCACCGGCTTCACCTGCTCCTCTCGCGGTGTGACCAGAAAGAGCGAGGACTGCATCTCATGCTCCATTACCCATGGAGCAGCTCAGGCTGAGCACTACCCTTTCACTGCTGTCTTCCGATCCCAGGTCACCCCAGAGCGGCATTCCGGACACTGCCTGCCACGAGAAGATGGGACTAGGAGGATTACTAACTGATCGATATTGAGACCGGTCTGGTCAATTTCATTCATCAGCTAAGTACTGGATCTATTATCTTTTTATATTACAGTCATCTCAATCATCTGGGTTAACCCTTGTCTATTTTTTATATATTGGAATACCTCCCTTTTTTATATCACAGTACTAGAACACTAGTCAGGATAGCACTGGTTCACAGTGTTTCCACTTCTGTCTGGAATTGAAATCATTTTCTTATGATTGGACACTCATGATCCTATACAAGTTACTTATAACAGCATTAATACCTTCTAAACTACGGACATAACTGATATATTAACATTGCCACTGTGCAACTATTTATTTGTATGAGACTCAGCCTCTATTTTTATATATGTACAATTATATTATGTTTTCTATTATGTGAATTGAATTTTATTTTTATTTTCTATATCTATGTATTACAATTAAATGGTTTATGATCTCTATCAGTGCTCCCTTCTTTTCTATACCTACTATTAATACCCATCAACTTACACATGTTCTGGAAGACATCACTTGTGAAATGAGTACCCCTATCACTTTCAATAATTCTAGGGATACCGTATCTGCATACAAACTGCTGAACAATTTTTTTAGCAGTAAACACAGCAGTATTGGTGGCAGCTGGATATGCCTCAACCCAATTAGAAAATACATCTCTACAAACTAATACATACTTGAGATTCCTGCAGGGTGGTAATTGGATGAAATCAATTTGTATTACCTGAAAAGGTCCGTCTATCGGAGGAACGTGGGATGGCTCAGTTGGTATTGTTTTTCCAACGTTCTTCCTCAAGCATGTCAAACAGGACTTTGCCCTCTTTTCAGCTTGGGAAGAGAAACCTGATACACCAATACAACCTGACAAACTTGCACATACCTTGCTTTCCCAGGTGAGTCAGACTGTGCGCTGCCTCAGCCAAGCTTGGGTAGTATGCCTTGGGTGCCACCGGCTTACCTTGTCCATCTCTCCAGAGTCCAGAGGACTCTTGCCCACATCCCTTGGATCTCCAGACTGCTTTTTCCTGAATGGAACAAAAAGTTTGCATCTCAATTAATTTCTGCATATCAATCGTTTGGAAAACCATCATCATAATTGGCATGTTTACTCTTAAACCTGCTGCCCATTTGGCAGCTTTGTCTGCCCTGTTATTGCCCAGTGACACCGGATCTTCTTCACATGTATGGGCTTTACACTTAATGACGGCCACTGCCTTAGGCATTTGGATAGCTGTCAATAGTCCTTTTATATGTTTTGAGTATGTGACTGGTGTGCTGCTGCTGTCATAAAATTTCTTAGACGCCATAGAGCACCAACATCATGTACTACCCCAAAAGCGTACCTAGAGTCAGCGTAGATATTAGCAGATTTGCCTTTTGCTAATTCACATGCTCTCCTTAGTGCCACCAGCTCCGCCATTTGGGCCGAGTGAGGTGGACCAAGGGTTTTGGCTTCCATGATGACTTCGTCATTTACAATAGCATAACCTGTACATAACTCTCCAGTGTCAGTTTGTCTATGACAACTCCCATCCGTGTAAAATGTCACATCTACATTTTCTAAAGGTGTATCACGTATGTCAGGTCTTGCAGTAAAGGTCTGATTTAAATATTCCATACAATCATGTGCATCAGTATACCTGCAAAACCCACCTTCCATCAGCGACTCACCTCTCTCCACCCTTTGTGCATCCTGAGGCACATATGGTAAATATGTTGCTGGGTTTAACATACTGCACCGTTTAATGGTGATGTTTGCAGGTGCTATTAGAGCTAGCTCCCATTTTGTGAATCTAGCTGAGGAAACATGTCTGGTTTGGGCAGAATTCAGTAAAGCAGATACAGCATGGGGTGTATAAACAATCATATCATGGCCTAATACTACATTCTCACTCTTACTGACCAAAAGAGCAGTTGCTGCTACACTTCTTAAACACGTTGGGAGTAATCTTGTCACAGTGTCCAATTGTGCACTGTAGTATGCTATAGGCCTACTGGCATCACCATGTTTTTGTGTGAGGACACCTGTTGCGCAACCGTACAATACAAATCAAAGGTTTTTCATAATCAGGTATTCCCAATGCAGGTGCTCTTGTCAGACGATCCTTAAGATTAAGGAAAGCCTGCTCTGTTTCCTCTGTGTGTACGACACGATCGGGCTTTGAGGAAGAGACTAAGGACCCCATTCAGAGTCGGTCGAAGCAGCCGCACGGTCGTATGCCTCCGATGTTCACTATACTACGCATGCGTAAAGTTCGCAATGTGCGTGCACAAACTAGCCGCTATGATCAGAAATGTCTCTCTCCTTGAAAACAGCCAGGTTGGTAGTTTAAGTGACAGAATGAGGCGTTTGTGGGTGGTAACAGGGGAAGGTGCTTGAAAACGGGAGAGTGGAGATCCGAACGCAGGCGTGCCTAATTATGCGAACGGCATTTTATGGGAGTGCATAATTAGCAAAGTAGCGTCATGGCACATGTGACATGGGAGGTTTTTACACTGACATGATCGTAGAGCTTAAGAGAGGGTATGGTCAACCTTAAGCTCTACAACCAGTTCCGATGGTTATCGATGCTCGCGATTAATCCTTATATGCCTGGAGATGACGTGTAATGCGTTCGAGAAGGGGGTGTATTTTTTGTCATCCGACCGCTTCCTCCCCTTGGTTGGCCAGTAACCGATCCGAACTAAGGGACACAACTTGCGAGGGAATCATTTGCATATCCGGCCCCTTTTCCTGTACTACCGTGCGGCCGCTTCGACCGACTCTGAATGAGGTCCTAAGTCCTGTAATGGTAAAGCCAAAATAGAAAAACCTGGGATCCACATTCTGCAGTATCCACACATTCCCAAGAAGGTACGAATTTACTGTTGATTCTGCGTCAGTGTCATGGTCTGTACGGCCTGGATTCTGTCAGTAGTCAGATGTCGTAATCCCTGGGTTAGACAGTGTCCTAAGTATTTAACCCTGGACTGGCATGGCTGTAATTTGTCCTTAGCAACCTTGTGTCCTATTTGCGAGAGATGAAGCAATAAAAGTTTAGTATCATTTAAACATGACATAAAAGAACCAGAACACAACAATAAATCGTCCACATATTGTATTAGAACAGATCCATTGGCAGGTTGAAAAGATTGTAAACAGTTGTGTAAGACCTGGGAGAAGATACCGGTGCTATCTATGAAGCCCTGGGGCAATCGTGTCCATGTGTATTGTACCCACCTGTATGTAAATGCAAATAGGTACTTACAGTCAGGATGAAGAGGGACAGAGAAGAAGGCAGAACAGAGGTCAATGACAGTGAAATGGGTTGCATTTGGTGGGATCTGCATTAGAATGACAGCTGGATTTGGCACTACGGGGAATTGGCTCTCTACTACCTTATTAACCCCTCTAAGGTCCTGTACCAGCCTATAACCCCTCTCACAACTCTTCTTCACAGGAAAGATGGGACCGTTGGCTACACTCGCTGTATGGATTAAAATTCCCTGTTGTAATAACCGCTCAATTATGGGATAAACCCCTATCTCTACCTCTTGTTTTAATGGGTACTGGGGAATTTTTGGAGCTTGCCTACCAATTTTTAGATTTACCATTACGGGAGCTACATTTGCCATTAATCCAGTGTCCTGTCCATCCTTGGTCCAAAGTGAATCTGGAATTTGGGATAACATTTAATCTACCTAAGATGGATTTTTACCTGAACCGGTAAAGTGATATATTAACCTTTGGGGAGTGTCCAATATATCCCTCACCTCGTGTGCCACTCTCTCTGGGATATCTAAGAATATACCATCAGGGGTACAATATATGACACATCCCATCTTACATAATAAATACCTTCCCAGTAGGTTAGTAGGAGCCGCTGCTGCCAGGAGAAAAGAATGCCTGGTATGCAATGGCCCGATAGTAACCTCTGTGGATTTGGTTAAAGGATAATGTTGCACTTTACCCATTACACCCATTGCTGGTACTATCTCATTGGTCACCTGTAAATTAGCTGGAGATTTTATCACTGATCTGGTCGCCCCTGTGTCTACAAGAAAAGGATGTTTAGTACCAGCTACATCAACCATCATCCCGGGTCTTCCCTAGTACTTCCAGTTAACCTGACTATCTGTAGACTACAGGTATGACCTGACCCCTAGCGTTGACTCTCATTCTCCAATACAGCATTTAAGGCCACAATTGGAGCTGGTGACTGTGGGAAATTTCCTGCACTCTGTGTATATCCCTTATGTGGATATCCAGGTACTCCCTGGTTAGGGGGTCCTACCTTCTTCACTTTACAGTTCCTACTTACATGTTCCACTTGGTTGCAGTTAAAGCACCTTCGTGAGTGGGGTGGGTGAAAAGATTGCTGTGTGGGTTGAGCGGTAGAGAAAGATTGTGGGTGTGGATAAGGATTTTGAGGGTAATATGGTGGCTGTTGATAGTATGGGTTTTATAATGCCCCTGTAGTAGTGCCCATATGTTAATGCCCCGGTAGTAGTGCCCATATGGTAATGCTCATGTAGTGCCCATATGGTAATGCCCCTGTAGTAGTGCCCATATTGTAATGCCCCTGCAGTAGTGCCCATTTGGTAATGCCCCTGAAGTAGTGCCCATTTGGTAAAGCCCCTGTAGTGCCGCTTACAGACAAAATCTAAAAAATATTGCTTACCTTAAACCCCGCTCCGCCGTCCTGTCTGGCTGGCTGCTCCTCGGAACTATGGGAGAGAGGTCATGATGTCTCTCAATAATGCCCGTGGGGAGAGGCAGAAGCTGGAGTTCATGAGAGAACTGCAGGGAAGGAGCCTGGTGCCCGCTGGTAATAAAATCTCAGCGGGTGTCCGGCTTGGAGCCTCCCTGCGGCTCCGGACTGGAGGACACTGGCAGCAGGTGCAGCGGCACACCCGGTGCACGTGCACCTCCCCCCCTAGTTGCGGCCCTACCCATAGCAACCAATCAGATTCTACTTAACATTTAACTAGCACCTTCTAGAAGATAATCTGATTGGTTGCAATGGGCAAAATCTCTTCTAAAACTCACTTCTAAAAATTCTCACTTTAGTAAATTTACCCCTAAATGTAAACATACCCATTCATATTTTCATAGCCTATTTGACCAGATGCCTTGCATAGTATGCTATAGGTTTGTGGTCTGGGTGTGCATACCAGTTAAAAGTAAAGGCACCTGTACATGTAGCTTACTGTTACACTAGGAACATCCCATCAATTATTTAGACTTTTAGGTTTTATATTAATGTACAGCTCATTTGAGCCCATCTATGTATTATGTAAATAATACTGAAAGCTAATTTTTAGTTCATACAAGGATGTTGTCACACATCAGGGTCTGAGTCCCCATTACCAGGTCTGGATGTGTTAATCCTCAGAAGGGGGACCCCAATTTATTTATATGCACAAACTTAAAACATAGACTGCTTGTGTTTAGTATCAACATTATGTGCCCCTCTCAATCAGGCCGTCTATGTTTTCCAACAGATTATATAATGTACACCATTTTAAACTACTCTCTATTGACCTTTTAAGGATAAAGCTTCTTTTAGCCCAGGGATGGGGAACCTCAGGCCCGGGGGCTGTATAAGGCCCATGGAATCATTTGGTCTGGCCCTCAGAGCTTTTTTCTGCTAGCCTCATCTGCTAGCAGGTGCCTAGAATAGCACCCTGCAGCCAGCATCTATGTAGCAGTGCCACCTGGAGCGTCCGTAGGATGCTTCAGACGGTTACACCACTGCCCATTAAGCATCCTCTGGATGCTCCAGGCATTGCTGTAATCACCAGCGATTGTGGTATCGCCTCCATGTGACATCACACGGAGGGGGTGTGGCCTGCATCGGGCCCGCGACTAAGGTTATATATATATCAAAACAGCCCTCGGCAGAAAAAAGGTTCCCCACCCCTGTTTTAGCCCTACCATGCCTTGCCCTTATTCCTTCCACAGTGTTTCTGTTATATTTTAACAAGACATCTTTACTTATTTTTTAAACTTTATTTTCTTAATTGAGCAAGTTATAGATTTCAGTAAAAGAATCAATAGTGCATTTCCTGGGACGTAGCCGACATCCGGGGCAGGTGGCAGACAGTGCTTCTCCAGGGACGTAGCCGAGATCAGTGCAGGCGGCAGACGGTGTATCTCCAGGGATTTAGCCGAGGTTGGGACAGGCGGCAGGCAGTGTGCATCTCCAGGGTCTTAGGGCAGGCAGTGAATTACACTTAAGATTCAATTCTAAACTCGCATTGATTTTCTACGTGAAATTCTCAGTTGTTCGTGCTCACCCCCCTAAAGGTTTGAAATGAGAGGGAAAATTCTTTATTTTAAGGTAAAAATGTCATGCAGAACCCCCCTCCCCCCCCCCAATGACTTTTTAGGCAGTTGGAAGTTTTCAATTAGCTTCACAGGGCCAATAATTACATGTCATTATCGTGGTAAAAAAAATGGCCTCAAATTAGCCCAAAATCAACCTGTTTTTGTTAGTTTAGGTATTCTAAATTTAATTAAAGGTTTCTCACAATGTGGAACCTCTGAAGAAATACATCCTCCCTGGGACGATGGTATCTTCAGTCGGTATTCTCTATTCATGTAGGTCACATCATCCGGAAGATGCCTGTTTGTGTAGGAATTTTAACAAGGTCATCATATGATAGCGGTTCAACCAGACTCATCCCCCCTGTGTAACTTCCTTCCCCCTGCATCTCTCAGCCACACCATCATCTCACTGCATCATCTCTTGGCCACACCATCATCTCCCTGCGTGTCATCTCTTTTTAGCCACACCATGGCATCCTCCTCCTGCGTCGTCTCTCAGCACACCATCACTGCCCCCCCTGCGTTGTCTCTCAGCACACCATCATCTCCCCCCCATGCATCAACTCTCAGCACACCATCACCCCCCCGCGTTGTCTCTCAACACACAGACACCCACTGACACAGATACACACAGACATATACACACACACTGCCATAGATACACACAGACATATACACATACACACACACTGACACATATAAACACACTGCCATAGATACACACTGACACAGATACACAGGCATACACACACACTACCATAGATACACACTAACACATATACACACACACACACTGATAATATACATATACACTGACACATATACATACTGACACACACTGACAAATATATATATATATATAAAATATATATATAATAACATACAGACACACAAACACTGACACATATATACACACACACACTGACAAATATACACATGCACCATGACACATATACACACACGCAAAGCCTATACAGAAACCCTTACACACACAAAGCCTATACAGACACACTTACACACACAAAGCCTATACAGAGACACTTACACACACACAAAGCCTATATAGACACACTTACACACACACAAAGCCTATACAGAGACACTTACACACAAAGGCTATACAGAGACTCTTACACACAAAGCCTATACAGATACACTTACACACGAAGCCTATACAGAGACACTTACACACACACAAAGCTTATACAGAGACACTTACACACAAAGCCTATACAGAGACACTTACACACACACACACACACACAAAGCATATACAGAGACTTGCACACACACACACAAAGCTTATACAGAGACACTTACACACACACAAAGCCTATACAGTGACACTTACACACAAAGCCTATACAGAGACACTTACACACACAAAGCTTATACAGACACTTACATACACACACACAAAGCCTATACAGAGACACTTACACACACAAAGCCTTTACAGAGACACTTACACACACACAAAGCCTATACAGAGACACTTACACATACACACACAAAGCTTATGCAGAGACACTTACACACAAAGCCTATACAGAGACACTTACACACACACAGCTTATACAGAGACACTTACACACTCAAAGCCTATACAGAGACACTTACACACAAAGCCTATAAAGAGACACTTTCATACACACATACACACACAAAAAGCCTATACAGAGGCACTTACACACACAAAGCTTATACAGAGACACTTACACACAAAGCCTATACAGAGACTCTTACACATACACACAAAGCTTATGCAGAAACACAGAGACACTTACACACAAAGCCTATACATAGACACTTACACACACAAAGCCTATACAGAGACACTTACACACACACACACACACAAAGCTTATACAGAGACACTTACACACACACAAAGCCTATACAGAAACACTTACACATACATACAAACACACACACAAAGCTTATGCAGAGACACTTACACACAAAGCCTATACAGAGACACACACACACAAAGCTTATACAGAGACACTTACACACACAAAGCCTATACAGAAACACTTACACACAAAGCCTATACATAGACACTTACACACACAAAGCCTATACAGAGACACTTACACACAAAGCCTATACAGGGACACTTACACACACACAGCTTATACAGAGACACTTACACACTCAAAGCCTATACAGAGACACTTACACACAAAGCCTATAAAGAGACACTTTCATACACACATACACACACAAAAAGCCTATACAGAGGCACTTACACACACAAAGCTTATACAGAGACACTTACACACAAAGCCTATACAGAGACTCTTACACATACACACAAAGCTTATGCAGAAACACAGAGACACTTACACACAAAGCCTATACATAGACACTTACACACACAAAGCCTATACAGAGACACTTACACACACACACACACACAAAGCTTATACAGAGACACTTACACACACACAAAGCCTATACAGAAACACTTACACATACATACAAACACACACACAAAGCTTATGCAGAGACACTTACACACAAAGCCTATACAGAGACACACACACACAAAGCTTATACAGAGACACTTACACACACAAAGCCTATACAGAAACACTTACACACAAAGCCTATACATAGACACTTACACACACAAAGCCTATACAGAGACACTTACACACAAAGCCTATACAGGGACACTTACACACACAGTCTATACAGAGACACTTACACACACACAAAGCTTATACAGAGACACTTACACACAAAGCCTATACAGAGACACTTACACACACACACACACACACACACACACACACACACACAAAGCCTATACGGAGACACTTACATGCAAAGCCTATACAGAGACACACACACAAAGCTTATACAGACACTTACACACACAAAGCCTATACAGAGACACTTGAACACACACAAAGCTTATACAGAGACACTTACACACAAAGCCTATACAGAGACACTTACACACACACACACAAAGATTATACAGACACTTACATACACACACACAAAGCCTATACAGAGACACTTACACACACAAAGCCTTTACAGAGACTCTTACACACACACACACACACACACACACACACAAAGCCTATACAGAGACTCTTACACATACACACACACAAAGCTTATGCAGAGACACACACAAAGCCTATACAGAGACACTTACACACACACACACAGCTTATACAGAGACACTTACACACATAAAGCCTATACAGAGACACTTACACACAAAGCCTATACAGAGACACTTACACACACACACAAAGCATATACAGAGACACTTACACATACACAATCAAATCTTATACAGAGACACTTACACACAAAGCCTATGCAGAGACACTTACACACACAAAGCCTATACAGAGACACTTACACACAAAGCCTATATAGAGACATTTACACACACACACAAAGCCTATACAGAGACACTTACACACACACACAAAGCATATACAGAGACACTTACACACAAAGCCTACACAGAGACACTTACCCACACACACACAAAGCCTATACAGAGACACTTACATAACAAGCCTATACAGAGGCACTCACTCACTCACACACACACACACACACACACACACACACACACACACACACACACACACACAAAGCTTATACAGACACTTACACACACTCAAAGCCTATACAGAGACACTTACACACACACAAAAAGCTTATACAGAGACACTTACACAAACACACACACAAAGCTTATACAGAGACACTTACACACAAACACACACACACACACAAAGCCTATACAGAGACACTTACACACACACACACACAGCTTATACAGAGACACACACAAAGCCTATACAGAGACACACACTTACACACACAAATGCAGCCAACAGCCCCACACTTAAAAAAATAACACTCCCCTCCCCTCCAGCAGCAGTTTAGCCATCCAATACAGCCCCTCCCCCAGCGGCAGTTTATCCACTATCCACCCCCCCCCTTCCCCCAAGGACTTACCTGTAGTGAGCATGGGCAGCGGCGGTGGAGAGCGCCGGGGAGGGAAGAATCACTCCTCACCCGATGCGGACGGCAGCTCTAGTCTAGGACTCCAACAGGTCAGGAGGAGGATAGAGCTGGTAGGAAGGCTGCCTAGGAGGGGTTGCGAGCCTCCACTGCAGCTGCCCCTACAGGCAGCCAAGCCATCAGCAGGCTAGCAGGCACAGTTGCCTGCTCGTTAAAATCCAGACTCAGGACACAATGGTGGTGCAGGGGAGGGTGTGCGGGTATGATGCCCTGGCCAGCGGTGCCTCCCTCTGTAGGGATTGCCATGTCAACCAGAGCAAATGCCCCGTTTGCCCTGCCCTAGTTACGCCACTGCCGTCAGACGCTTCTAAGGCAGTGGCATAGTCAGGGTTGCAGATGACTGAAGGGAGCCACAGAAAATAAGGATCTGCAGTGTGTTATTTTCCCACATGTAGGACGTTGGACGCTTCAGGAGCAGTGGTGTAGTCAGGACGGCAGATGACTGGAGGGAGCTGCGGAAGAGGAAGGTAGGATCTGCAGTGTGTTGTTTTCCCACATGTAGGACGTCAGATGGCAGATGACTGGAGGGAGCTGCGGAAGAGGAAGGTAGGATCTGCAGTGTGTTATTTTCCCACATGTAAGATGTCGGCCCGCCCCTGCAGGAGCAGCAGCGTAGCCAGACGACTGGACGAAGCCATGAAATGGAGGTAGCCGCGGAACGGAGGAAGGCAGAATCTGCATTGTCTTTTCCCACATGTAGGACGCTAGAAGGCAGATGACTGGAGGGAGCTGCGGAAGAGGAAGGTAGGATCTGCAGTGTGTTGTTTTCCCACATGTAGGACGTCAGATGGCAGATGACTGGAGGGAGCTGCGGAAGAAGAAGGTAGGATCTGCAGTGTGTTGTAGGATGTAGGATGTCTTACCCTGCAGGAGCAAAAGCGTAGCCAGGACGGCAGACGACTGGACGAAGCCATGAAATGGAGGGAGCCGCGGAACGGAGGAAGGCAGAATCTGCATTGTCTTTTCCCACATGTAGGACGTCGGATGGCAGATGACTGGAGGGAGCTGCAGAATGGAAGAAGGCAGGATCTGCAGGGTGTTGTTTTCCCACATGCAGGATGTCGGACCCTTTAGGAGCAGTGGCATAGTCAGTACAGCAGACGACTGGAGGGAGCCGCGGAACGGAGTAAGGCAGGATCTGCATTGTCTTTTCCCACATGTAAGACATCGGATGGCAGATGACTGGAAGGAACCACGGAATGGAGGAAGGCAGGATCTGCAGTGTGTTGTTTTCCAACATGTAAGATATCGGATGCTTCAGGAGCAGAGGTGGAGTCAGTACGGCAGACGACTGGAGGGAGCTGCGGAACAGAGGAAGGCAGGATCTGCATTGTCTTTTCCCACATGTAGGACATCGGACGGCAGATGACTGGAGGTAAACGCGGAACGGAAGAAGGCAGAATCTGCATTGTCTTTTCCCACATGTAGGATGCCAGATGGCAGACGACTGGAGGGAGCCACGGAACAGAGGAAGGAAGTATCTGCAGTGTGTCTTTTCTTACATGTAGGATGTCAGACGTTTCTGGAGCGGTAGCGTAGTTAGGATGTTAGCCGCTTCTGGAGCAATGGCACAGTGTGGACGGCAGATGGCTAGAGGAGGCCGCAGAGGCAGGCAGGACTGGAGGATAGCATGTATGAGGTGATTTAGCATACTTTTGTATGAGTGTGTTGCGTGTGTGGAGAGTGGACAATACAAAACAAGCAGATGGGGACCAGCACAGTATAGGACATGAGATGTGGGTGTGGGGGCACAATAGAAAAACATAGAAATGGGGAAATGTACACTACAGGACATACAGATGAGGGGAGGGAAAGTGCACAATACAGGATATACATTATTTTGTGGTGGTAATATAGAACACAGATCAAACAAGGAATGTGGGGAAAGCATAATGCAGGATATACTGATCAGGGGGAGAACAATACAGATTGGGGCACAATATTGGACATAGAGGTTAGTGGGGCATAAAACAGGACATACAGATCGGGGCATTTAGGGGATCTGATGGGCCCTAAAAGGGGCATGTGGGAATCTCCTGGACCTGTGGAGGTGGCTAAGCCGCTCTTCTGGAGATAATGAAAGTACTAACCTTTATCTAACTGAACAAAGTGCTGTATATCCAATGATGAAATATTACAAACTAGTATAGGCTAACGTGTGATATAGAGCTGTAATAAGTGAATATTTTTCTATCTCTTTGTCTATGCAAATATTAAGTGTGAAATAGCCCTTTTCCCAGAATCCTGTTCATTATCGCACACAATTGCACCGGTACATTATACTATTCTATCGCATTTAACACCTAAACGTTAGAAATTTACTGTATAGCTTTTATTTACTGTGCAACTTTCCTTTCAGAAGGTTCCCTCTTGTTACTATAAGAACGAAAACTTATTTATATAATCCACACATTAAGGGGAATAAAATTCACAACCGCACCAAGGTTACAGATTGTCCCTCTGCCTGCTCATACACTAACAACGTCTTCTCCTCTTTCTCCCCTTGGTCTGCACAGAAGCTGCTGATCTTTGGTAAGTATTGAACCCCTCCCTGTACCTATTAGTACACCTCTTATGGCCCAGAGGGAAGGGCGATCCTGATGCCATGGTTCCCCAGAGGTTTCCCCCACAGGGGGTTTTTCCTCTCCTGAGTGCTGAAGGATGACTCTTCGTGAGTCAGGAGGTTGCCCAAGTATGTGGCTGTTACGCCATTATCACCCTTCAGTCACCTATCAATCACATGCAGGTACAGTGGCCCTGATTGGATAATTCACAAATATTTGTTGTTAAATATTCTGCATAATAAAAATGTTTTATATTTTAACATATAATAATAACTGTTAGATGTAATCAGTGCCAGAGTCTCCATTCCTTACTGATTACTACTTTCACAGGGTCCACAAATTATTACTGATATGACTGTTACTATCCTGTCCTGCTGGTGCTGTATAGCTGCTAGACACAATCATATATTATATACAGCAGCCCTGGAGAAGTTGTCCAAAGTCACCAATCAGCTTCTATCATTTATGTATCGTAGCACAATATTTGAAATGATAGAAACTGATTGGTTGATTTCGGCAACTAGTCAACTTTATCTCTCTCCAAGGCTTGATACATCTCCCTGACAGTGCTATGTCCCCCTTTCACTTAATTAGCAAGTTAAAATTATTATTGATCATGTCTTTGCCTTGGTAAATAGGGTAAGACATTCATAGTATAAAATAATAATAATAATAATAATAATAATAATAATAATAATAATAATAATAATAATAATAATATTTATATATAGTTGTTCCCCAATGGGTCTTAAGGTGCTTAAAAATGGGGTATCCAACTTTAGATAACTTTGCTTTATTATTCAAGCTTCTTCTATGCCAGACAGGGGATAATTGGGAATTTATAGTGTCCCTGAAAAAATATGAAAAGTGGCCTCATGTAGGTTGGAATAAATCAAAAATAAGCTGGTCCCAACACAAAATCACCAAAGACATACTGTAGGTCACTAATTCAGTGATTAGCAGAATTCCCGGTAATATGTAACTGATTGTAAAATAAGATATGATGTAAAGGGGAGGAAAGTGTATGGTCTTATATTATCATAGGTTACATATTTAAGTGCCCTCTTCCATGATGAAGTCTTTGCATTATACTATTTATTCATATTACGGTTAATATCCTTCTCCCATTCAGGCTAAATGTTGTCCCCCTGCAGTGAGAATAGCCTGGTAACCTTGGCAAGTGTAATACAGACAATGTAAATCCCTCTGTGCCATCGTCACCTGGATGAGAACATAGAAATAAGAGTGAGATGTGTCCCTATTACCTCGTGCTCACTCCCAGGCCTCTTCCATCACACTTTATGGGCCCAACCCAGAGGCTCAGGCAGTGTCGATGTTCAAGTAGTGCAGCGATTATTTTTAACTGCGCAAACAATTCAGAAAACCTCTAGGGCCCATGTGTTACACAGAATCTGCGCACATATCTGTTGTTGTGATTGGGACAGACGGTATCAGAAATGGGGCGGAAATGTGATGGGCATTCTTGGGCGGTGGCTAGAAGGGAATGCAAAAGAATTCTGACTCATGGGCGTGTTATGGGAGTGTTGTGGGTGTGCTGTGGGTGTGTCAGTGACAGCGGCCGCATTCCCAAATGCACAGCCGCAGTGGCCACAGTCAGATGGAGAATGTGCACCTGCCATAGGGCTGGTTCAGGTGTTAATGGTGAACGCTATAGTGGCATCTTAGGAATCACTGGTGGTATTACAGCGTACAGAGACGCTGATAGTGGGTGTCTCAGTCCTTGCACACTCAGGCGCAGGCTACTACACCAGGGGAAGGCTGATACCAGCAGTTGTATATTATATAGCAGCTGTGATAGGCTGTGTGCATTGTTGGGAATTTAGAATACAAACCTCACTGGGGCAAGGACTGAATAATACATATTCTCTGTACAGCTCTGCATAATATGATAATATACATGATCATAGTAATAATATAATAATAATAATAATAATAATAATAATAATAATCTATAGCTATATTTATTTCCTTTAGTACATTGGAAGCCTATGGGATGCAATTATGATAGGGATGATAGGCACTAAGGGCCTGATTCAGAGCCTCTCGCTCTGACAGAGCGCTCGCTCTGAATCAGGGCTGGGCATTTTTTGGGGATCGGCCTCTTGGCCGCTAACATAGCTGTGGCCAGTGCGGCCATGATGATGGTCGCGATGGTCAAGACCATCAAGACCATTGGGCTGGCGACACGAGAACCCTGTGGTAGGGTCTCGTGGCCGCAAGCCCCAGAGAGATTTCGGCTCTAACAGAGCCGGAATCTCTCCAATGACATCACTCGTGATGTCAGTGGGACCGGCCCCAAATGGCAGGCGTTCTCATGGGAACACCTCCGTTTGGGCAGCCACCCCCCCAGCCCGCCCCTTGGGCTGTCACTCAACATCGACAGCTCGCCCCCTTTGTTGCGAGACCCGGAGCGATGGATTGCCCGTCGCTATCCGGGTCTCGCACATGCGCACGACGGAGCCGGCTCCGTCGTGCGCATGCGCTGTGGGCCACCATCGACCCGGTTGCAACTGGGTCTGAATCAGGCCCTAAATGCACTGAAAACAGGTGTTTTAGCAAAAGATAGGACCTCTCCCTATTTAAAAAACTCTCGGCTAGTGATAGCTACAGATTGCTGGAGAGCAATGGTTATCGCCGGCAATAACATCCCCATGGCCTGGGGAGCCTATTTAAGGAGGATTTCTGCGAGACATGTCCTGCTGCAGTCTTCTTATCGCTATCATCCTTCTCATAATGGCTAAAGCTGAGGATTGGAAGAGAAAAAAATCACATAAGCTCTCACGAGCATGGGCTTCTCTTTCCCTTACTCATACCATCATCTACTCCAAACTCCCCACAAGGGCACCTAACACTTCAGGGGCAGCTCCAGCTTGATCCGCGCCTTGTTCGGCGAGGTATACAGATGCCCCAAATCTCCGAACAAGGAGATTACCATATTTACCATATGCCACCCCCCCATACTGATGCTATTTGGGGACGTGCCCATATTGCATGCCTCCCATTTAATATCAGGCTGGCCCCCAGCTCTCTCACTGCACTGAATGGATGCTGCATGCATGTGCGTGACATCCATTGTTCCCAGGGGCCGGCACTGGCACACAGCTGCGGCGGTTGAGGTGCCCAACATCCCGACTGCTCGCGGGACAAAGTGGAACAGTGGGGCAGTGCCTGAAAAACGGTACAGTCCCGCTGAAATCGAGAATGCTGGGAGGGGTGTGCCCTCCATGCGGTGGCACCCCTGTTTGACTGCACTGATCGAACATGCCTCGAGCCGGTCCTGTAACACTTAGTTGCTGATTAACTGCTACTTTTGAGTGTTATGATCACTATTGTAGCAATGTTTGTAAACCATGTCCTTGTCCTGCATTGTTTTGTACTGTAAGTAGCTATTTTCTTGTTTGCTCATTTGATAATGTACAAAGGATAATAATAATAATATTTCTGCATCCAGCCTCATCGTCTCCTTTAGAAAACTTGGCCAATCCATTGCACAGCGTCCGGTTTTGGAAACACTGTTCTCGTGGGATGTTATTGGTAGGAGATCCATTAAACACATTTAATTTGTCTGAGAGAGAGAAAAAGGACATAGATGTGTATGAGCAGAGGTGCATTAAGAGATTCACCTACAATTATCTGCAAAAGGGATGTTACAGAGCAACTAAATCTGTATTGTCTGTACTGCAACAAACACTGGAGCAAGCGTCTAACTGGTGGTTTCCTTGCATACTTTTGTTTACCACATGATACCATATTTCCATTCTACTCATTCAATACTCCTAATGACAGTATTACTCCCGCAGAATACGTGGAGAGAGAAGTAATTGCTATGTAGACAATTGGAATCAGTGTGTTATATATTTCCCATAGATACACTAAAAATAGCTTAGAATGAGTGAAATTAATATGAGGAATATATCCTTTAAAATATACCTTTATATCTGGGATAGTGATGTCACTTCTGTCACGTGACTCATTTTTAAAGTCTTCCCTGGTAGAATGAAGAGCTCCATGAACAGATCTGGTTATCAGGATCGGCACATACAGTATAGGGAGCACAGCTCACCAAAATACATGTCCAAGTTACTCTACTATTTCTAGTGAGCCATCAGCATACCTAACTACTAAATACCATCATACAGGGAGCACAGCTCACCAACATACATGTCCAAGTTACTCTACTATTTCTAGTGAGCCATCAGCATACCTAACTACTAATTACCATCATACAGGGAGCACAGCTCACCAACATACATGTCCAAGTTACTCAGCTTTCTAGTGAGCATCAGCATACCCAGGGGCGGATTGGGAATTTAAAGTGGCCCTGGAAAAAGCATAAAAGAGGCCCTATGTGCGTGCGCCTGCAAAGATGGGCATGGCCTTGCTGCAAGGGGTGTGGTCTAATGTGAAATGCCATGCCCGCAATCGACAACTCCCATTGCGTCATGCTGGGGGCATGCCCACCGCTCGAGGAGCAGATGGGCATGCCCACAGTCCCTCTCTGCAGTGAATAAGAACAGCGAGCATATGAATGAGTATTTTCTTACCTACAGTATATGATTTCTCTGCAACGGGAAACCTCTGAAGCAATTGATCCTTCCTGGTCAGTCAGTGTCTTGAGTCTGTATTCACTATTCATGCAGGAGATCACATGGTCTGGGAGCCGCCTGTTTGTGTAGCAATAAAGCCAATGTCATTATCATGTAACAGAGGTTCAACCAGATAATACATAGTAACAGAAGTTTTGGGGGAGGTAAAAAATTTGACTTTCTCATATCAATTTTATATTAATAAAATATATTTGCTCATATGGTACCATTTGCATCAGTAATATGGTTTCATTAGAATTGTTGTCTTATTGCAGATTACTGTCCCCCAGTCTTTTCTTCCAATAGAACCTGTGGTCCTACCATCCTATTTGTGTGTCTCCAGCACCATCACCTTGGTTTGTCTCCAGCCCATCCCCCCTCTACAGTATGTGCCTCTCCAGAGCTATGCCCTTGCTTCTTTCTGGCGCTATCCCCCTATGCCTCTGCAATGCAATCAACCTGTGACTCTACAGCACCATCTTTCAGTGTCTCCGCAATACCATCATCCTATGGCTCTCCAGCACCATCCTCCTGCTTCTCCCCAGCACCATCCTTCCATATCTCCGCAATATCATCATACTGTGGCTCCCCAGCACCATCCCTAGCACCATCCTCCTGCATCTCCCCAGGACCATCCTGCTGGCTGATCACAAAATATCCCCCTCCACAGATATATCATCATCTCCCCTTAGCACTAAATAACCCCCCCCCCTAACCCTCACAAAGATAATCTCCCCCAAGAACAGAATAACCCCCCCTCCCCCCTCAGGTAGATCATCTCCCCCTAGAACAGAATACCTCCCCTCCCCCTCAGGCAGATCATCTCCCCTTAGATCAGAATAACCCCCCTTCCCCCTCAGACAGATCATCTCCCCCTAGAACAGAATATCCCCCCCTCCCCCTCAGACAGATCATCTCCCCCTAGAACAGAATAACTCCCTCTCCCCCTCGAACAGATCATCTCCCCCTAGAACGAAATAAACCCCATCCCTCCCCCTCAAACAGATAATCTCCCCCTAGAACAGAATAACCCCCAGCCCTCCCCCTCAAACAGTTCATCTCCCCCTAGAACAGAATAACCCCCAGCACTCCCCCTCAAACAGATCATCTCCCCCTAGAACAGAATAACCCCCAGCCCTCCCCCTCAAACAGATCATCTCCCCCTAGAACAGAATAACCCCCAGCACTCCCCCTCAAACAGATCATCTCCCCCTAGAACAGAATAACCCCCAGCCCTCCCCCTCAAACAGATCATCTCCCCCTAGAACAGTATAACCCACAACCCTCCCCCTCAAACAGATTATCTCCCCCTAGAACAGAATACCCCCACTCACAGATAATCATTTCCCCCTAGTACAAATCAGCCCCTCCAGACAGAAATCAATCTCCGCCTAACAACCAGTGTAACTACTATGAATTCCTATTAACCCCTATACCTTAGAGTCGCTGTTTAGCGTTGCGTACGCATATGAAATAATCACTTTCCAGACTTTTAGTGTGGTTCCAAAGTACAAAAGTTATTAATCACATAAAAAGCATATAGTTACATACACGCCTTGATCTATAATACAATTAGCGCAAAGGTTATACAAAATACAAGGTACAGTCGATACATACACATGCGCTCTGGATCCAGATTTCCTGGCATCAACTATGAAACCTCCGCCAACAGAAAGAAAAGATGACTCACTACCAGATCTAGAGTACTTGCATATGTACCCTTGCAGAGATAGGCAATACAATAGAACAAGTTGGCATAATCCCATTGGTTCTTCCTCCTGGTTCTTCTGTTACGATACAGTTCATAGGTCAGTTTGTATTGTAATAGTTCAGCCCTCCAACAGCTCTTTGTGTGCATTTTCCAGCTGAAGAACAAGTCTAAACTGGCTAATAAACATTACATTACAGAGTACATTTCAATGCCTATCTCTCTATGATCCATAATTCGCAGACACATGTTGCGATTTCCTTGCTAATGGAACTGGAAGTCTGCAAATAAACAGTGGTTTAGAATGGCACCAAATATGGTCTGCTTATCATGTATTAAACCTTAGATACCAAATATATGTATTTCACAATAGACTTGATAACGTATAAAACCTCTAATATTAACCGTAATGCTTAGGGAATCTTTTTATAAGTTTTGGTATGTGTAAGTGTAAGGATATTGCATGTAGTCACTAATATGCGTGGTGCATTTTATGTGCAGCGTGTTTGAATAAACAGCGCAACTGTGCACTGTGCGTCTTGTATATTATATGTATGATTTAATGTGCGTATGGGGTATGGTAGGACTTTCAACAATATGCGGTAGCAATGCAGTCGCACGATGCTAATAATATCATATTAGCATCGCAAACAATGGTTTCATGCTGACGACGCAAGATGGTGTCGTCAGGGGCAACATAAAATGGTGTCGCCCGATATTAACTTGAGATCTGGTCTCAGCCAATCATCCAGCTTCAACAGTCCACCCTTTGATAGCAAACAATACGCTATCACACTCTGGTCTTAAATTTATTTTTAGTCTTACACTATGACATATTATTTAATTTTATATTATGGGATGGCACAAGGTGGTTCTTAAACCATCAATAATGTGTCTCTGGGAGGGATATAAAACTACCCTTACATGCACACTGCGGATCTTGCAAGATCATGGGAAAGATGTGGGGATGCACCTATCCTATAAAGGAAGTCTTGAAGGGGATAGGGACTTACATTATTTAAGACATTTAAAATAACATTTCATAATACATTTCATGCATGGCTAAATCTGTACATCATCTGATGGTACATTGTAGTTCAGGGTTGTAATGCAGTTCATTTACTTCAGTATTCATATTGTTACTACTAACCACCATCATAATTTCATTCCTTCGATTTGCTTTAGTTTTACATTTTCCACATTTCAACACAGTAGGAACACACCTGACACATAAGCCAATTACTAAGATGACAACCAATATGAGGATCAGGAGTTTAGCTATACTAGCAACCATTTCCTGGACCCACTCTCCTAGACCAGAGAACCATTTCACTGGGTTCAACCGAGAAACCCATTCTTCTACCTTCTCCTCTACTTCAGCCACTGAAGCATTATGGTTCTTCTGAAATTCCCATTTCAGCTGTAGAATTTCGTCCATCTTCTGGTCTATCACCTCCTTGGGGTCACTAGTATTATTGGTAATATACGTGCAGCACTTTACACCAAATTGGGTGGCCAAAGTTACACAATACCCTCCAGTAACAGCTATTAAATAATTTAACACTAGCCTATGTTGCACAAGTTCTTTCTTATAAGCTTGTAACTCCCTACCTGTATACCTAAATGTGTCAACATACAACTCGGTGATATTATCTATTAATTTAGCAAGATCTTGAATATATCTGAAATTTAGAGTACCCCGAGCGATCCTGGTGGGATCTAATGCTACTAAAACTTGAAAGCCGGTTGTTTCACTAATCAACTGTGTGGCTTTATGTACATCACCAGGTATCATATTTCTTTTGTCTCTGTGTTCATACTGTGTGTGAAGATATGGTGATGGTATGTTTTTATGAATACCAAGCATTTAACTATGTGTAAGGGTCATAACCTCTGGGAGTACTCTTCCCAGGTAACACAAACCTTCTGAACTTGGAGAGAGCCACTTATACGCTTTTCTACCACATATAAAATATACATCATCGGGGAAAACATAAGGAATAGAATGCATCATAATCATCCAACCAATTTCCCAAACAAATGATCCTATCTCAGGTTCTCCCATCTGGCTAACACACGTTTCTGGTTTTATAACCCTGGCACAGTACCCTTCTGGTACTCTACCAACCATTTCTTGATGTCACTTAGTGTGTACCTATACCGAAGTGTTTCCCACTTAACCTAATTGTGCGTAACAGTTCAAAATGTATAGGCTCATTATCAGCTCTTAGTGAGAAGGTCATCGTCTGGTTATTCCCAGTCACCTCCCAACTTCCTGGTTTATTGAAGTTGGTGATGTTCAAACATAAAAGTGATCTATCTACTTGGGACTGGTGGAGTTTAAAATGCGGTGGTTTGGACATAAGAAATTTTCCCTTGTTGCAATTCTAAGACCTCAGGGACATTTAATGGAAATGGCACTAACCCTACATTATGCTGTCCTTGAGGCGCGTGAGAGCACACCCAACAGTCAGTTTGGTTTAAAACTTTGCCCACCATGGTATGATAATCCTCTAAAGGACACCCACCCCAATACGGGTTATACTTAGGTTGACACCGCTGGATGCATCTCTCATCAACTAGGGACCCACAAAACTCACAAATACAATAATCCTCAGACGATAGACCTTCACACTGTCTCCGAGTTTCCAAAATAACAGATCTCTTAACAATTACTGTACTGGGTTTGGTCAGATACTCCCTCAATTGGTTTAGCACTCCTTCTCCCAACTCCACTCCATCGATATCACTATCAGCTCCCCTCTCCGTCATCTGTCCTCCGTCACAGAAACCATAAATCCCGAAACAAACTAGGATGATGAAAACTCTGGAAGAAGACACAAACGTAACCCCAGCATACCATTGCTGGATCAGTGATCTACAAATTTCTTTAGCTCAGCTGTCTCACTGCAACTTTTAACCCTCCTGGAACAGGCTCGCAATTGACAGGTCTACGTTATCTGCCTCAACTACACCTTGTCTCTCCACCGGTTGGTTAACCTTCTTACAGTGAGTGGAATGGACCCTGATATCTCTCTCTGTGCCACTTTCAAGGAAGCTGTACTCGTCAGCAACACTTGATATGGACCTTCCCAACGATATGTCAAACAACCTGAACGTAAGAAATTTCTGATCATAACAAATTCTCCAGGTTCAACATCATGACAGTTTGTTTCTGGCATATCATGACAACAATTTCAGTTTCTACTCTTGCTGCTTCAACTGTTTACTCATTGTTATAAGATGCCTTACAGTTACCTCGTTGTTGCTTTTCAAATCTTCCTGTGGACGTATAATCAAATGAGGTTGTCTACCAAAGAGTACTTCAAAGGGGGACAGATTAAGAGGGTGTCTGGGAGTTCTCCTGATGCTATGAAGGACTAGTGGTAGGGCTTCTGCCCATTCCACTTTCTGCCATGATCTTACTGAGTTTATTTTTAATAGTACCGTTCATCCTCTCCACCTTGGCGCTGGCTTGCAGTCGGTAAGGGGTGACGAGCTGCATCGCACCGGCTTCACCTGCTCCTCTCGCGGTGTGACCAGAAAGAGCGAGGACTGCATCTCATGCTCCATTACCCATGGAGCAGCTCAGGCTGAGCACTACCCTTTCACTGCTGTCTTCCGATCCCAGGTCACCCCAGAGCGGCATTCCGGACACTGCCTGCCACGAGAAGATGGGACTAGGAGGATTACTAACTGATCGATATTGAGACCGGTCTGGTCAATTTCATTCATCAGCTAAGTACTGAATCTATTATCTTTTTATATTACAGTCATCTCAATTATCTGGGTTAACCCTTGTCTATTTTTTATATATTGGAATACCTCCCTTTTTTATATCACAGTACTAGAACACTAGTCAGGATAGCACTGGTTCACAGTGTTTCCACTTCTGTCTGGAATTGAAATCATTTTCTTATGATTGGACACTCATGATCCTATACAAGTTACTTATAACAGCATTAATACCTTCTAAACTACGGACATAACTGATATATTAACATTGCCACTGTGCAACTATTTATTTGTATGAGACTCAGCCTCTATTTTTATATATGTACAATTATATTATGTTTTCTATTATGTGAATTGAATTTTATTTTTATTTTCTATATCTATGTATTACAATTAAATGGTTTATGATCTCTATCAGTGCTCCCTTCTTTTCTATACCTACTATTAATACCCATCAACTTACACATGTTCTGGAAGACATCACTTGTGAAATGAGTACCCCTATCACTTTCAATAATTCTAGGGATACCGTATCTGCATACAAACTGCTGAACAATTTTTTTAGCAGTAAACACAGCAGTATTGGTGGCAGCTGGATATGCCTCAACCCAATTAGAAAATACATCTCTACAAACTAATACATACTTGAGATTCCTGCAGGGTGGTAATTGGATGAAATCAATTTGTATTACCTGAAAAGGTCCGTCTATCGGAGGAACGTGGGATGGCTCAGTTGGTATTGTTTTTCCAACGTTCTTCCTCAAGCATGTCAAACAGGACTTTGCCCTCTTTTCAGCTTGGGAAGAGAAACCTGATACACCAATACAACCTGACAAACTTGCACATACCTTGCTTTCCCAGGTGAGTCAGACTGTGCGCTGCCTCAGCCAAGCTTGGGTAGTATGCCTTGGGTGCCACCGGCTTACCTTGTCCATCTCTCCAGAGTCCAGAGGACTCTTGCCCACATCCCTTGGATCTCCAGACTGCTTTTTCCTGAATGGAACAAAAAGTTTGCATCTCAATTAATTTCTGCATATCAATCGTTTGGAAAACCATCATCATTTGATTAATTGGCATGTTTACTCTTAAACCTGCTGCCCATTTGGCAGCTTTGTCTGCCCTGTTATTGCCCAGTGACACCGGATCTTCTTCACATGTATGGGCTTTACACTTAATGACGGCCACTGCCTTAGGCATTTGGATAGCTGTCAATAGTCCTTTTATATGTTTTGAGTATGTGACTGGTGTGCTGCTGCTGTCATAAAATTTCTTAGACACCATAGAGCACCAACATCATGTACTACCCCAAAAGCGTACCTAGAGTCAGCGTAGATATTAGCAGATTTGCCTTTTGCTAATTCACATGCTCTCCTTAGTGCCACCAGCTCCGCCATTTGGGCCGAGTGAGGTGGACCAAGGGTTTTGGCTTCCATGATGACTTCGTCATTTACAATAGCATAACCTGTACATAACTCTCCAGTGTCAGTTTGTCTATGACAACTCCCATCCGTGTAAAATGTCACATCTACATTTTCTAAAGGTGTATCACGTATGTCAGGTCTTGCAGTAAAGGTCTGATTTAAATATTCCATACAATCATGTGCATCAGTATACCTGCAAAACCCACCTTCCATCAGCGACTCACCTCTCTCCACCCTTTGTGCATCCTGAGGCACATATGGTAAATATGTTGCTGGGTTTAACATACTGCACCGTTTAATGGTGATGTTTGCAGGTGCTATTAGAGCTAGCTCCCATTTTGTGAATCTAGCTGAGGAAACATGTCTGGTTTGGGCAGAATTCAGTAAAGCAGATACAGCATGGGGTGTATAAACAATCATATCATGGCCTAATACTACATTCTCACTCTTACTGACCAAAAGAGCAGTTGCTGCTACACTTCTTAAACACGTTGGGAGTAATCTTGTCACAGTGTCCAATTGTGCACTGTAGTATGCTATAGGCCTACTGGCATCACCATGTTTTTGTGTGAGGACACCTGTTGCGCAACCGTACAATACAAATCAAAGGTTTTTCATAATCAGGCATTCCCAATGCAGGTGCTCTTGTCAGACGATCCTTAAGATTAAGGAAAGCCTGCTCTGTTTCCTCTGTGTGTACGACACGATCGGGCTTTGAGGAAGAGACTAAGGACCCCATTCAGAGTCGGTCAAAGCAGCCGCACGGTCGTATGCCTCCGATGTTCACTATACTACGCATGCGTAAAGTTCGCAATGTGCGTGCACAAACTAGCCGCTACGATCAGAAATGTCTCTCTCCTTGAAAACAGCCAGGTTGGTAGTTTAAGTGACAGAATGAGGCGTTTGTGGGTGGTAACAGGGGAAGGTGCTTGAAAACGGGAGAGTGGAGATCCGAACGCAGGCGTGCCTAATTATGCGAACGGCATTTTATGGGAGTGCATAATTATCAAAGTAGCGTCATGGCACATGTGACATGGGAGGTTTTTACACTGACATGATCGTAGAGCTTAAGAGAGGGTATGGTCAACCTTAAGCTCTACAACCAGTTCCGATGGTTATCGATGCTCGCGATTAATCCTTATATGCCTGGAGATGACGTGTAATGCGTTCGAGAAGGGGGCGTATTTTTTGTCATCCGACCGCTTCCTCCCCTTGGTTGGCCAGTAACCGATCCGAACTAAGGGACACAACTTGCGAGGGAATCATTTGCATATCCGGCCCCTTTTCCTGTACTACCGTGCGGCCGCTTCGACCGACTCTGAATGAGGTCCTAAGTCCTGTAATGGTAAAGCCAAAATAGAAAAACCTGGGATCCACATTCTGCAGTATCCACACATTCCCAAGAAGGTACGAATTTACTGTTGATTCTGCGTCAGTGTCATGGTCTGTACGGCCTGGATTCTGTCAGTAGTCAGATGTCGTAATCCCTGGGTTAGACAGTGTCCTAAGTATTTAACCCTGGACTGGCATGGCTGTAATTTGTCCTTAGCAACCTTGTGTCCTGTTTGCGAGAGATGAAGCAATAAAAGTTTAGTATCATTTAAACATGACATAAAAGAACCAGAACACAACAATAAATCGTCCACATATTGTATTAGAACAGATCCATTGGCAGGTTGAAAAGATTGTAAACAGTTGTGTAAGACCTGGGAGAAGATACCGGTGCTATCTATGAAGCCCTGGGGCAATCGTGTCCATGTGTATTGTACCCACCTGTATGTAAATGCAAATAGGTACTTACAGTCAGGATGAAGAGGGACAGAGAAGAAGGCAGAACAGAGGTCAATGACAGTGAAATGGGTTGCATTTGGTGGGATCTGCATTAGAATGACAGCTGGATTTGGCACTACGGGGAATTGGCTCTCTACTACCTTATTAACCCCTCTAAGGTCCTGTACCAGCCTATAACCCCTCTCACAACTCTTCTTCACAGGAAAGATGGGACCGTTGGCTACACTCGCTGTATGGATTAAAATTCCCTGTTGTAATAACCGCTCAATTATGGGATAAACCCCTATCTCTACCTCTTGTTTTAATGGGTACTGGGGAATTTTTGGAGCTTGCCTACCAATTTTTAGATTTACCATTACGGGAGCTACATTTGCCATTAATCCAGTGTCCTGTCCATCCTTGGTCCAAAGTGAATCTGGAATTTGGGATAACATTTAATCTACCTAAGATGGATTTTTACCTGAACCGGTAAAGTGATATATTAACCTTTGGGGAGTGTCCAATATATCCCTCACCTCGTGTGCCACTCTCTCTGGGATATCTAAGAATATACCATCAGGGGTACAATATATGACACATCCCATCTTACATAATAAATACCTTCCCAGTAGGTTAGTAGGAGCCGCTGCTGCCAGGAGAAAAGAATGCCTGGTATGCAATGGCCCGATAGTAACCTCTGTGGATTTGGTTAAAGGATAATGTTGCACTTTACCCATTACACCCATTGCTGGTACTATCTCATTGGTCACCTGTAAATTAGCTGGAGATTTTATCACTGATCTGGTCGCCCCTGTGTCTACAAGAAAAGGATGTTTAGTACCAGCTACATCAACCATCATCCCGGGTCTTCCCTAGTACTTCCAGTTAACCTGACTATCTGTAGACTACAGGTATGACCTGACCCCTAGCGTTGACTCTCATTCTCCAATACAGCATTTAAGGCCACAATTGGAGCTGGTGACTGTGGGAAATTTCCTGCACTCTGTGTATATCCCTTATGTGGATATCCAGGTACTCCCTGGTTAGGGGGTCCTACCTTCTTCACTTTACAGTTCCTACTTACATGTTCCACTTGGTTGCAGTTAAAGCACCTTCGTGAGTGGGGTGGGTGAAAAGATTGCTGTGTGGGTTGAGCGGTAGAGAAAGATTGTGGGTGTGGATAAGGATTTTGAGGGTAATATGGTGGCTGTTGATAGTATGGGTTTTATAATGCCCCTGTAGTAGTGCCCATATGTTAATGCCCCGGTAGTAGTGCCCATATGGTAATGCTCATGTAGTGCCCATATGGTAATGCCCCTGTAGTAGTGCCCATATTGTAATGCCCCTGTAGTAGTGCCCATTTGGTAATGCCCCTGTAGTAGTGCCCATTTGGTAAAGCCCCTGTAGTGCCGCTTACAGACAAAATCTAAAAAATATTGCTTACCTTAAACCCCGCTCCGCCGTCCGGTCTGGCTGGCTGCTCCTCGGAACTATGGGAGAGAGGTCATGATGTCTCTCAATAATGCCCGTGGGGAGAGGCGGAAGCTGGAGTTCATGAGAGAACTGCAGGGAAGGAGCCTGGTGCCCGCTGGTAATAAAATCTCAGCGGGTGTCCGGCTTGGAGCCTCCCTGCTGCTCCGGACTGGAGGACACTGGCAGCAGGTGCAGCGGCACACCCGGTGCACGTGCACCTCCCCCCCTAGTTGCGGCCCTACCCATAGCAACCAATCAGATTCTACTTAACATTTAACTAGCACCTTCTAGAAGATAATCTGATTGGTTGCAATGGGCAAAATCTCTTCTAAAACTCACTTCTAAAAATTCTCACTTTAGTAAATTTACCCCTAAATGTAAACATACCCATTCATATTTTCATAGCCTATTTGACCAGATGCCTTGCATAGTATGCTATAGGTTTGTGGTCTGGGTGTGCATACCAGTTAAAAGTAAAGGCACCTGTACATGTAGCTTACTGTTACACTAGGAACATCCCATCAATTATTTAGACTTTTAGGTTTTATATTAATGTACAGCTCATTTGAGCCCATCTATGTATTATGTAAATAATACTGAAAGCTAATTTTTAGTTCATACAAGGATGTTGTCACACATCAGGGTTTGAGTCCCCATTACCAGGTCTGGATGTGTTAATCCTCAGAAGGGGGACCCCAATTTATTTATATGCACAAACTTAAAACATAGACTGCTTGTGTTTAGTATCAACATTATGTGCCCCTCTCAATCAGGCCGTCTATGTTTTCCAACAGATTATATAATGTACACCATTTTAAACTACTCTCTATTGACCTTTTAAGGATAAAGCTTCTTTTAGCCCAGGGATGGGGAACCTCAGGCCCGGGGGCTGTATAAGGCCCATGGAATCATTTGGTCTGGCCCTCAGAGCTTTTTTCTGCTAGCCTCATCTGCTAGCAGGTGCCTAGAATAGCACCCTGCAGCCAGCATCTATGTAGCAGTGCCACCTGGAGCGTCCGTAGGATGCTTCAGACGGTTACACCACTGCCCATTAAGCATCCTCTGGATGCTCCAGGCATTGCTGTAATCACCAGCGATTGTGGTATCGCCTCCATGTGACATCACACGGAGGGGGTGTGGCCTGCATCGGGCCCGCGACTAAGGTTATATATATATCAAAACAGCCCTCGGCAGAAAAAAGGTTCCCCACCCCTGTTTTAGCCCTACCATGCCTTGCCCTTATTCCTTCCACAGTGTTTCTGTTATATTTTAACAAGACATCTTTACTTATTTTTTAAACTTTATTTTCTTAATTGAGCAAGTTATAGATTTCAGTAAAAGAATCAATAGTGCATTTCCTGGGACGTAGCCGACATCCGGGGCAGGTGGCAGACAGTGCTTCTCCAGGGACGTAGCCGAGATCAGTGCAGGCGGCAGACGGTGTATCTCCAGGGATTTAGCCGAGGTTGGGACAGGCGGCAGGCAGTGTGCATCTCCAGGGTCTTAGGGCAGGCAGTGAATTACACTTAAGATTCAATTCTAAACTCGCATTGATTTTCTACGTGAAATTCTCAGTTGTTCGTGCTCACCCCCCTAAAGGTTTGAAATGAGAGGGAAAATTCTTTATTTTAAGGTAAAAATGTCATGCAGAACCCCCCTCCCCCCCCCAATGACTTTTTAGGCAGTTGGAAGTTTTCAATTAGCTTCACAGGGCCAATAATTACATGTCATTATCGTGGTAAAAAAAATGGCCTCAAATTAGCCCAAAATCAACTTGTTTTTGTTAGTTTAGGTATTCTAAATTTAATTAAAGGTTTTTTTTTTTTCTTAAATTAAAAATAATTGCTTTTTTCATTTTTAGAAATTTGTTTGAAAAAATTTAAAGTGGCCTCAAATTACCCCCCCCAAAAAAATCTCCTTTCTTTAACTGTTTAATTCGTTTGTGATTAAACGAAAAAAGTTTGCTTTTTATTTATTTTTTTTTTAAATGCACAAAACAGCCATTTGACACTGGGGCTGATATATCAAACTGCATTTCGCATAAAAAATGTGATTGACTTCTTTATCACATAATACGTAAATGTGATAATGTAGTATCAGTCATATGTGTTAAGCAGGAAATTAAAGGTTTTTCGTGAAAGATGACTGAGATAATTTTCTTTTTCTTGAAGATCAAATAATCTCTGTCTTGCAAAAAAAATTAGTAGAAATGCGATATTTTCTAATGTATCATTCACATTTCGCAAACATTAATCAGATTTTCTTGCTCCTGTCTATCGCATGATGGAGTAGAAATAGCTTTCTCATAAGAAGAAGGTTTAGGAGAGAGGGATGTGAGAGCCTATCCATGTATGAGAAGACCTCCCATGTTTTCCAGGGGATGTAGTTGCCGGTCACAATCCGACAGCTGAATGCTGGCGTCGGATTATAGGCGTCGAAATATCGAAACTTTTCATAATCCTGACAAACGGAATCCAGGACGACCCGTGCCCGAACAAGGTAAGTCCGAGGCACCCATCCTGTTAGCCGCGGGGGGGGAAAGGTTAGGTTTAGGGCAGTTATCGGGGTTAGCGGTACGTTTTTGGGGGGGTGGTTATGGACAGGTACCCCTAGGGGGGAGGTTAGCATACTTACCTGCGTCTGTCAGGATTTTCATCCTATCGGGCAGCCACTGTCGGGATTTGAACCGGTGTTTTCCAGCTCCTCCTATTCCTTGGCCTACTTGTTACTAGTGAGCAGGAGCCTTCGTCACAGTTCACTTCAATTGAACCTTTAACTATAACTACTTATTTGATATGTGTAAGCAAATAGATCAACAATATGATATATTTTAATTGATTAAGTAACCTAAGCTTCTCTTCCCCCTCCACGGAGCGACTACATGAGGGAATTGTTTTTGGTTTTGATGAATGCGCATGCTCTGCTTCTTTCCCGGCACATGCGCAATGCTGCAGATTCCAGCGTGTTGGCCAACAAATTTGTGAAAATTATAAATAACATCACTTTTCTAAACTAGATTTGCTACCCACAGTGGTTTTCGAAATGCGATATTGCTAGTAACTCTCTTGTTACATTCCACCGATAAAAAATGTTTACGCATTGCAAAACTCCGCTATAATAGGAGTATTGTTTTTGCAAAAATAATACTTAGACTGCACTTTTTAAAAACCTCCAGTACTTTAATTATGCCCACTAACACCCTTCTATATGACTCTGCTAACGAAGTTGTCTCCTTTTTGGGATCTCCTCTTTCATGCACTTCTCCCAGGTCACATTTTGTAGAAGAATTGCACACACTAGCGGCAATTACCGCGAATAGGCATTTGTAATTGGGTCTCGCATTTCTCGGGAGTGTGCATTCATGCAATGTTTGAGAGTTTCATGAAACAAAACTTGCTTTTCCCACCTAATTTGAATGACCCCATAGAGGGTTTTACCTAAGCCACTGTACAGACTGATAAATATGTTCCTGCTCTAGAAATTTAACCTGAGTTACCTAGAGATGTTACAGATCTCCAGTCACTTAAGATTGGCTATACGATTTATATGGGGTCGAAACGTCGATTTGTGATACTTACCCTGATGAATTAATAAAGCCTTCATTTTACTGATACTGGTGAGTGCTTTCTTTTGGCCCAAGTGACCATAACTTTTTTTTTATATATATATATATATATATATATACATATATATATATACAGTATATATAGGCAGTGGAAAGCCGCGGCACCCACAGGTCTTGTTTGATCACAAAAAATGCAGGTGGCTCTACACCAATAATCCCTCTTGTCAACGTTTCAGTTTTAATAACTTTCATCAGGATGAAAGTTATTAAACCTGAAACGTTGACAACGCTTTACTATTTGTTTTCAGGTTCGGTTGCATCTGCAACATTGTCAACTCTGGCATCAGGAAATGGCAACCCCTACTTGATATTGCTTGTCTTTCTCTGCAGCTTAATGATCCTTCTACTTATCATTTATGGCTCCGTTATGTTCCTTAGAAGGATGAAAGAGGTAGAATTTGGGTAAGTCTGACCACTTAAATGACAATAATTTTGTTTTCAAAGTGATCATCAAAATTTGTTGATTTTATTTTCTTAAATTTAAATAAGAAAATATTATAAAAAATGTATTTAACTATTTTAGCACCCTCCTCCCCCTCCAGTGTCCAAAAATCCCCATTGAAGTATTGCACCTTCCACACTCCCAATGACTATAAAATTTTGGTATAATCCCTCTCCCTCACACACACACACCCCACTGACAATACCGCTTCCCGAAGCCATTGACCCTTTTCCTTCCACCTAATGCAGAGCATGTCTCAGGGTGGGGCTGATGTGTCAGTAGCTGATCTCTGCAGTCACTAAGATCAGCCTAATAGTGCTCACAGGGCATTCGCTGAACATGGCGCCAGTTCCCGCAGTCAACCTCCATAAACTTTCAGTTTTTGGAGCTTGATGAATGAAGGTTCCCATATTAGTATATGGAGACTGCAGACTATATCGGGACCGCAGGGTAATCAGGAGCTATCCGTGATATTTCTTGCAATAATTACTAATGTTATGAATAGCCCCGTTACTTTAGTTAAACAAAAGTAGGTGAAAATAAATATTTTTACCTACTTTAAGGAATGATGAATAGACCCTTATTACCTGGGTGATCTGACCCACCCAGCAATTGCAGAAAATGTTTTAAATACTATCCCTGACTGTCACAGTGAGTATTTCCAGGGGTACTGTTTTCACCTGGTTGAGAACCAATGTCTTATAATGAATTTTCATTAACAGTTGAAAACACATTAGCTGGCACTAATATATAATGAAAATATAGTTTATAGATATTTTAATATTGTATGGTATGCTAATGTACTACGTATATTTTTTTGAATAGTTATATTTAATACTAAATTACAGGTTTGTTTTGTTGAAAGAGGAGTGCGCTACTGCGCAGACTCCAGTCTTCCTGTTCTCCAGGGAGGCTCCATGCCCTGTCCCAAGATGGTTTCCAAGCTCACTACTGAGCATGTGCAGGGGCATCTTGTTTTTACTATGTAGAGTGACATGGTGGGAGATAGAAGTCTCCTACCTAGCTCCTATGAGAGATCTGGTTAATACCTGCAACACTACCTGTCTGCAGCATACACTTACCAGCTGGTGAGATGTATAGAACCCCGCTCCACTCCATTACCAGTGTGTATGTAACAGTGAGTATGGCTGAACCTGATATCCTTCAATAAACCAACACCACTGGTTAAGTAACTGGACTGTTCATAGTTTGAGTCATCCGCTGGTGTGTGCCTATACAACTCTGCAATAACAACACCTGCACACATAATTTCCAACAGCTTTTAGAATCCTGAGAGTAATATGTTTTTGCATAAATATAATGGGAGGATGTCATTGTAATTTCACAAATTCAAGCATTTTCTAATAACTGAAAGTGACTTTCTGAGTATTGGAAATACTGGCTGAATGATGTGATTGGGTATGGGAGACCGGCAGTCGGGATGTGGGCCGTCAAAAGACAGACAGCGGCATCCCGATGCTCAGAATCCTCACAGGGGCTACGTATGTATTCTAACCCTCCCCCCTTCACCCCCTAACCCTCCCTTCCTGCATCCTAACCCTCCCTGCACTCTAACCCTCCCTGTTAGTTCCTAAACCTAACCCTCCTCATTAGTGTCTAAATTGAACCCTCTCCCTTAGTGCCTAACCCTAAACTCCCCCCGGGGGTGCCTAAACCTAACTCCACCTGTCCTCAGCCTAACCCTAACCTCCCCCCTCCCACAGCCTAACCTTAACCACTCCGTGGTGCCTAAACCTAATCCACTACAACCCCCCCCCCCACGCGGCTAGCCGCTAACCCGGCCCGCTGTACTTGCGGTCGGGATGCTGACTGTCAAGATTCCAATGACGGCATCTGAACTGATGTCGGGATTCCGGCGCTGGTGTTCTGGTAACGGGTCGGGATTCCGGTGCAACTGACATCCAGTGCATCCCACTATTTTTAGCCTAACCTAATAACACTGTATAAAATTACATAATGATTGTTAATCTAAAGTATGAAAACAACCATCTGGTGAGGAAAAACTTCTTTTGAAAGCAAGTGAAGTGCAATTGCAGACAATAGATGCAGCTTTACTGCTGTTATTTTTGTGATTCACACCCTGATGCATCACTAATAGAAGAACGGAACCTGGAATTTAAACATTGTGTCACAGAAATACCAGGGAAATGAAGCAAGTAGAAAGAATGTTATTATGTTTCCGTCATCTCAGGCACATACATGATATCAGGAGTTAGAGGCAGGCCCGGCGACAGGGGGGGACAAAGGGGACACCCATACTGGATCAGAGGGGCCCCGATGATCAGGAACAGAATGAATGTAGCAGCAGCACCTATAAAAACATTTTAAACAGCTGCTACTCAGCTGGCTGTGTAACACGTGTAATGATAGGGCCGGCCCTGCCTGGAAGGAGGAGCCCTGCTGCCACAGAGATAAAAGTGTTCTGGGCCCAAGATTTCTGTTGCTGGCCCTGGTTAGAGGGTGTGTCATAGAGGAGGCGGCACATCCTGCTGTGTGTCTCCCTGCTAAGCATGAACCTTGTTGGGTGATTGTGTAAATAAGGGTGTACTGCTATCAGCATGGGGACTCTCTCTATCTGGGTCTTCCCATTATCTCTATACCAGAGCTCAAAATATCTCACCTCTCCATCAAAGAATATTATTAAAACATTGGATTAGAGTTCTGTATATAAAAGTTACATTATTTTGGGAAATTTTACATTTATTTGGCATTGGATTAATATTTATGAATTGTATTTAGACTGATTTTATGACGCACAATAATAATAGCACACATGTACTAAGTCTTGGAGAGAGATATAAAGTATCAAGCAATCAGCTGCTAACTATCACTGTACAGGCTGCGTTTGAAAAATTACAGGAGCTGATTGGTTGGTACGATATCTCCATCCACTTTATCTCTCTCCAAGGCTTTGTACATCTACCCCATAATAATTAAAGTCATCTTAATATCATTATGAATACACTTATACAATTATCCCATTAAAAGCTAATCTATTCATGTCTTTAAAGTATACCTGTTGCCTAATCTCAGTTCGCTGGACCAATATTCCTAAATTGGGAATTATCTGAGGTTGAAGCGAGACAATTTCCTTCCTGATTTACAGTATGTCTCCACTAACCTACTGCCTGACACACTGACATTGCATTTAGGTGCAAAAATGACACTGAGCCACAGCAAACAATTAGCTTTTATCAGTCCAGTGCAAAATTGACAATGAAATCAGGAGTCTGATTGCTTGCTATAATATAGTGCAGCAAAATACAATGTTAGTTATACCCCTTTTACACCAGAGCTAAAACACGGTTTATTGCAGGGTTAACCCGGGTAGCTCTTTGGTTTAAAAGGGTAAGGGGTTGGATTGCCGGGTCGAGTGACCCGGCAATCCATCCCAGGTAAATCGCAGGGTTTAACACGGGAATAACCCATGAAACCCTGCAGTGTGAGCGGTGCGCTCCGACTCACGATGACCTGGAGCGCACCGCATCCCGGCCAATTGGTCCGGCTTCAGTGGCACTTGGGGATGACGTCATCTCCAAGCGTCCAGTTCAACGCCGGAAAAGCCGGGTCAATGCAGACCCGGCTCCGGTGTGAACGGCGCCAACTCAAGAATATCCTGGGTCGGCGCCGGGGAAATTCCGGGTCTGATCCGGGTTGGAACTGTTCTGTATTAATGAGCCCTAATAACTCGATTTTTATGGAAACATTGCAGCGTCCAGCAGGTAGCCTATAAATGATATTGTTTAATAAATAATCCTATTCCTTGTGCTACTATAACTAGTGTGTGTATTATTGTACCGCGGAAGATACAGTATCAAAGATCTTTGCGGCAGTCCCTCTTTTTTGATTGTAATAGTAGTCTCCGTAGTGGTTTCTAATACACGCCCCTCCCAGCTCTGCATCTATCCAGATATTTGAAATAACCAAATCTGCTCCATTTTTTGCTTTGCTATTATCTGTAAATAGTGCCTTAAATAGAATGGGAATGCCTGGGGAAATGTGAGAAAATGGAAAAGTGTAAGTAACAAGCCTTCTGGATCATTCTAGTTCCAACAACAATAGTCCACAATACAACAATATGCTCATCCCGTAACACATCCTAAGAGGCATACAGTTTAAAAGAGAAATGTTATCATTTACCATAACCACCTCCACAATGTATATTGACATAGCAATTAATGAGCTGCTCCCACTTCTTATCTGAGATATTCTAAGTAATTGACTAAACACATTTTCTGTCATGCTGGGTACACACCTAAAAGATAATGTATATCTGCAGATCGAGTGATTTGCACATATATCTGTAGATGATCGTTGTTCATAAAAACTGAACAACCATCATCTGTCATCTGGCCGTGGGTCGCACTGGCCGGGGGTTGCGTCACGCCCCCCTCCCCACAGCCTCTGCTACAAGTATATAGGCAGTAGGCAGACTGCCCATACACACAGCGCGATGGACAGCCCCGCGGCCTCTGCTTCAACCGCCAGCACACACCACATGCTGGACAGATATATCTGCAGATATATCTGCCATCGGCTGTGCAGCATAGCCGACACTATATGCCTGTGAACGACGTCGTTCACAGACATTCCGCTGGTACACACTGGCCAACAGGCACACGATCAATCGATCTGCCAATATATCTGCCAGTGTGTACCCAGTTTTAGAGTAAAAAGTGTGACCTACAGTATAGTATACATTAGATATGGAACAGATTGTACAGTAAGTGTGACAGCATCTGTTACTTAATCTTATACTGTCCCTAACATATACTTGATTGTTATTAGGGATGTGCAGGCTCGGATAGGTTTGAATTTTCCCGCCAAATTCGGATTTTTCCCGCCAAAAATTGGGTCTCAGTAAGAGGCAAAACGTCATCTTTCATGGACAAACATCATCATTCCTGGAAGTCCAGGAATGATGATGTTTGTCCATAAAGATGACGTTTTGCCTCTTTCTGAGACCCGATTTTCTTCCAGGAATGATGATGTTTGTCCATGAAAGATGACGTTTTGCCTCTTTCTGAGACCCGGTGTTTGGCGGGAAAAATCAGAACTTGACGGGAAAATTCAAACCTATCCGAGCCTGCACATCCCTAATTGTTATATGGCCAGACACTGTTCTAGCATCTCCTCACAACTGCATATATGGAATGTCAGCGTTTCTGCATGATTTCCACCTGTCATTGTTTCCATTTTATTTATCTAGACATGCTTTTGTCAATTCGGATGATTCAGACTTCATACTCATAGTAAATTACAAAGCAAAGAGATCCTACAACAGGAAAGCCATTGAAGTGACATGTAAGTTGGTTCCACCTCATTGAATTTTAACAATTACAGATAAAATGTGGAATTTATTTTATATGTACCTGTGTTGTACTGTACCTTAGTTGGTGTAAACAGCTTTGTCTGGATTTAATTATAAAATGCAATCATATGAATAAAGATTGCCACTTATTGGGCACAGGTTGCATAACATTTCTTATACAGTTGTTTATGTGTTAGGTTTTCTTAAATGTCATGTCATGTATTATATTATTAGAATTTTAAAAAAGCACATTTAAGACTTTTTTTGTATTTATTTCATAGTGAGTACTTTAGGGATCAGCCAGGATCTGCAGTAGAAACTGGAAGATGTGATGGTTGAAAGGAGCCTGTTGACTCTAGGGAAGGTGTTGGGAGAGGGTAAGAAATTTAACTTTATTACCAGAAGAGCTTATTCATCATATTGTGAATTTTATGAGAAAGGTAAAAATGTAAATGAACCACCATTATATATACAATAATATGCATGTATTGCCTTCCCCTCCCTGTGACCCGCCAGTCACATTACAGTCAGTTACCCAATCCTCGCCACTTGTCAGCTTCCTACCTAGTTTGCTAGTTTATTGCTCTGTCTTCTTCCCACAATATATTAGCTTACATTACTTTACCTATGATATGTCAAGTTTCATTGTTACTTTGTATATTCTCTGCTGTGGAATTTGTGTGGCCCCTTAAAAATAAAGGATGCTAATAATAAATTGTACATATTTGGACAGAGAAGTCTGAATATTTGGTTGACAGGTGACAAAATTGACAAGCATGTGTAGACGGACCTCATGTTAAACATAATATATGGAACCCTCTTGGCCCTGGCCTGGCTGTTTGGTGTCAACATATGTTGAAATCAAATGTCATATATTTATTAAATCAAATTCCATTGTTCCAAACGCTTCTCTGCTTTAGTCTGGGAATCTCATGCGTATTATTACTATACTATGTCAGTATCTTTGTTGCCTATATGGAATTCTTACTTTGTACAGTGCTGCAGAATGTGTTGGCCAGGGACAGTTGTGTCTTACCATACAGCTGCCCTGAGGCACAGAGACTACACAGGGCACATTTCCTTACTTTATTAAGTCTTTTCCTCTTCCCTCAGACCAACAAACTACTGTAGTTGCCTGATTTCCTATATTGTGCATAGATTTGTGTGTCTGTAATTACCTAGTAAGTTCTAGAGACATGGTGGAACTCGCCCCACCCCATCCTCAGCGCTTTCTTAATAAAGGGACAGCACGCACAAAAAAGGGCGTGGTCTCAAACAAAAGGGGCGTGGTCACACAATAGTATCCCCAATTCAAATTACGCCACACAGTAGCACAATCTTATTCACATTACACCGCACATAGTGCCCCTAATTCACATTACACCACATAGTAGTGTCCCTTATTCATGTTACGACTCACAGTAGTGCCCCTTTTACACAATGCCCACATTAGTGCCCCTTATACACAATGCCCACAGTAGTAGTGTCCCTAATACACATAATGCCGACAGTAGTGGTGCTCCTTATACAATGCCCATAGCAGTAGTGCCCCTTACACATAATGCCCACAGTAGTGCCCCTTATGCAATGCCCATTGTAGTGGTGCCCCTTATGCAGAGTCCACAGTAGTGGTGCCCCCAGTAATGGTGCCCCTTATGCAGTGCCCCCAGGAGTGGTGCGCCTTATGTGGTGCCCCCAGGAGAGGTGCCCCCATTAGTAGAGCCCCCAGTGGTAGTGCCCCCTGTAGTAGTGCCCCCTGTATTTATGTCCCTAATACTAATGCCCCCTAGTGCCCCCAGTATTAATGCCCTCTATAGTAGTGCCTCCAGTAATAATACCCGCTGTAGTAATGCCCCTTGTAGAAGTGCCCCCAGTACTGGTGCCCCTTACAAAAAAAAAAACAGTAACACGCAATACTTACCTTAAGCCCCGCTCCAGTGTCCGCTGCAGTCCGACTGGCTGCTCCTGTGCCCTCCCATAGTGCCCACTGCGGGAGCCGGAGCTAAGGAGTGAACTCCAGCCTCCGGCTGCCGCTGTAGTGAAGGAACCGGGTGCTCAGTGGTAACAAAATCTCAGCGGTCGCCGGTTAAGGTGGCGGAGGGTTTTGGAAGAGGAAGGATGGTAAGAAGTGGTGCAACCAGATGTAGGGTATTGCCTAATATCATTACCATATGCGTGCACTATCGCTCCAACATGACTCTATCTCCGACCACACACACTGAATAAATATGCAAATGTCCTGCTCTTTCTCCATTTTTGCTATAGACCCCATTATGCACTTGCTCACCTATTTCAAAGAAAAAAGAAAAAGCCAGTTCTCCTCTGCAGTTCCCCAATCTGGAACTGGGAAATCTTTCTCTTCCTTTGAAATGGCTGAGCAAGCTATCCACCATTTACAGTAAGTGATTTTTTCCCCTTCATCAGATAGAGGTACTGCAAAGGAAATCTTACTAAAATGTTTAATATCTTGCTCCACCATTTCAGAGAAAGAGTAAATACACACAGCTATACAAAAATAAAGTAACGCATTCCCCTCAACATATCCCGATTTATAGCGGGACAGTTCCAATTTTTGGGCTATGTCCTTATCTTTCAAGATTGCAGTGTCCTGATTGGTCCAGGATTTGTATGTTCCACCCTGCATAATATAGCAGCAGTGACCTGGTGGCACGGCCCAGTCCAACGGAAGCCCCTGTGACATGTGACCTTTCAAATGTGCAATTGCATTTTATACAGATTCCCACCTGTGGAAATGTTGGGAGATATAAGTACAGGCATAGGGGGGCAGGTGGATTTTAGTGCAAAGTACTGTATGTGGATTTTGAATATAGGATTTAAATGAATTTGTCACCCGCAATAATGTATATTTTTTTGTCTGCTTAGGTGAATTTGGATCGGTAATGGAGGGTGAACTGCACTATCCTGATAACACAACTCAGAGTGTAGCTGTGAAAACCATGAAGTGTAAGAAAATATCTTTGTTATTGTCGGAAAGGACACAGTGGGCGAGATGTAATAGGGTCCGAGTTTTATGTGTGAGACAAACTTGGACCTTCTCGCACATTTAAAGGTTGGAGTTTGTCTCACAAATCTCCAAATGTAATAATAGCCTGCAAACTTGTGAGAACGAGGTTATTACATTATGTGAGTCCAGGTGAGTTTTCTCCTATGAAACCTCGGACCTTTTAATGAGACTAGCCACTAGCTGAGGCATTACACCCCCACTAGAAAGAGTCAGGTGCTGGTTATGGAAAATACAGAGGACCAGGGTCGTAGCTAGGGTAGTGCGGCTTGTGCCATCGCACAGGGCACAACAGGTCAGGGGGCGCTATTTGGGCCTGTCAAATTTCTGTTTATTATCGTTCTTGCTTGTAGCTTCCTCTTATTTCTTCCCCAGCATCTCCTGGCCTCTCCTATCTCTTCCCTGGCCCTTCCACATGAAGCCATGGCCCTTTTTTGGGTGCATTATCTCCCTTTGAAAAATGAGGGGGGCACCAATGCTCTTTCTGGCACAGGGCACCAAAAAGTCTAGTTACGGCTCTGCAGAGGACCACTACTCACTTTGTCCCTTGTATTTCCACAACCAAGACCGGCTCAGCAGAGCCTTGTGCTGGTTCATAAAATACAGGGGGACCCTACATGTTTCTCCCCAGTATTTTAAGAACCAGGACAGGTTGGTTATGCTTGTGGGGGAACGCATGTCTTTTACTTTTTTACATTTGTTTTTTTCTTTTTCTCACGGATCTGTGTATCTTTCTGTGTAACTCGGACCTGCTCAGGCTAGACTTGCTATGCTGAAGCAGGGTTTTTTTTTTTTTTTCAAGTTAACAGAAGTAATATTGAACGAGTTAAACACTCGCACTCTATTACATTGCCCGAGTTGTATGCTCGCAATGGCAAAACATCCGAATGTGTGTTTTGCCATTGCGAGTTGCAGGGGTGTGAGAAACATGCGAGTTTGCATGTTCTCACACTTTATTACATAGGGTGAGTTCCGAAAATGTGCAAGTATAGCTCTATACTTGCACTATTTCAAAACTCACACCCTAAATCTCGCCCAGGGACTCTTTTCAATACAGATGTCATATTGGGTCATTAAAACAATCTTAAATATCATTGCGGTTAAATATGAAATATGTACCAAAATCATTTTGAAATATAATAAAGATACACATCAAAATATGAACACAAAAAAATATTACAAAATATTAAAATCAAACCAAATAGTCAGCATTAAACAATCAGGGGAAAAAAAATAAATAAATATATATATATATATATAAATATAAGTCCACATCTAGCCTCCTGGCGCGTTAATCAGCCCTTCTAGTCGCGCCATGCCGTGGCTCAGTAACGCTGACCGTCTTTTTGTGCGTCTTTTTACCTTCAAATGCGTCTTATCCACACAAGCAGCTTCTGCTGATTACAATTATGTGCAGCATGCCTATATTCTGTGTCTGACTGTGGGTGTATCTGCATGCTAAACACTACACTACAGTGTTACAGCCGCTGACACTGTAATGTAGCATTTCGCATGCAGATACACCCGCATTCGCACAGAGAACATAGGAATGCTGCATATCATTTTAATCAGCAGAAGCTGCTTGTGTGTCCTAGTCGCATCGTCGTGCGAATAAGATGCATTTGAAGGTAAAAAGAAGCACAGAAAGACGCCTGACGCCACCGAGTCACACTGAGCTCCCGCGTTGTGTGGCGCGACTTATAGCGCATGGAGGACAGATGTATGTGGGCACATCTCTGTGAGTTTGTGTGTGTGTATATATATAGCGCGATGCAAATCAGCGGCACTCAGTGGACTTGTAAGAGGCAGCAGAAGGAACTGTTCATCACAACAGCTTTAGGTCAAAGTTTCAGAATTAAATTTTTCGTGCCGGATAAAAACAGCTGTGTGTGTAATATATTTATATATAATTATATAATTATTATTTTTCTTTTTTATATTTATTTATTTTAATTTTAAAGGTATTTCTTGAACTTTACTTGTTGGCTTATAATTATTGACTTCAACCATTTGTTGCTTACTTTACATTCTTTAGTCTTATGCGATTGGATTGTCAATTATCTCCTTAGTACATTTTTTGCAGAAGTCTGTTTTTCCTTTGTTTTAGCATTATAATAATGTGTGTGTGTGTATATATATATGTGTGTTTCTTTCAGTGGACAACTTCTCACAAAGGGAAATAGAAGAATTCCTAAGCGAGGCGGCCTGTATGAAAGACTTCAACCATCCAAATGTTATTAAGTTGCTTGGTAAGATTTATGGATAAACCATTGTATACAAATCTTTGTTTAATGCTGACCACATGCCCTTGGGTTATGAGTAATTTTATGACACCAAAAGTAGTGCGATGTCTGAAAGTAATGAGATCACAATAGATTGGGAAATTATTGGGCATATTGGCAGAAAAGGTTTCAGGATGAATACAAGATGCCTACTAGTGATCAGAGGATGAGATTATTGCCCAACTTCACAACGAAGCCTCTGATGTCATATTGGCAGTGATGTGGCCACTGTCATACATGTATGGTCAAATTGGTATTGGCCTATGTTTCCTAGCTGTAAAAAGTCAGATAAACCTGGGTCAATGTGAGTCACTTGGTGAGTTATGTCAGGTACACACTGGCAGATATATTGGCCGATCAATTGATCGGCCAGCATATATCGTGTGGCCGTCAGCCTGCCAGTGTGTACCGGCGATATGTGTATGAATGACGTCATCCACCTACATTTCGTGTCGGCTGTGCTGCACAGCCGATGGCATATATATCTGTCCATCGTGCTGTGTGTACGGGTGATCAACAGGCGCAACCCCTGGCAAGATGGTAGATGTTGGTTGTTTAGTGTGTATGAACAACCATTATCTGCAGATTACTCAATCTGCAGATACAGTATATCTGCTAGGTGTGTTCCCAGCTTAAGTCATTTTCACCCCCAAGACACATTTAGATAAATCAAGCATAATATTTGATAGCGACCTGTAACTGTCCTATAAACAGATCATACCGGTAGTGTTTACTCTTCACATTCTGTCCTAGTAAAGGTATCCTCTTCACAGGTCATGTAATGTGTTTCTCTTCCAGGTGTTTGCCTAGAAGTTGGCCCCAGAAGAATCCCAAAGCCCATGGTCATATTACCATTCATGAAGTACGAAGACCTGCACAGTTTTCTTCTCTCCTCCAGAATTGGCTCTGGCCCTCAGGCAAGTTGCCCAGATGGCTTGTTTGTTGTTTCTGGTCAATACATGCGTGTACATAGAGTAAGTCTGATCACATGTGGTTTGTTGTTAGCATAAAGATATGTAAAATGGTAATTAAATGTAAAAAGTGTGCAACTAGCTGTTTTTGTCCATGTTCTGAATTCCCCGATGATTTTGTGGTGGAAGGTTTCTTTTTTTTCTTTTTAAAAAAAAAGCAGATGATGTATCAAGCCTTAGAGAGAGATAAAGCGAAGTACAGTTGTGTCCTCATAAACCTAGCCTCAAATACGCCATGCGACGCAAAACACCTTCTGTGAGTGGGCAGTGCCAAGGGCCGTAGTGTTGCAACTTTTTCTAAAACTCTGTTCCAGAGATGCCATGTTGCTGTTTTAACGCACAGGAATTTAGTCTGAAATATGTACAAAGTCATGGACGAAGCACAAAGGAACATGGCATTAAAAAAAAGCAGTGGCCGCTGCATCATAGCACTTCGTATACAGTCTCACATGCACACAGATATACAAGTGTTGCATATCAAATTACTCAGTGCAATCTGTTAAACTGTTTTCTCGCATCGCATTGTGATTAAAGCACATTTTTTGGGGGTAAAAGAAGACGCTCAGTGCAAGAGTCGCACAGGACCTGGCAAGCCGAGAAAGGTTATTCGATGTGACTGCAGCAATAGTGTATGAGGACACAGCTGTAGTTCTCCAAAGCAACCAATCATCTTCTGTCATTTCAAATGCTGTTAGAAGTTGATTGGTTGCCTTGGGCAACTTCTCCAATTTATTGCTCTCCAAATCATGAAACATCTCCCCCTAAGTGAATTACTCTAGCTGCCTGGGGAGAATTGCGAGGATTAGGCCATCAGGGGGTAAATTTACTAAGGGTCGATTCTCAGTTCCATTCTATTTTGTGGTGATTTTGAGGTGAATTGGTGGTGATTTTGACAATCAGGTGTATTTACTAAAGGCGACTCAAAATCCCCAGAAATTAGACTTCACGCACAAATAGAACTTCAAATAGGCAATCAGTACTTCTCCATAGCCATCAATAGTAAAAGCTCGTTTACTAACAGTCGATTTAAAAATCAACCAAAAATTGTCACAAAATCGACCCAAAATCAACACAAAAAATGACAATTTCAATAAAACCATCAGAAATAGTTCTATTTGATTTTAAATCATGTAAAATTGTCTGAAAACTCAATATGATGGTAAAGCAACATGGGAGAGAAGCATGTGGGGCACTCTGGCCGTATAAAACAGGCATTTAAAGGCTCAGCAAAGAATTTAAAAAAATCGTGTATTTGCAAATTAGCACTGGGAAGGGACTCAAAACAAGTTCATTTAACTAAAAACTGTAATTTGAGTATAAATCATCTGATTGCTATAACAGTCCATAGAATTAGCTTGCATGGCTAACTTTCTGTATGTTGTTGCATGTTTACAGCATGTGCCTCTACAGACGCTGGTGAAGTTTATGATTGACATTGCGACTGGTATGGAGTATCTCAGCAGCAAGAACTTCCTACACAGAGACCTGGCAGCTCGGAACTGCATGTTAGTCTATTGTGCATTCTCTTCAGTCCATTTTTACATTTACTGTAATTAAGCTCATCTATAAAAGACAATACATATAACTGAATTATTCAGATAAATTACCCTTGTTATATCCATCAAGGAGATCTTTGCTAAATATGTACTGTTTTACTTTCTTAAATTATTATTCAGAATTATATGTTGGCCTTTTAATATCTCATTGACTATTGTCAGGAAAGCCATTGTCTGTGCTTTAATAACTTCTATGTTGATCTAATAAAGTAAAGAAATATTTTAGCAAGTACAAAAACCAGCAACATATTCCAATAACATGTCAGAAGGCTATTGTGTGGCATCAATATACAGTCTTTTATTTCACTAAGCTATAAATTAGATCATGGAACTCCAATTAATAAAATTGATTGAAACAGTTTCCTATTATCCATGTTGCATCACGTATCTTCCATTTTAAGCTGAACCATTTTTTTCTTCACATGTTCTAGGCTGAGAGATGACATGACTGTATGTGTAGCTGACTTTGGACTGTCCAAAAAAATATATAGTGGTGATTATTACCGTCAAGGACGTATCGCTAAGATGCCTGTGAAATGGATTGCCGTGGAGAGCCTTGCTGATCGCATCTACACCATCAAAAGTGATGTGGTAAGATCAGTGGTCGAAGTGGGAATTATGAAGTGGGGGTATGGAGGTAGGCGTGTATGCAAAAAAATGGGTGTGGCCATGTGTCAGAAGGGCGTGGTCACTCAAAATTGGGTCATGTCAGCATTTCCTTAATGTCTCATGTCACCCCTGCTCCCCTTTCCTTACTTTCCCCCTGCACCAAACATAAACGTTATTTCTCTTTAACCCTGCACTTTTCCAGTGAGACACACAGGTGTGGGGGGTATACAGGGTTGGTGAGGCACACAGAGGTGATGGTGTACACACAGGGGGAGATTGAGGACAGAGCACAGAGGGGGACAGGGAGGGAGGACAGCGCACACAGGGGGACAGGGAGGGAGGGCAGCGCACACAGGGGGACAGGGAGGGAGGACAGAGCACACAGGAGGAGAGTGAGGACAGAGCACACAGGGGGAGAGGGAGGGAGGACAGCGTACACAGGGGGACAGGGAGGGAGGGCAGCGCACACAGGGGGAGAGTGAGGACAGAGCACACGGGGGCAGTGAGGGAGGACAGCGCACACAGGGGGACAGGGAGGGAGGACAGCACACACAGGGGGACAGGGAGGGAGGGCAGCGCACACAGGGGGACAGGGAGGGAGGACAGAGCACACAGGGGGAGAGTGAGGACAGAGCACACAGGGGGGCAGTGAGGGAGGGAGGACAGCGCACACAGGGGGACAGGGAGGGAGGGCAGCGCACACAGGGGGACAGGGAGGGAGGGCAGCGCACACGGGGACAGGGAGGGAGGGCAGTGCACACAGGGGGAGAGTGAGGGAGGACAGAGCACACAGGGGGAGAGTGAGGACAGAGCACACAGGGGGGCAGTGAGGGAGGGAGGACAGCGCACACAGGGGGACAGGGAGGGAGGACAGCGCACACAGGGGGATAGGGAGGGAGGACAGAGCACACATGGGGATAGGGAGGGAAGACAGAGCACACAGGGGGACAGGGAGGGAGGACAACGCACACAGGGGGACAGGGAGGGAGGACAGCGCACACGGGGGGGCAGTGAGGGAGGACAGCGCACACAGGGAGACAGGGAGGGAGGACAGCGCACACAGGGGGACAGGGAGGGAGGGCAGCGCACACAGGGAGACAGGGAGGGAGGGCAGCGCACACAGGGGGACAGGGAGGGAGGGCAGCGCACACAGGGAGACAGGGAGGGAGGGCAGCGCACACAGGGGGACAGGGAGGGAGGGCAGCGCACACAGGGGGACAGGGAGGGAGAACAGCACACACAGGGGGACAGGGAGGGAGGGCAGCGCACACAGGGGGACAGTGAGGGAGGGCAGCGCTCACAGGGGGACAGGGAGGGAGGGCAGCGCACACAGGGGGACAGGGAGGGAGGGCAGCGCACACAGGGGGACAGGGAGGGAGGACAGCACAGACAGGGGGACAGGGAGGGAGGGCAGCATACAGGGGGACAGGGAGGGAGGACAGTACACACAGGGGGACAGGGAGGGAGCACAGTACACACAGGCGGACAGGGAGGGAGGACAGCGCACACAGGGGGACAGGGAGGGAGGGCAGCACAAAGGGGGACAGGGAGGGAGGGCAGCGCACACAGGGGGACAGGGAGGTAGGGCAGCACACAGGGGGACAGGGAGGGAGGACAGTACACACAGGGGGACAGGGAGGGAGGACAGTGCACACAGGGGGACAGGGAGGGAGGGCAGCGCACACAGGGGGACAGGGAGGGAGGGCAGCGCACACAGGGGGACAGGGAGGGAGGGCAGCGCACACAGGGGGACAGGGAGGGAGGGCAGCGCACACAGGGGGACAGGGAGGGAGGACAGAGCACACAGGGGGACAGGGACGGAGGGCAGCGCACACAGGAGGACAGGGAGGGAGGGCAGCACACACAGGGAGACAGGGAGGGAGAGCAGCACACACAAGGGGAAAAGGGAGGACAGTACACACAGGGGGACAATGAGGGAGAACTTTAGTTTATATACACAGGGAGGGATGACAGTGTACATATGGGGCCAGTGCAGACATGGGGACAGGGAAGGAGGGCAGTATGTGAACAGTAAGCGATAGGCCAGGATATACATATATATTACTCACCTTTTTTCCTCCTGCTGTGGCTGCTCCAAGTCATTGTTGCGCGGCCCCTCTATATCCTTTGGCTCCTTCTTGTAGTCCTGGCTGAAGTCTCTGTGCTGCACCTGGCGGGTCCCTCTCCTGCTTCTCCACACACGCAGTCACACTGAGTGGCTGAGGCTGTCCCCGGCGCTGTGGTTCTCCTGCTCGACTGTCCCTGCAGGCATTGCATCCCATGTGGTGGCGGCGGCGACGGCGGTAGCATGAAGTGATGTCACACGTCAATGAGGGGGAAGAGCTGTAGGGGCACAGCGGAGCTAAAGGCTCTGAACGGATCTTTGCTCATCTGTGTCAGGTGGCGTTGATTGTGGCCTCGACACAGGCTACCTCCTTCGTTAAGGCCTGCTATGACTGACTGGCCAGTATACTATAATGAGTCACTCAGACTCATTATTAGTACTGCTAATGCCACGGCCCCGGTGCTAAGCACCGGCTGCACCGCACATGGTTGCGCTCCAGCTACCTGTACTTTCACTACAGTACAGTTCTGAAAACCTGGAAAAAAAAAAGTTCAGTGCTTGAAGTGACGGTATGTCATACCGTTACTTACCGGCACACTTCGAGCACTGGGTAAGATACTAAATTAAGAAATGTTGGGCAACTCGGTGTATGACATAACTTACAATTGTCTTTTGTATGTATGACAAACATTATGTGACCACTAGGTAACTATAACTAAACAAGACACAGAATCCTCCAGCACACTGCAATAGGTCAGCATAAGAGACATGCATCCAGTGGCATCACTTACTGTGAGACACCTGGTGCGGACTACTCCTGGGCAGCTAGTAGTGCGCACGGCGTGCCAGGAAAAAAGGGGCGTGGCTTCACAGCTAGAACACCTGGTTAAATCACTACGGGGGTCCAGGAGGTGCAGACTGCCCCCGGGGACCAGTAAGTTCACAGTACCAGCTCCCTGACTGTTTCAGGAGCTGAGTGCTGCATGTAATGCTACAGTGCAGCACCCGGCTCCTGTCACTGAGGGGGAGTCGGCACTTTGGGGTCACCCCTCAGCAGGTGACACCTGGGTGTGGCCCGCACCCCCTTGTGACGCCACTGCATGCATCCTACATAATAATGAAATGCAGGGGACTCAGCTACATATATTTGCAAATGTACAGCCATGGCTGTATGATAAGCCACTGTGTCAAGGCGCCTCTGCTCAGGTAGTCCTACATTACATAATAATAGCCATATTTTGTGTCATATATTCATGTATTTATAAGTTGATTCATCTGGAGTCATTCCAAGATCCCCCAATATAGAACTACAAGGATCAGCATTCCCTAGAGCTGTTGGCTGTCTCTCCCATCTCTCTCGTAGAGAACAACCTGTTCCTTCCTGGTTGACCAAGGAAGGAACAGGTTGTTCTCAAGTACCTTCAACGTGTCATGGATTTCCTACTGTGGGAATTAATGGGATAAGTAGTGAAAGTCAAGAATAATTAATCTCTGCATTATTAAGACAATTAAAATATATGACTTGATAAGGGAATTTGAGATCCATAATTGAGGAAACTTGGTCTAAACATTTAAGGTAATGACACACCAGTGCTTTGTGGATTAGCATGCCCTAATTGAATGACCTATAAAGTGGTATAAGCTTTAAGCATTCCTGACACACCAGCATCGATGTGCTGCCATTAGTGTAGGGCATCAGCACTTATAGGCTCTGTGCCGTCATATACAGCATGCAAGTGATGGGTTCTGGGTGCTATAAAGCACAGATACACAAAATGCTCATGTGCCACTAAGCATGGGCATATTTATAATGGGTACTGGGTGTGCAGTGCAGATGGGCACCACGGGGCCCCCGCACCACACACCCTGCACCCATAGTTTACTTACCTTGTGCGGGCATGAGGGTTTCTCCTCCTCCACAGCACCATCTACCCAGTGTCATCTTGGGAAGGTGGCACCACACTGTGCCGAAGCCTTTGCTATCTTGTATGCATGCTCCATTTTCCGCCATATCACTGGGATAGTGAAGCACAAGAAGGGGGACCCGCTTGCAGGCACAAGGTGAGATACAGGGCTTGGGGGTGCGGCTCAGAGGAGGGGACCTGCTGCATACGGGCACCCTCGGGCATTAATACGCCCATGCCACTAAGGGTATAAAAATACGGATGCTTTTCTCTGTGGTTTGCTTCAGAACTGAGATTACTGCATGCAACTGAGCATAAACAGGGAATGTAATATGTATAATTGATCGCTATGCAAAATGACAATACGGTACACATAAATATAAACGACAAATGAAAAATGGGCCATGGACAAGGGTGGTACTACAGGGCTTGCGGGTGCTATGAGACCCAGAAGTGAGAGGGGCTAACTGTTATCAGAGTAGAGACTTCTGTGGGTGCACAGGCCTGATTGTGGATGCTTAAAAGAGGCCCCCGTTCTAGAGTTAAAAGGTAGATGTGCTTTGCTGGGCACCTACCCAAAGTTCACTAGGAGGCGTGGGTATACCCAGTTCCACCTCTGACCATGGATGCAAGAAAATAGCACATACTGTGTTTTCTATTCATGATTGCTTGTGTGTCATGTATGGATGGCCACCACAAGCATCATTTACATATTATGTGCATTCTAATATGCATATGACGCAACATATAATACATGCTTTTAGTTCATTCAGTTATATTGGAAAAAGCAAAATACATGAACTGCATGTTAAAAGAGTCACTAAAATGCATCTAAAGCTTGTTTTAATTTTCATGCGTGTTACCTATTTTTGCAGCACATATGTGTAATAGGGCATAATGAGCCCTAAATGTTACACAGTTGCAAGTTAATTTTGGAATTACATCATCATGAATGAAATGGTTTTTAGTGTACAACTATAATCAGCTGTATTAATACACACTGCAAACAGCTTGCTGCTATGGTTATTATATTTCATTGTATGTGAGTTTCCAATGTACTTCTTGCATTGCACATCTAATTGGGTTCCATCATTTATGAATTTAATCAGGCTGAAATTTAATTTTCTGATCAGTAGGAATCTTACAAGAACAGCAGAGTTTAATATAATGTAATTAGTGTAATCTCTGCCATTTTTTTTGTATCTGAACATAATGTATGTTTCTGCCTTATCTCAGTAATACATACAGTGCATCCGGAAAGTATTCCCAACGCTTCACTTTTTCCACATTTTGTTATGTTACAGCCTTATTCCAAAATGGAATAAATACATTTTTGTCCTCAAAATTCTACACACAATACCCCATAATGACAACGTGTAAAAAGTTTTTTTTTTAATTTTTGCAAATTTAATTAAAAAAAAAAAACACTTAAGAAATCACATGTACATAAGTAGTCACAGCCTTTGCCATGAAGCTCAAAATTGAGCTCAGATGCACCCTGTTTCCACTGATCATCCTTGAGATGTTCCTACAGCTTATTTGGAGTCCACCTGTGGTAAATTCAATTGATTGGACATGATTTTGAAAGGCACACACCTGTCTAAATAAGGTCCCACACTTGACAGTGCATGTCAGAGCACAAACTAAGCATGAAGTCCAAGGAATTGTCTGTAGACCTCTGAGACAGGATTGTCTCGAGGCACAAGTCTGGGGAATGGTGCAGAAAAATATCCGCTGCTTTGAAGGTCCCAATGAGCACAGTGACCTCCATCATTCATAAATGGAAGAAGTTTGAAACCACCAGGACTCTTCCTAGAGTTGGCCAGCCGTCTAAACTGAGCGATCGGGGGAGAAGGGCCATAGTTAGGGAGGTGATCAAGAACACGATCGTCACTCTGTCAGAGCTACAGCATTCCTCTGTGGAGAGAGGAGAACCTTCCAGAAGGAAAACCATCTCTGCAGCAATCCACCAATCAGGCCTGTATGGTAGAGTGGCCAGACAGAAGCCACTCTTTAGTAAAAAGCACATGTCAGCCTGCCTGGAGTTTGCCAAAGTGCACCTCAAGGACTCTCAGACCATGAGAGACGAAGATTGAACTCTTTGGAGTGAATGCCAGGCGTTATATTTTGAGGAAACCAGGCACTGCTCATCACCAGGCCAATACCATCCCTACAGTGAAGCATGGTGGTGGCAGCACCATGCTGTAGGGATGTTTTTCAGCAGCAGGAACTGGGAGACAAGTCAGGATGGAGGGAAAGATGAATGCAGCAATGTACAGAGACATCCTGGATGAAAACCTGCTCCAGAACGCTCTTGACCTCAGACTGGGGCGACGGTTCATCTTTCAGCAGGACAACGACCCTAAGCACGCAGCCAAAATATCGAAGGAGTGGCTTCAGGACAACCCCGTGAATGTCCTTCAATGGCCCAGCCAGAGCCCAGACTTGAATCCAATTGAACATCTCTGGAGAGATCTGAAAATGGTTGTGCACCGACGCTTCCCAATCAACCTGATGGAGCTTGAGATGTGCTGTAAAGAGGAATGGGCGAAACTGCCCAAAGATAGGTCTGCCAAGCTTGTGGCAAAATACTTGAGGCTGTAATTGCTGCCAAAGGTGCATCAACAAAGTATTGAGCAAAGGTTGTGAATACTTATGTACATGTAATTTCTTAGTTTTTCTTTTTTTTAATTAAACTTGCAAAATCGCAAAAAAGCTTTTTATGCTATGGGGTATTGTGTGTAGAATTTTGAGGACAAAAATGAATATATTCCATTTTGGAATAAGGCTGTAACATAACAAAATGTGGAAAAAGTGAAGCGTTGTGAATACTTTCCGGATGCACTCTAAGTGTAGCATACATTGGGCATGATTCAGCATTGCATGTATGTAGAATGCTGAACGCAGGTTCCCGATTATAGGGAAACTGCGCGTCTGCACGACCCGTTAGGCAAATGTGCAGAATGGGTTCTGCGTGATCAATAGGCAGAGGCATTTAAGGGGTGGTGATTACAGTGGGCGCCAGCAGGGCTCAGATAGCCACTCCACTGCCACTGAGGGGGCAATATTCAGTAACTCAGGGCTGCCAGAATTAAATTATATCTTGGCTTACAGGTGTGAGGGAGGCTCATTGGAGTTGTGGTGGATTTTACTGTGGGGCTGCAGCCTTGAGGTAGAATTCGCCACTGGTCAGATACACAAGAGAGGATACTAGATCAAATTGATCCAAGTACAGAAGTCTATCTATTAAATAATATTTCTGTTTTTTCTATCTTACCCTAGTATATTTCTCTGGAAAAATCTTCTCTCTCAGTAATACTAGGAGTAGTAGCACCCTCTAGTTTGATATACAAACAGTTAAATAACAGGACAGGACACAAGAATCTATGATCAACATCTTTTTTTTTTTTTTGAATAAAGTTTTTTATTTATTGACATAAATTCAAAAAGTTACAATGTAAAATTCTTGTCACATTATACATTGTGATTGTATAAAGTTTAAATTAAGAAAACAGTAGACTTTATTGTATTCCTTTTTCACAAATTAAAAAACTCCATCTAACTCCAGGAGTAATATTGTCTTAATTGACATATATAATTAACTGTCAACATATTTTAAAACACATAACCATATATCTTTAGAAAACCATATCTATTTAAGTCATTTATTTTTCAATTTTTATTATAAAGGTGGCTATCCTTCTATAACTGTTAAATTGTACCAAGTCGTCCACTGAAAACTACGTTTGAGAGCTGTTTTCAGTTCGGGTGTTAATGTATGTATGAAAGGAAGCCATATTGAGAAAAACTTCCCTGCTAATTTTTTCTTTGTCTAGAGTTGTGGAAGACCAGTCCATATTAAATAAGTAAAGTATTCTTGGCATCATCAGATTAAGGGAAGGTACATTGGGTTCTATCCAGAAGGATAAGATCGTTTTTTTGGCTGTAGCTGCTACTTTTGTCAAGAGAAGTTTCTCCGATTTGCTCAATATATATACAGAAGAAGATTCATATTTACCCCAAAAGGCCCATTCTGGAGTCATCAAAAAGTCTATGTGTAGTGTATTTTTAATATATAAAGAGACCTGTTCCCAAAATTGTTTAACATATGGGCATGTCCATAGACAATGGTAAATATCGGCGTTGGGAGATTTGCATTTAAAGCAGTCAGCGTTTGTGGATTTCCCTGTTAAGTATTGTAATCTAGGGGTATAATATGCCCTATGTAGGATTTTATAATTCATTTCTGCATATGAAATGGAAATCAAATCTTTGTTTTGTCTTTTGGTGGCTTGGGTTAGGAAGGTTAAATCCAAATTAGGGAAGTCGTTTTTCCACTTGGCCAATCCTCCCATTATTTTAGATAAGTCCAGTATGGGTCTTATATGTGCATATATATTGGAAGAGGGGAAAGGATCACCCAGCTGAAGACGTAGCATTTCATCAAGCCTAAATTGCTTATCTGCTTCTGTAAACACTCTCATTGTTCTTTGTAAGTAGCTAGATGCTTGTAAATAAGGAAAAATAGGAATAAGTAGGTTAGGGAATTGTTGCTGAAGCTGGCTATGTGAGTATGGTTGCTGAGTATTAGTATCTATCATATGGTTTAAGTATCTTAGACCATGAAGGGACCAGGCCTTTGTGTAGGGAAATGTCCTACCGCCAGGGAAGAGGGGGTTGTCTGACAATGGGAGAAAAAGAGTATGGGACCAGGATAATTTTAATGTTGATCGAGTTTGCCTCCAGGCTGCACATGTGGTGGATAAAAGTATGTTCTCTTTAATGTCTGTCGGGATATTAGCGGGGTGCATGTGTAATAAAGCTGCCAGATGTGTTCCGGGGCTAAACGCCTGTTCAATACTATAATTGCTAAAATGACTATGGCCACCTATCCAGTCCATGGCGAACCGGTAATTAGCTGCCAAGGAGTATGTTTTAATGCATGGTAAGTTCACTCCTCCTAAATCAGTAGTTTGTTGGAGTTTAAAAAGAGAAATTCTGGGTCTCTTTCCTGCCCAAATAAATCTCCGCATCTCTTTATTCAAGAATCGGAGATCTTTTCTCTTGAATAGCAAGGGCAACATCTGAGTTATATATAGGATTCGGGGGAAACTCACCATTTTCACAACATTACAACGTCCAATATAAGAAAGGGGTAAGGTAGACCATGTCTTAAAGTCTCTCAACATTTGAGCTAGAATTTCACCATGATTAGCAACATATAGTTGGGAGGGGTGTACAGGTATTTTGATGCCTAAGTAGCTTATTTGCGTAGAAGCCCACTTAAAAGGAAATGTGTTTCCCCAGTTATTACGTGCTTGCGGGTGGAAAGCTAAAGCCTCCGTTTTGACAGTGTTAACCTGAAATCTCGCTATGGATTCAAATTTATTAAGTATATTTTGTAGTAGTGGGATAGCCTGTCTGGGGTTCTGAAAATACAGTAATAGGTCATCGGCAAAGGCTGAAACTTTGAGTTCTTGATTAGCTATAGTTATACCCTTCCATCCCTCCTGCTGTACAAAATGTCTTATTAGTGGGTCAATTGCTAGATTAAACAGCAGGGGGATAATGGGCAGCCTTGACGCATTCCTCTGTGTAAAGTAAAATGTTTGGTGTTAAGATTATTTATTGTCAAGAATGCAGATGGGGAGTTATATAATGTCTCAAAAACATGAATAAAATTTGGGCCAAAATGCTGTAAGTGAAAAATTCTTATCAAGTGAGACCAGTATACCTTGTCAAATGCCTTGTCGGCATCGCAGCTGACAATGATGTTGGATAATTCTTTGGCTTGGTGGGTGTGTGTCATTGCCGCTATAAGGGTTCTTATGTTGTGCACGGAGTGTCTCCCCTTTATAAAGCCCGTTTGAAATGGGTGTATAATTCTAGAAAGGATAGGTTGTAGTCTTTGTGCTATTAATTTGGAGAATATTTTTAAGTCTTGGTTTAACAAGGAGATGGGTCGATAGGATGAAGTTAGGGTAGGGTCACGGTTAGGTTTATGGAGAGCTATAATACGAGCCACATTAAATTGTGGTGGGGCTGTATTACCATTCAGTATGGAGTTGAACAAATCTTTAAGGTATGGGGTGATGTGTGGTAATAGCATCTTGTAGTATTCTGTACTCAGTCCATCAGGACCAGGGGATTTTCCTCCTGGTAAGGAGTTTATAATACATTTAATTTCTTCCTCAGTTATTGGGTCATCTAAACTAGAGCGTTCCTCCTCATTGAGTGTGGGCAGTCCTGCCTGACGTAGAAATTCAATCCCTAAGTTCTGATCAGTGTTAGGGATTTCATAAAGTTGTTGGTAGTATTGGAGAAATTCTTCCGCTATTTTGTTGGGATCTGCAAGAACCTCCGAGGTGTTGGAAAGCTTGTGATATGTTTGGGGGCCGTATGTTGTTTAAGCATGGAAGCTAATAATTTGCCAGGTCTGTTACCCCATTTGAAATATCTTTGTTTTTGAAATGTGACATCTAATAAGGCTTGCTCTGCACATGCATTGTCATAAAGCAGCTTGGCTTCTTTGTATTTATTTTTATTGTCATCCCTGGGGTTTTGTATGAAACAGGAATATGTCCCTGATAGTGTCTGGCTAAGTTCTCTTAATTTATTAATCAATTTCCTACGGCGGTGGGTGACATAGCCAATAATATGGCCTCTCATCACAGGTTTCGAGGCGCTCCAGAATAGGTTAATGTCAGAAATATGTTGTGAGTTGTCTGTGGCATAATTTGTAAAATTATGTTCTAGTAGTTTTTTTAAATCTTCTGAATTAGCAAGATAAGCGGGAAATCTCCAGTCATATGAGCTGGAGACTGGTGTGTAATTTTAGAACGAACCAAATGGGGGCATGATCTGAAATCATGATATTGTAAATGCCAGAGTCTATCACTCTATGGAGTAAACAAGGGGATAGTAACCAAAAATCTATTCTGGAGAATGTGTCATGAGGATTGGAGTAGAATTTGTATTCCCTGTCGGCTGGGTGTTGGTATCGCCAAGGGTCTGTTAACTGCATTGACTCCTTCATGTATAACAAAGAAGAGGGTGCGCTTCCTTCTGACCTACCCGAATTTCCAGATCGGTCTAGGGATGAGGAAAGCACTGTATTAAAATCGCCTCCTAGGATTAATGGGCCTTCCATCCAGCCCTATAAATTGGTAAAGATTTCTGAAAAAAAGGGAGTTTGTGAATTATTTGGACCATAAATATTAGCAATTGTAATTTTTTCTCCATCTATGTTTAATTTCATAAAGATATAGCGCCCTTGTGTGTCTATAAGAGTGTCAATGATCTCCTATTGTATCGATTTGCTAAATAAAATAATTACACCTCTTGTTTTTGTGGAATATGAAGCCGCAGTGAAATTCTTAATCCAATTGCCTCGAATTACATTATTATCTATATTTTTCCAATGTGACTCTTGAAGTAGAGCCACATCTGGTCTAAACCTTTTCAGTTGATGTACTATTTTTTTCCTTTTTATCGGGGTGTTTAGGCCTTCCACATTCCAAGATACAAATTTAACTGAATGTTTCACCCTTACTGAGTCTAAAGTTATATCTATTGGTTGTGACATCTAGCCAATCCCTATTTTGACTCAAAACCGTGTGTAATTAAGTGTTTTGTCTAGTCATGGCATGTCCCAGCCATCACGCCATGACTGTCTTTTTAAGAACCCAAATTAGGAACCAGTATGGTCCCATTACCAACAAATAAAACGTATTCGGTAAGAAAAATGTACATGGAACATGTACCCATTTACAGGAATTCCTATATCTATAAAACATAGGTAAGCAACCTAAAAAAGTGAAGTATAAACAATGTACTATCAATTTCAAACTTAAGTGCATTGTATAATTAAACATTTAAACTGTAATAAAGGATATTTGCATCACAAGAGTTAATCAGTGATTGTTGCGTGGTGATCTATCGCCATTCGCAGTTGTAGGAGGAGACAACAGTATAGCCGAGCTAAGAAAGTTAGATGCGGCCTTCGGGGAGTCAAAAAATAGAGTTTTGCCATTATGTAGAATGCGTAATTTAGCCGGATATAATAAGGCAAATCTGAAGCCGTTTTCGAACAGTTCTTTGCAAACGGGAGAATTCACGTCTGCGCATAGCAACACTGTAGGAAAAGTCCTGGAAAATTAGCAATTTTGCACCCTGGTATGTCAGATCAATGTGTTTTCGGTAGGCTTCTAGGAGATGAACCTTCTCAGCATAATTTAGAACTCTTAGTATGACCGGCCTTGGTCTGCGTTGGTCATTGCGGTTTTCGGGGCCCACCCTGTGCACACGTTCAGTGAGAATAGGATGAGATTTAATATCGATGCCCAGTGTTGTAGAAAGCCATTGCGACACCAAGTCCATCAGTTCTCTTGGTTTTACAGACTCAGGCTAGCCAATGATGCGGAGATTATTGCGCCTGTTCCTGTTCTCCAGGTCCTCCAATTTGTCGTGAAATGCAGCCATGGCTAACTCCTGTTTTTGAATTAAGGCTTTTGACTCTGTGAGCTCATCTTCCAAAGTTGAGATTCTCTGTTCTGCCTCATCGAGACGTTGTGAGTGTTGTAGTAACTGCCCTAGTGCAGATTCTACAGATTGTTTTAGCTCAGAAATTCCTGCCAACTTTTGGTCCAGTAAAGGAGATATGATTTCCGATATTTCCTGAGCTCTTTGAAGAGATTGAGCACTGTACTGGGAGCTCTCTTCGGTCATGTCAGGTGTATTCACCTTTTCTGGGGATCCCAAAAGACGAGGAGGGTCAGCAGTAGTATTTTTCTATTTGCTTTTGGGAATAGTGCCCCCTCTTGAGCCACGCTGTTGCTTGGCCATGTACTTTTCCATGCAAATAATCAAATATATCTTACGTAGGTTCCCAGTTATTGGAGTTCACGTTAGCTGAGAGAGGTAGTGTATGTTATTATATACGCCTGTACACTTGCGTTCTGCGGTTATTTCAGCTAGTAATGGGCGTTACTTGCACAAGGATAAATAATAATTTTTTTTATCTTCTGACAGTATATACCTGCGGGGAATCACTCCCGCAGCGGTCTCCTACCCCGATATTTCTTGTTGTAGGTCAGCTTTGTCTCAAGTGTCCAGTGGAGAGACAAAGGAGCACAGTTAAAAGCAGCCTTTACTGAGGTCCGCTCGCCGGAAGCAGTTATAACTTGTTATTTAACAAGTATTCAGAACCATCACAGTTATTGTGGGTATCCTAAAATGATGGCTGTCATTTGAGTATTTTTGCAGAACTTAAAGTAAACTCAGGGCTCTTTTGGCATCGTTATGAAAGTTGGTAAGTGATTATATAACACCAAAGTGTCCATAGATTCTTTAGAGGGTATCCGGCATCTGTGAATGGAGAAAGCCTAGTGCTATATAATTTGGTTTAATTGGGGTGTGTTAGTTGTCAATCCACCTGTGGCCACAGAAGGGGGTTTAAAGCCAAGTATGTAATAAAGTAAGGCTTTAGTTTCAGTAAAAGGTAATTTCCTAAATACTTTAATATTTAAAATACCCTTGTGAGTGGCAGTATTAAAGATTATAGAGGGCTGAGCAACAGATTCATGGGCAATGTAGCAGGCCACACACGAGTGATGTTAGGATGTGGGGAGAAGCTGTGCACTTCAGAATATCTCACACTGTACACTGCGATCTCTCCAGCCCGCCGGGCGTGAGAGCAAGGAGGCACAGATCTCCTCAGATGTGTGGTCAGTCGGATGGGGAGAAGTGTAGGGAAGGCTGTGGACCGAGGTCTCAGTGTCTGGAGGTGAGTGAGCCGGCAGCAGGAGAAATCAGCGCTTCAGCAGCGCGCCTGTCAGCAGTCGCCGCCGGCCGTTACAACAGGGCACAGTGACCAGCGGCAGGTACCTGGGGTCCCCTGCGGCAGGGGGATCAGCGGGAGGGAGTGCCGGCGATGTTCTCAGCGCTCCAGGGATGTCCGCGGAAAAGGCGTCGGACGGCACCCGGAATCGAGGCCGCGGCTTTTGGCGCGGTGTAGGCCTCAGAGCCCTGGGATCAGGAGCAGTCCTCCAGAGTCCAATATGACCTTTCTGATGGGTCTGAAAGGTACAGTAGGCTGTGGGTTGTAGGGCAGAGGCTGTTAATGCCCTTTTTTAATGAGTAAAGAGGGTATTTTTAGCTATAACGCTGGAGCTGATATAAAACACCTCCGCTCAGCTCTCTTATCAGGCCACGCCCCCTATGATCAACATCTTATATGGGATAATGTGAATGTATTTGATTGTCCGGATAAGGAGACTATTGTGTATATATAGAGTGGACACATTTCAATCAGTAATAGCTTTAATGAAGGCAAAAATATAATGCATGTACAAGAAATGCAATAACATTGAAGTTTATTTTGAAACATTGTCTTGGTAACTCTAATGTACTTTGTCCAGTCTGACTTCCTCAGGAGGAGATGTAAATACGCATTTTTTTGTGCGTATATGTGCAGTAAGGAAATGGGTATCTTACGCAAAATAAATAACTACATTAAAATTTAAATGAACACGAAAGTTTTTGACATAGAATACTCTGTTAGCAAAATTAACCAGGTGGCATTTGCAAAGCATGACTAAACATTCTCATATATTATAGCCTAAACTCTCCACAGGATGAAACTGTACAGACCTCATTACATTACACCTGTCAGTGAGAATTACCATTACTGTCCACTGATGTGCAATTGCCAGCTGGATTCCTGTGGTCACGTGGATTATGTGTTACCTGCAAGGGCAAAGGGCTTTCATTCTTTAATCATGAATAAAGTAGAAGCAAAAAATTCTGAGGACCATATAAATAATATAAAAAGTGTTAGATCCTGTGAAATAGTTGAACCTGTTGTAAACTGACAATATGTAATGTGTGACTTCAGTGCTGGTAATGCATTCTTGGTCTGATTCTGAGTTAGGAATAAAGCAAGAAAGAGCAAGTAACTGTGCACCTGGGTAAAACCATGTTGCATTGTGGGGGGAGGGAGTGTTTGCTTTAATGCTGTGTACACACTGGCAGATATATTGGCCAATCAATTCATCGACCAATATATCAGGTGCCTGTCGGACAATGTGTACCAGCGATGTGTCTGTGAACAACGTCGTTCACAGACATATCGTGTTGGCTTTGCTGCACAGCCGATGCTCAATATATCTGCAGATATATTGGGGCATCGTGCTGTGTGTACAGGCAGTCAGTCGACTGACCGTACACTTGCAGCGGCAGCCGCGGGGCAGCGGGTCCCACCTCCCCTCCAACACACAGAACACAGGTGATGGTTGTTCAGTGTGTATGATCAACCATCATCTACAGATATATCTGCAGACCACTCGATCTGCAGATATATCTGATTAGTGTGTACCCAGCTTAAGATATGCATGCAAAAATAAAGCTGTCCAGGATTTGTTAGCTGCATTCAAAATATGTATGTACAGTATATGCACCCCTTACATTGCTACATGGTTTTTCTATGTACACAGTCACTCATTCTTGCTTTATTCCCAACTCAGAATTAGGTCCTATGTACCATTCCACATCCTGCCTTCTGCCAACAGGTTGTATACAGGGGTGTATCTATAAGGGGTGCAGGGTGTGTGGTGCACAAGGGTCCCTGGGTCCAGGGGGGGCCCACACCACACACCCTGCACCCATATTATCTAATACTTACCTCTCTGAGGTCCCACGTCGGGACAAAATGCCAGAAAATGGCCATTCCGGCTATTTTCCGGCGTTTTGCGCATGCGCAGTGAGGAAAACCGCCGGGTAAATTGCGTTTCCTCAGCGACCTGTGCATGCGCAGTAGACTCTGGGCACACTCTAGTGCCCAAAGTCTATTGATGCTGCGGTCAGCGGTCAGACGTGTCAGTCTGCTGCCGGCAGCTGGGGAGAGAGGTCGGGGCCCCGGACAGGGAAAGAACACGGGCCCCCTCCTCTCTTAAAATGCCCCTGGTTGTATATATACAGTATGTTAGCTCTGAAGTAATTGTCATATTTGTGTAACACACTTATTACGCAATAATGCCAGACTGCTAAATGCAATTCAATGGAGACAGAACCATTTGTTTGTTACAGTACTTGGATACAGATGGCATCCTACATAACCTTCTGTAGAGAGTTTGTGACAAAACTTTCTTCTAGTTTGTTACGTGTAAATGTTAGTGCCTGAACGTGACATGAGTGGGTTACTGGGAGCTGGCCTTTCAGTGTGAAAGGAGTAATTCAGGGCTTCTGGAAAGATCATCATCCTACTACTTCTGTTTGTTATCAACAGTGGGCGTTTGGTATCACAATGTGGGAAATTGCAACCAGAGGGATGACTCCATATCCAGGGATACAGAACCACGAAATATATGACCATTTACTACAGGGACACAGGCTAAAGCAGCCACCAGACTGTTTGGATGAACTGTGAGTACTGAATTTTGCACAAAGGAGTATTATTATGCAGTGACTGTATAAATGTTTATTTTTCAAACAAAAATAATCTTGAATGCATCTTGGTTGTTTTTGTGGCACAGTTTCTACTAGTCCATTTCAGATAATAAATATCATTTACACCAGTGCCGTCCAATGCCCTGCGCCTGGAAGAACTATTTTAGAGAGAAGATAGAGATAAGCACACACAGCACAGCCACTCTGTAAACACAGGGGCTCACATCACAATAAGATACATACATCTGTAAATTTAGGTCTTCACTACACATTGAAAATTCACCATCCATGGTCTGCAACCAAATCCAATGACCTTTTTCCTGTCCTTGCATAACCATCTAGGAATACACTTTCTGAAATATTGACCCCAGACCCACATATACCATTCTGATATCGCTTTGCAAAACACTCTCATGTGATCTAAATCTCCTTCCTCCAATTCCACTCCTAGAGTTGTCCTTGAAAATCTTATTGCAACTATTGTACAAATCCAAACCCTCACCTAAACTCCTGACTTTCTTGAAACCGCACCAGTTTCCCTGCCCTGTGTCAAATCAACTCCAGTCCCTGCTCTACTAAATGCCCCCTATGTAATACTCTCCATCCAGTTTTATCCCCCTACATTACTTCTTACATGTGGACCCAGTGGGTTGGGTATGGGATCCCAGCAGCCAGAACACCGACAGTCAAAATCCTGACAGATTTCTGCAAGCATTATAACCCTTATAATATTATATATTATCCCACAGCCTAATCTTAACCCTCCATTCCCCAACCCTGTGCCTAACCCTGATACTGATACTTACATTCACAATTGGTCGTAATCCTGACAGTCGGGATGCCGCTGTTGGGATGCTGACTACATCCTGACCCAACATGATCAGTGACATGGGCCTGGACTTGGATTCAAAGTATGTACATATCACTCCTTCAAGGTCTGACACCACCATGGTGACAGTGGAGGTCCATGGAAATAATTCCAATGAGGAGAGGTACATCCTGGAGGGGGCGTCTGATGTGCAGGCTGGGGAATTGGAACAAGCCTGTGCTCCACTATTAATTGGCAGCATCCCAAGTAAAAGAGTTCCGTGGTGTGAGAGCAACACTCTCCTGGATGGAAACTCATCTTCTCTATGCTGATGACTTTGCAGAAGACTCTGAAATCATAGTGTAGAAAGCTCGACATAAATATATATTTCACTTTTTGTACATTATGGACAAATATTTTTCCATTGAACCAATATAAATACCACTCAGGATTCTGTAAATAGAAATATAGGTGACTATTGTATATAAATGTATGAACTATATAGAGATTGATGACAGAAAAAAGGTGTAAATATTCAGCGTATACATTATATGAATTGATGCAGGGTTTTGCTGTGGTTCAGAATTGTGCCTTAGGCAATATAAAGCAGGGGTTGTCTTTATGAAGAGTGAGCTAGCCACTCATTTACTGTTTGAAGAAACCACTAGCTCCCCTCTCTGCCATGGCTGTAGCTAGTGTTCTGTGCCTTTTATTGCTTTCTTCATCATGTAATTGTTATTTCTATAGAAAAACATAGTAGGAGTAACCACCAAAGATAATGGACATGTCTTACATACAGTAGACGTGTAATACATGAATGTGTGAATGCTTCCATAAACAGCTGTGAAAGATATCGGTCATCTATGTTATCCTCTGACATTACTGGTCATCAATTATATTAGTATCTTTCACTATGTGGATGTGTTAGGATGTTCCTCATCCGTGTCAGAGAGTAACACAGATAGTGTATGTCACAGTGGTACAGTATATACACTGTTTTATTAAGGTTTCATACCTTCTGTCCTGTCATTTCCCTTTATACATATACCAGAGCTAGACATTACATAACACAAGACACACACAGTCTAATATGTTATTGTGTCACAGAGCACTATTGTGACTTCTAGGGGTTTATTTATGAAAGTTCGATTTTGCATTTGAATTAATGATCGATTTAACTCGTCTGAAATCAAATCAAATTGACATTCGTTTTCACTGACAAAATCCCCCATTTACAAAGATTCGATTGTTAATTTGATTTCAAAATCGTATTCGAAGTGTGTCGATTTTGAATAGTGGTTTTTTGTTCAGTTTTGGATGTCTATTTCAAAATCGAAAATTCACCCATAAAATTTTATGAAATGGAATTAAAAAGCGACAAACACTTCCTTATGTATTCCTATTGGCCAAACATATCACATGCAAGAAGTTACTGTGGCTCCTCTAATTCTGGTTTGCGTACATCTCCGATGGTGGGGCGCCTGCGTATGTACAGGGCCCGTACTGTGCATGTGCAGAACGGATTCTGCGTCATCACACACAGTGCCCCCTTTTGGGTGTGGAGGAACCAAAAGACGCAGGAGCGAGGTGCACTGCGCCAATCTTTGTCCATAATTCCTACAGCCACAGTGAACCACATGTTTGGATGCATTTTTATTAGAAATGTGCGCAAATCCTAAAGTTTTTCTTGAATTATTTTTAAATTGCTAAAAACATCTAAAATCATGTAATTTGGACCTGTCACATAGAGCCTTTACAGTATTATTAATGTCTGACCTGATTCATTGACGGATGCTATGGTGATTGCAGCTGCTATTGTGTATGTTGAGGATGTGCAAAATTTTTTAAAACAACCCAGCAGCCCTGAAAAGTACAGAGACGCCCTGCGGGGCAATCACAAGGCACATCAACTGCGCACACATTCTCAGCGCACACGCACATCCATCGATTATCGTCAGCCCAATTAAATCAATGGACACGAAGCATGGCAGCCTGAACAGAGATGCCTGTGGCATACTGCTTTAGTACAGATTCGCAGGCGCACCCAGTGACACGCTCCAGAACTAGCTATGATTTGTCTGCGTTTTTGCCACCACTCACCTGTCACCGGCCAGAAACAGTGCCTGGCTGTCAATCACTCTGCATAAAGGTAAGCACTGGGCAGGGGCGTCGGAATGATTTTATGTTGGGGAGGCCATATAAAATCGTTCAGGCGCCGCCCCTCCCCTCCATCTTACCTCAGTGGCAGCTGTGGACTGTCAGGGGCTGTGCTTTATAGTAACAGGCTGAACAGCCCCAGCACCGCACGGAGGAGGAAGTGTAATGTGCTGTGTTTTAACTTAAAGACCACACATTACACCTCCTCCTCCATGCGGTGCAGGGCCTATTACTATAAAGCTGCACAGCCCTGACAGTCCGCGGCCGCCGATCCTTTGAAATGTTTGGGGGATGAGCCGCCCCCTTGCGCCCCCCCCCTCCCCCCGTTCCGATGCCCATGGTTCTGGGAGAAGCGTCACTATTAGATTTTGCTGCATCCGCAGTGTGAATAATATGCATGAGGAATTTACCAATAATTGCTCAATTGCAAAAATATCGGCATATCGTCTGTCATCTATACTTTCGTAGGCATCATAATGAAGGTTTAGGGAATAGATGTTGTTGAAATCGCCTCTCTGCTATTAGTCTATTCTTTGGGGGATTTTGTGTTCGATTTGTGTTTGATTTTCTGTTTGAATGTTCGTAAATGAGGAGATCCTATGTTTATCTATGTAAAAGTACCGATGTTTTGACGATATTCTATTTTGAACGGCATTTGGTTTTATATTCAATTTTACATTCAGTTTTGCCTTTAGTAAATATCTGATGTGTAAAATAGAATGAAAATCGAATTCAAATTCACTATAAATTTTAAATCAAACAAAATTGAACATTAGTAAATATACCCAATCAATCAGGCTGTGGCTTAGTAGGCATTGTGTGTGACAACAGAGGTCCCCCTGCCATTCGGAGTTGTGCACAAACCATCTGGTTTACGTAAAACTCTGAATCGGGCCTGATGAGTGACATGTCACTCATACATTGTGTTAGGAGACCCCTACAACCTGGCTCCCTAAGTGACCGCCTAGCTTAGTTTAGCAGTAACACCAGGCCTGGGTTTAATGCTGTTTCAGAGGTATATAAAATGCCTCTAATACACTAACATTAAAAGTTGGTGTTCTGTGTGTCTCACTGCTGTTGCTAAGTGATCTTGTCCATAGGCAACTAACATTTTTATTCTAGGGAAACTTAGTGACCGTTATTCTAAACAAACCTTTTTATCTACTAATCCTTCTTGTGCAGAAGAACTCTTAATGGCTATATAAGGTGCTATTCTGCTCATGTATTTTATATGGCATTCATATTTTTGGATAAAACAATGGCATGTGGCAAAAATAGTTTTAGCTCAATTTTTATTGTATTTTTTATTATAAAGAAAGCTAACCAAGCATACGAGATACTGAGGGAAACTATTTACAGAGACAATAGAATTAAATGAGCAGTGACGTAATAGTGCCTCACTGGGCCTTATAGCAAAATTTGGGTAGGGGCCCAGGGATGCCACTCTAATGGACTAGAGTGTGCCATATTTTCCGACTTTTAAGGTATCTTTCCTGCCAGCAGCCTGAAGTGGAGAGCTTCGAGGGGCGGGGCCAGACTATGGGCGTCATTGTGCCCTACCCCCTTTACAGAAAAAGTCTGCGATTCGCTGGTCTGTCAGGTGGGGGCGGGGCTAAATGACACGATTCACGTCATTTAGCCGCACCCCCTCCCTATGGACTCTCAAAGTTCACTGTTACAGAACCTGCACTAAGACATATTGGTGTAATTGTTTTCCTAGTGGGAAAGCCGTATGCGTACGTTCTGTGAGTTACACACAGATGTGTGCACAAAAGCACAAAGAGTTTAATTTACACATCAGACACTTCAAATAAACACATCAGAAAGCAAAATCCCAACATTGAGATAAACTATATTGTTCATGTAATGAGACGGTGGACATATAGTGCTTATGTATGACTTTGAATTAAGTGCCTCAGACATGTAAATGCAATGGCATCCTAAGCAAGCAATTTTACCAGGTAGACATGCACGTTGTAGGTAGGCAGTGGAAATGGGGTTCAAGACACTGTGACATGGCTTGAAACCCGTGTTCATTGTCCTGGGCTGGATCTGGGATTTTGGTGGAAAAGTGGTATAATTTCTGTCCACAACTAATAATTAGATGACTAGCAAATACTTTGTACAATCTGTTCAGCTGCCTTCTGGTCTAAAATACAATTTCATATTACCAGCTCTTCTGAAAACCTATATAAAATATATCCAAGGCTGAACTGTATAACAAACTTTATATAGTGAATAAAGATACATGGGCCGATGTCCAGATTGGTATAATTTAAGCCTACTTGGTTCATGTCTAATGGTTTCTACAACAGACCAGGGCTCATTCACAAAGGGTACAGTAAATAGCATGGAAACTTATGTGGACTTTAGAAGCCTTCAAGTGATGTGTTTGAATGCGCTTAACATGGGTTGCGCTTTTACCAGACCAAACTATTCTACTGGTAGAGTATATTAATGCATTGCAAATGGCTCTTGCTACAGGATAACATTTTAAATGTTGTTAGTATGAGAAATCCTTTGTACAGTATTATTTTAAACGTACTTTTTAGTCATTATTTAGATGCTGAAAAGAACATTAAGGGGGAAATTGAATTGGCAATGTGCAGTTGCTGCACACATTACTGACTATTATGGTCAAGGGCGGTGCTAGTGTGTTCAGCGCTCCCTGCAAACTATAAATTTGCGCCCTCCTACAAATATGTCTTCTTGATGTCTCTTTATACTGTTAGCTAGCTGACTTGCCCCCCTCACCTCCGTCAGGGGCAGGCAGCTGCCAGCTGTCACTCTCTCTCTCTCTGTCTCACTGTTCGGGGCCTTTCCCTGGCGTTGTGGTGCACAGCTCCTCCATAGCTCTTTTTCTTGGGCACACCACACACAGAGCCAGTTTACTGTACTACTGCTTATAAGAAAGGGTAGACGGTGCTGGGGAGCTAGTTATACAAACTTGCCCCTGCCGCTCAGGGGCGGGCAACGCCAGGCAAGTAAATCAGTTGATAACCGAGTGGCTGCAGACAAGAATTACATTTAAATTCAGGTGGATTGGCGATCTGTCTAATGGGTGGTCGGTCCACACCTGGGCCACCACTATGGTTTAGCCCGGTGGTTCCCAAACTGTGCGCCATGGCACCCTGGGTTGCCTTGGGACACTTGCAGGGCAGCCTCAGGTTGGTGATCCAGCACCAAATTAAATTATTTATGGTCAATGTAATGTAAATATGTAGACAAACAGAAGTGCAAACCTGTCCACCACTATATAACTAACCCTGAGGATGACAGGTCAGCACAATATACTTCATTTACTACATTTTTTTCTGAATTTCTGAATAACAAACTTTTGGCTTAGGGGTGCTGTGAAAACAATGCTGATATTCTAGGGCGCCGTGGTTCAAGAAAGTTTGGGAACTACCGGTTTTGCCTATGAAAGCCCATGACACTTTGAGTGCAGGTAAATGGTAAAGGCACTGAGAAAGCAAGCAGGGGGAGGGTGCCTCTCCAGCCCTTTGCCCCCCTGCAATGCTTACGCAGCGGAATGCATCGCGCCAGTCCTGATTATAGTACCACAACATTGCACGGCTCTACGGGGTGTGAAAGAAAAGGTGCGATAGTGGTTGTCTGACTGTTTTCTATGGCATTTTGTCTCTATCATTTCTAATCGTATTGCCCCACAAAATAGGTATGAGAGAGCCCTAAATGTATAAAAACTAACATGAGCAAAAAATGGATGGAGTTCCCTTTTTAAAATACAAAATGTATAATTTGTAAAGATCTGTGCTTCTAAATAACGTTTATCCAGCTGATTACTAATGTCTGCCTGTTCCTATTTCAATTGTTGCATTATTGACTGACTGATTTTTAGTAAGAAATATCCATGGAAGAAATTAAAGTCTCAGTAAAACAGGATGAGCATATAATAAGTGTAAGTTCTTCAAACCTTGTGCAAATAAAATCCTAGCCTTTATGAAGCTCTCACATAGAAAAACATAACAATAGTTCACTGTGAGCCAGTAAATGAGAAGTTTATTTTTATAGTAACATGTACAGGAGCTATGTAGTGCTAAGTGTAAATTCATGTTTAAAATTTATACTGTATCTAAATTGTTAGTATTAATAAAGAATATATTTCTTAATTGTACATGTATTATTGTGATTTAGGTTCAATTGTCATATCTGTACACTGGACAAGCTTGGTTAAATCTTATAATTAATGATTTTGCAAAGCTAGAGTAGAGCTGTGTTAGGACAGTGGCCCTGATTCAGAGCCGGACGCACTGACAGAGCGCTCGCTCTGAATCAGGGCCGGGCTATTTTTTTTTTTGAACGGCCTCCTGCCTGCTTGCATAGTTGTGGGTGACCACCCACAGCTATAGCGAGTGGGCAGGAAGATGGTCGCGATGGTCTTGCGACGAGACCCTTGTGGTAGGGTCTCGTTGCCGCAAGCCCTGGAGTGCTTTCGGCTCAAACAGAGCCGAAAGCACTCCCACTGACATCACTTGTGATGTCAATGGTGCCGGCCCCAGACGGTAGGCATTACCATGGGAACGCCTCCGTCTGGGCAGCCACGCCCCCGGCACGCCCACCAAAGGGGGCGTGCTGTCACTCAGCATCGACAGCACGCCCCCTTTGGTACGAGACAAGGAGCAATGGCTTGCCCGTCGTTATCCGGGTCTCGCGCATGCGCACGACGGAGCCGGCTCCGTCGTGTGCATGCGCACTGGGCCACCATCGACCCGCTTGCGAGCGGGTCTGAATCAGGCCCAGTATACTGTAGTTTCAGAGGATATGTTAGGTTTTTGCTTATGACATACAGTAGGGGGATGACTAAACTCCATATTGCAGCTGATAAGTTACTGGCGTTAGGAAAACCACCAGTGACACATGATGCAGTGGTGACCCGCACTTTCTCTTTTTAGTGAGAAGAGGGCATTGAAAAATGTGAGCTTGATGGAGAGTAGTCAATGAAGAATGGTAGAAACTAGACAGACAGCATCCAAAAGATGATATTGCCACTCCCAACTGCAGGTGCAAGTGGGTATGGGGTCACTGGAACCTCTAGGTTCGACCCCATCTATCTGAGCCAGATTAAGGGGGGGAGGGCCATAATCTCTTAGATCCATCCGAACACCCCAACACACATGGGGCACATTGCTCCACTGTGCAGTCCTGTACTTTTTCTAAAGGCCAAGCAATGAGTGGAGCAGGCCAAGTGACGAGTGGGGGTGGTGCTTACAAGAGGGGGATGGTCAAAGGACTGGGGTGGGCCCCCCTTTCTTAAGTGCCCCGGGCTTCCCCTGAAGGCTAAATCTGGCCTTGGGTTCTAGGTGTGATTGGCTAGTGGGACTGCGATGGGTGGAATGTGCAGCAGCACACAATAGACTCAAGGGAGCATCAGGACTAATGAGTGGTTAAAAATGTCCTGAGGTCAGTGTCACAAGCAGGAATCACAGACAGTAGAGCAACCAAGTTGAAAAACATGGGCTAGTGATTTCTGCGGTCAACTGCTGCAGTCGTAAAAGGCTGGTTTTGTTGTGCACCCACCACTATAGGGGCTGCCACAAAAGAGACCCAAACAAGGGGCTGGAGAGTTTGGAGCGTGAAGATCATGTCACCACAGAAGGAGTGTGCCAGACCAGTTAACAAGAGAAAACTACAACTATAAATGGTTGAATAGGCGCTGTCAGAAATTGTTTCCCCCAAGCTGCTGCTGAAGGAGATAGTCAGTCTCCTATATATGACAACAAGTAAAACCAAAAAGCGCTGATGAAAGATAAATATCTCTACGAACTCAATAATAGTAAGTATGGGACACAGGGCCTGATTCAGAGCCGCACGCAAAATGCGTGCGCTCGCTCTGAATCAGGGCGGACGCTTTTTTTTAAATCCGGCCTCCTGGCCGCTCGCAGATCTGTGGGTGACCACCCACAGCTTTTGCGAGCGGCCAGGTGATGGTCGCGACCATCGGGCTTGCGACAATACGCTTGTGGTAGGGTCTCGATCCCGCAAGCCCCAGTGAGCTTTCGGCTCTAATAGAGCCGGAAGCTCACCCACTGACATCACTCGTGATGTCTGTGGGGCCGCCCCCAAATGGCAGTCGTTCCTTCGGGACCGCCTCCGTTTGGCCAGCCACCCCCCCTGCCCGCCTCCAAAATGGGGCGAGCTGTCGATCAACATCGACAGCTGCCCCTTTTGGATGCAAGCGCCGGAGCGAGTGCTTTTTGCGCTCGCTCCGGGGCTCGTGCACGCCGTGCGTGCGCACTGGCCCACAATCGACCTGCTTGTGAGCGGGTCTGAATCAGGCCCACAGTTTACTTGGTAGCAGTCGTCCAGCTGTAAGAGTTTACCTGCATAAATAATGTCCTAGCGGTATCCTGTGATGGGACTTGATGTCAAGAATAATGTCCCAGATGGATATTTCTTTGCAATCCGCTGTTTACCAGTAGCCCCAGCTGGACGATTACTACCAAGTGAACTGTGGACCTCATTCAGGGCCGCTCGCAAAATGAGGGCGGACGCTTTTATGTTTAGAGCCGGCCTCCTGGCCGCTCGCTAAGGTGTGGGTGATGGTCGCGATGGTCAAGACCATCGGGGCTTGCGACGAGACACTTGTGGTAGGGTCTCGTCTACCGCAAGCCCCAGTGAGCTTTCGGCTCTATTAGACACTCGTGATGTCAGTGGGGCCGCCCCCAAACAGCATGCGTTCCGTCGGGAACGCCTCCGTTTGGCCAGCCACCCCCCCCACAAAACGGTGCGAGCTGTCAATCACCATCGACTGCCGCCCCTTTTGAAGTGAGCCCTGGAGCGAGAGAATTTCTCTCTCGCTTCGGGGTTTGCGCACGCGCAGTGCGGCCACTGCGCGTGTGCAGGTCCTCAACATCGACCCGCTTGCGAGCGCATAGGCGCTTGCGAGCGGGTCTGAATGAGACCCTGTGTCCCATACGTACTATTATTGAGTTCCTTATTAGTGCCTACAAGGTTTTTTATGAAATTGAGATTCTATGCAGGTCTATTTTTTGATATATTGAATTGAATTTTAGATTTTATTGTTTTTATTGTGTTAATAAATCGTAGAGATACTTATCTTTCATCAGCGCTGCTTTTTGGTTTTACTTGCCTTCAAGTTAACGGCAGGATCATGGTCTGGACAATGGTGGGGAAAAAAAAATGTATGTTTATTTTTTGTTGTACATATTAGTAAAAAATATCAATATCAAGTTTGTTTCGGTGAAGTACAGTGCATCAATGTAGTTCATAGCAGTTAGTACACACATGGGTTCCTGGATACATTCCTTCTGTCAAGGACCTAATCAGCCCAAAGCTTAGTGCTTCATCTGGAGACAGAAAAGATTATGTAAACTGGATCTTTAACCTGAATGAGCCTTAGGGAAAAAAACTTTTGGCGTTGCATGCTACGAGAAAACAGAGGACCTGATTCATTACGGATCGCAACTGTGATTGCAATAGCGATTACACAAGCAGTCTCACTGGAATAGTATGCTTATCCATTGTGATCGCTATGCCGACGCCCACCTTACCTTACACACATCCGTAATACTTAGCAAGACTGCGAAACCATCGGTAACATCGAATACCATCGCAGCCTCACGCACACTTGCACAAGCTCTGACTTTACTCAGGAATTGTTAACATCATCGCAGACTATGAGTACTCAAGCTGCATAAGGCATCGCAGTGTATAATTTATGCATGTCCATGCCACAGTGTTCAAACACACTGGCACGCCTGTGTTTCGACTACCACCCCCACGTCACCTCCCACAAGCGGCATTTCCTGTCAATCACTGCGATGGGTCTGCGTAGTGTAGAAGCCATTTTGGAATAAGAATCCATTTTGTATGCCATGTATGCATGGAGGGTGGGTGCACAGGACAGGATGGAGTTAATTCATTGTACAGACCCTGTTATAAGTGCACAGAAAAGCATATGTACATATATGGTAAGTTATGCGATTCCAATGTTTAAACAGAGCCATAGTCTCACTGCAGATAATGCATACCAGATGTGTTGCGTGGTACCTTATAAAGGAGACTATCTGTTGAATAAAGGCAGAGAGAGATGGAGATGCTTGTGATTACATATACACGTTCGTGTCCGTGTTTTCTTCCCTACACACATGAACATATGTAGCCTTTAGCAAACAAGACTCTGAGGGTGACCAATAAAGAACTAATTCGCTGGCCATAGCTAGTGAGAATTGACAACATGGAGGTCCCACCGAGATGCCCAGCAGTGTTGACTACCACTGGACAGAGCAAGTGAGATTGTGCTCAGGGGACAGAGTTGCCAGGACACTTTCCCGGGTGAGTAAATACAAATGTGCTGGTCTCCTGGTAGCTGTGTCCTCATTGCAGTTGATGGTCTGTCCTGCTGGAATCAATCCTTGGGTAATTATTGATCACCCTAAAGGTGTTGTTATTTAAACATGTTATAATCTGTTATATGTTCAGTGAATGATAGGTAAATGTTTAAAGTCTTGTTTGTCTGTTTGTTATGTACCAAACCTGTCCTAATTGTGTTTTTAGAGTAACTTTGATTTAGCCACTGATTTAACTTTAGAAGAGAGCCCTACACAGTGATTTGTTTATGAAATAGAAGAGTGCCATGAAATTCCATTAGATTTAGAAAGGTACATCAGAGAAGGATTGGATACATTGACAGAAATGTGTTTTCATTTATTTTTGTCTGAAGGAACAGAAAGGGAGGGAGACCCTGTCAGACAGCGTGTTCAGAAATAGGAGGAAAGTTACATCCAGTCAATAGTGTTAATAACTGAGGCAGGAAAAGTCAGGGCGTGGATGTGCCTATAGATAAACATTTGATGATATTATTCTTGTGCACGAGAATAGTAACCTCTAATAAGAGGGGGGACCATTAGGTCTGATTTTAGTCATAAGGGGCTTTGACTAAGCTAGACAAGGGAATGTTCTAGCAAAGCTTTATGGGAATCTTAAAGCAGGATATTTGATGAATGTTTAAAAAGGCTGACACCCCAGATACTGACTGGTTTAAACCTCACAAAATGAGATATGAGAAGCAGAAGCAGAGGTTAATAAATATAACCTAGATGACACACTGAAAGGTCTGATTGAGAAATTTAATAAACGTGAATAAGAATATAGAAATGACCCCCAGATGCCCACTTACTTAATTATCACTGAAGAGGAATGTTGTGGTTTTTTTCTTATATAACTAGTGTTTTGTTTTTCTTTTCTTCTTGAAATGTATATTTCATTTGTATTGTGAAGGCATGCTGTGATAGAGGTGCTTTGCTGATGATAATGGAATGCAGGATGTCACAGAAAATGGCTGCCGTGCTGTAACTGAATGTTTGCTTGTGAATGAAATGGGCCCATGTGTATGTGATAAAAGAGAGTCGAGTGAACTTGAGAAAGTAGAGTTGGTTGGAACAATTGTGTTGATCAGATGTGATGTGTGAATGATTGTGCGTAGTGAAGGTGTACTAGGGAATTGTGGAGAAGTTGTGCAGGAATTGAAAGGGTTAATGTGAGTGAATTGCCATTTTTTCATGGGGACGCCCATAAATAAAAAATGTGCATTGCAAGATTGGAAAAAGGATTGATGTTGAATGCATTAATAACAAAATGCTTTATTTGTTATTTTCTAGGAAAATGGATATTTTTTCTGTAACTTGTGAGATCAAGAGAATGCAGAGACATATTGTAATTCTAAAATAAACAGTAATTATATTTGATTGCTGCAGAAGGGATTAATAATAGTAAAAGTGATGTAAAATTTCCCTAACAAAATGTTTTATCAGTTCATGATTTCTTTAAACTGTTGAATGATGCATGCTTACAAATTAAAATGTTAATGGTTTTAGACGACCAACAAGAACATAATTTTACAAATCTAAGAATATAGGTAGAATAGGGGCTGTTGTTTAGATATGACTGGACTTAATTAATCAGAAGCAGCCATAGGAATGCATATTGCCAATACAGTTGCGCAGGTCAAGTAAGCTTTAAATGAAAAGAAAAAAAATCCAATAATACACTCCAGATGTTTCAAGTTCTGGAGTGTAAGGGAATGTGGTAATATACCTGTTATAGAAGAGAAATTATCCTCAGTTGTATAATATCATGAGAAACTGTTAAAATAGACACAGATTAAGGGATTGATGGATTGATAGGTACTTTCACCCTTGGAAATGTCAGGATGTTGAAACTTTATTTTGTTTACAGGCATGTAACTAGAATTACACTGACACTACTTAAAACATGCCGGATGTTTTTTTGTATGCTTCTAACTGATTTGGTTAAGATACTCAGATCAATATTAAAGATTAGGATTAAGTAAGATAAACAGAAACAATTTTTTTTTTGTTTCAAAGCTCCAACCCAACCTAACCAAAAGGGTATGTCTGGACCCCAAGGGCGAGGGAAAAAGTCGTACAAAAAGTGTCTGTACTAAAGATATTTAAACAATTGAGAGGATTTTTAGGTCTTATTGTATATTGTATTGTACTTAAAAGGTGATAGACAGCAGGAATTTAAAAGTACTGTAACTTAGTTATTGTGTTAGCTCTGCTATATTACAGCAGTTAGGTAAGATTGAATCCAGATGTCACTTCGTTTCTCATGTATTCAAGAGGAGGGAGGATATGTACTGTGGGGGATGATGCTGGCATATGAGAGAAGATCCAGCAGCACAGCATATGCAAATTGGAAGGGTCTGAGCCTGCACATCCCTAATGCAAATACTATATGTTGTTCAGCTAGCAACCACAGGGGACTAGTGAGACACAGGAAGATGAAAATTATGATTACTTTTTTTTATTTTTCATCTTTCTTTAATGATAATGATTGTTTTGAATTAATGAAATCTTTTTCGATAAGTTATGTTATTGTAAATTATAGATAGATTATACATAGTTTGTATTAGATTTTTTGTTTGCTGCTTTTCAAATGCCGACAAATTTAGTTTTAAGTAAGGTCAAAAGCACATATCAGAGAACATACCCCAGAAGAGGAACTGCTCCAGCAAACCAAGTTGGCCAAACAGGCTACAGTAATATACCTACCTGATATTTTGATATTGGCGACCAGAAACAGCAGAAACATTGAACCTGATTTTGTTAAAAGTTGCAGTTACAGGTTCCTCAGAAGTATGACTTGGAAATGACTTGCACGACTTCGGGTGATGGATGGATGGTTGAGCACCACCTCTGTCTGCCACGTGCACTATTCTCAGTCTGAGCCCAAATACTTCATGGAAGCACTCATCAGCTTAGAGATCTATGGTAAAAATAGCCAAGAAGCACTGGATAGCCCCAGACTTCAGTTAGGCTGCATAAGCCTACACCTAATCATTGCACAGCCCAGGAAAAGTGATCGAGGTACTCGAAGAAGAAAGAAAGATGTTATTCCTTCCAGAAACAAAAGATTGATTTTATATAGTTGGGTATGTTCTGTGCTCAGACCTGTTGTCAAATTGACTATGGTATTGCAGGGTAGCAAACACAATAGAAACACAATAGAAACAATATGAACAATAGGAAAAAGGAAAATAAATGACAGAAGTAATTCGTACATGTGAAGTAATAGAGAGTGACAAAGGTACACATTTTTTTAAAGACATTTTTAGAATGTATCTTGGAGAATCTGAGACTAAATAGGACCCAAAGCAATGAGAGTGTAAAAGACTGAATTATACAGTCAAATTGAACTATGATAAGTTTGTTAGAATGTTTATTTTTAATATGATTGTTAGTCAAGAACTTTCCCAGTGTGAAACGTAGGATGATAGCTTATGGAATACTATTTGGTAAAACTGCTAGAACAAGATGTGATTTCCTACAAGTGTTACAATATGAGCATAGTAACTTGATTCAATATGTGATGCATATATAATAGAAACTAACCAAAGTCCACCACCAGGTGTTCTCTTATGTTCTAGATCCCAATTCAATTGCAGCACCTACAAACTGCAACCAGGTGATTGGGTCATGATAAAGAAGAATCTAAGGAAAAGTCCTAGGACCCAGTTACAAGGTCCTTATCAAGTTCTCCTAACTACTCCAATGGCAGTAAAGGCGGCAGAAAAGAAAATTTGGATTCGCCTCACACTGCAAGATCATTACATAAGGGGAGTTGGAGTAACTTGAAGTTATGACTAGATATATATGTTGCTAGGCCTTAAGCCAAACAAAGGCTTGTGAGGATGTACTGTATACTATGATTTGTTCTTGTTATAGTTTTGTTTCTAGTTTTATCAATATCCAGACCTAGTGTAAAGAATGGTCACAAAATAGAAGCTTTAGCCAGACTATGTAATACTGTTATAGATGAAATATTTGATGTGTTTGAAATAATTACGAATTAATTGAAATTCCAGGTGAAGGTTTTGGGACAGTTTAGGCTGATCCTTGAGTATCTCTACACAGGGAAGTATGTGTAAAATAGTGAGACCTGTTTGCTGTACTTATATAGCTGATAATTTATCTGACCAGTTATATGTATACTTAGAGAAAGTTAAGAAATTGAATGACAAGTTTAGGAAGATACATAATGATCCAGAGTATAATATTGATAGTAATGGATAGTTTACACGGTTGAATATGTCAAGTTGGTTCAAGGGAACAGAAGAATATTTTTCAAGTATTTTCATGTTAATAGCTAAAGGATTGAAATTAATAGTCATTTACCTGATTGTCAGGATAGATATATGACTAATAAGGAAAATACTTACACTTGATTACTGTTCTAGGTTTAAAGCGTCTAAAGAAATGTCAAAGACAACTATGATCCTGCTACATGGACATACCCAGAACTTTTGTGCAATTTGAAAGACAAGAGAACCATTGCTTTGCAGAGACTTATGTGAACAATGTATGGAAATAATTGAAGGCTTTTACAAGAATACGGATGAAAAGAAGATACAGGACTATAGGAACTGAGGGACTCATCGCCTATGTGGTCTTGAATGGGCTCTGCCCCATGCAGCTACCTCATTAGGAGGGAAAACTTGTTGTGTGAAGTAGGGACCAGCTACATAGGGGGTGGGCCATGGCTAGGTAAGCTAGAAAGACAATAGTATGTAAAATTTGAATCGAAAGGAGGGAATATGTAGAAGCCATTTTGGAATAAGAATCCATTTTGTATGCCATGTATGCATGGAGGGTGGGTGCACAGGACAGGATGGAGTTAATTCATTGTACAGACCCTGTTATAAGTGCACAGAAAAGCATATGTACATATATGGTAAGGTATGCGATTCCAATGTTTAAACAGAGCCATAGTCTCACTGCAGATAATGCATACCAGATGTGTTGCGTGGTACCTTATAAAGGAGACTATCTGTTGAATAAAGGCAGAGAGAGATGGAGATGCTTGTGGTTACATATACACGTTCGTGTCCGTGTCTTCTTCCCTACACACATGAACATATGTAGCTTTTAGCAAACAAGACTCTGAGGGTGACCAATAAAGAACTAATTCGCTGGCCATAGCTAGTGAGGAGAATTGACAGTAGTCACTTCGATCACAGTGGCAGGTTCACGCACGTGTCCTACGATATATGCTCAGTACTCAACAATTGGCCAATTGCGTGCATATTAGCAGTTGCGATCCTTGCTGAATAAGGCCCAGAGTTCCACTAGATGAGGTCCTCAACATAAGGAGCTTGCATCTGTATGTACAAATTGCCCAAGGAGTCCCCAGGACAAAGGTTCTCATCTTTCCTTTACCAATCCAGTGATATTTTAGCCTTCATGAATTTGATCCCTTTTCTGAATGATAAAATAGCTGTTCGGAGAGCTCTGGAATTGAACAGGCGCAACTGGACAACTGTAATACAAGCTATCATCAGGTCTACTACATTGCATATTATTATCATTATCTCATTATTTATTGAAGACCTAAGAAGAAAGAAAGAAATACTTCTGAGAAGAATCGAGAATATAAGCTATAGAAAAAATCTAGGTTGAAGTGGTACTGAAAACAGTATATGGGGATCTTCAGGAAATAGCTCTTCTAGCAGTTGAAATTGCAAGTAAAGGCTGTTTCCCAATAAAGACATGTAAGGTGTACTGTAAACAGTGGGGTGCAGGTCGCCTTGTGTGACACCATCCGAGGGGATGACCCCAAAATAGCAGAGCTGCTCTGCAATTTGGTGTCACCCCCTCGAATGGTGGACACTCTTTGATGAAGGCTTAATGATGAAACATGTAAGGGTGTGGCTTGGCGGGTTCCTAGTCTGATGTGAAGGAGATCACTACATTGACCATGATATGTATGGTGTTTTCTGCTGTTTAATCCGCTGTGTTTTGACTGTCACCGTTAGTAAGCAAACTTTTAATCTATTTATTTGACTGCATATTAAAATGATCTTTTAATGCACTATGAGGCACCCACTATAGAAATATTGTCACCTCAGATGTGGATTCAGTACATTGTGGGGAGGGCGCCGTTCAATTCAAGGAGTTTAATTGTGCATACAGACCGGCTGTGCAATTTACTGAGACCTGCGAGACCAGCTCCTGTGTAACGAGCAAGTCATTTTGGGACTGTTAGTTCCACATGAACTTTGTAAAGTCGACTGTACTAGTGCACTGACTTTATATATATATATATATATATAGATAGATATATATATATATAGATATATATATTGTGGCAGTAGGCAGTATCACCAGAGATGGCGCTGGTGAGCAGCAGATTCTGTGTGGGGCAGGAGAGATCCGCCAACACAGAGGAGAAAAGGATTCTGGGAAGATGTGTAATTGCTGCCTTGTGGAGAGAGCTCAGGTGTGGGCAGACCAGTCAGGCTGCTGTGGGAAACAGTCTAAGGCCCGTATTCAATTGCCGATGAAAAGCTGTTTTCAGCTAAACAGTTTCGCCGATGACGTCATTTCGCCAGGTGGAAACTGTCCGCCCAATTCAATTGCAAAGACTTTTCGCCAGTTTACCCCCTGTAACTATCGGAAAAGATTCGCCTATAGATACCCGGCGAAAAAAAGTGCAGAATTGCGGTTTTGGGGTGCAAAGGTGCGGAAACCACTCTGTACCCTTTGTACAGTCCCCCAAAGGTAAACTGCGTCAAAAAACGCAAAAAAAAAATAAAAATAAAAAAAAAACCAAAAATGGCTTTGAAAATGGGGGCGAAAAAGTACAAAGTGGGGCTACAAATGCAAAAACTAGCGAAATAGACTTTTGGGGTGTCTGCAAGTATGGGTGAGGTTTTTTTTGATTGCAGGTGTTTGCTGAAGGTGCGTTTTTTGCGCATTTTTAAGCTTCACTTAAGCGACTTTAAACCATCCTTGTACCCATTTTCATGTACCCCAAATTTACTGGGACTACTTATTTTTGCAAAAAAAAAACCTGCTAAATGCTATTTATCACTTTTCCAAAGACGCTAAACAGCACCTATTGGGGACCATTTAAAGATCCAAAATACCTTCAGCAGGGCTATTTGGGGGTACCCATAGTGAACCCCCATGTCACAGCATCTTTAGGGGGGTGTCAGGCTGATTTCCCCAAAAATGACAGCACTTTTCGCTCACTCCGTGTTCGCCGGGTCCCATTATTGCCGATTTTGGAATTGAATACGGGCATATGCAGGGACGAGCGCGATACTTTATTGCACCCAAATGTCGGCGAAAAGTCCGGCAACTGACTTTTCGCTCCTAATTGAATATGGACCTAAGTGGAACTGTGGCAGCCACAGAGCCCAGTGAAGCTAAGCCAAGCCATTGGGGGCCAGGAGGCCTGAGTCCGGACCTGCAGGTGGCAGATGGGACCACAAATCTCTTAGACTGTGTGGCATTGAAGCAGCTGGGCTGCAAGCTGAGGAAGACAGGGCCTATACTTGAAGCATACAGGGAAGGCCACCATGATTGACTGTGTTTTTGAAAAGCTGTGGCAGGCTGTAGCCGGCAATAGACCTGCAGAGAAGCAGGCAAGAGACTTTATGGACAGACTAGCTACACCATGATAATCAGGAGTCAAGCTGTGTGTGGACCTTCATTGAACACTGCATGAATTCACCCTCTACCGAGCTACTTACCCCAGGTTAACACTATATATATATATATATATATATATATATATAATCCAACTGAGAAACTGCACATCCAGCGTATTATATACTATTAATGAGGTGCTCCATTAAGGGCCAACTGAATGGACCAAAATTTAGAACATGCACATAGATTGGCACTCTCAATGTAGAAAAAATTAAAACATTTTTATTGAAGCTCACATATTTTTCAATCGATAGTCTAGTCGACGTTTCGGTCCTCCTGGACCTTTGTCAAGACACAGAACATCCAAACTGCACAGCTACCACCAAAGACAGACCCGCTGATTGGCTCCGGCTACAGACAGTTCCCACGTGGTCGAGTCACACCACGCGCTACAGTCAGCGCTGCCGCTGATTGGCTGATGGGACTGCAATGCCCCGTGAGGTGCCGGCAGCGGCCATTCGGGAGCTATGTGTATGTGTGACAACACACATACACATAGCTAGAAGCGTGGATCGGGTAACTTGTTTATTTTTTTAAAATCCCATGGACTACTACGGAGACCAGCGCTGGATGTAGGTGAGTATGAAATCTTCCTTGCAGGGCCAAGTTGTAAGGATCTACTGGACAAGGGGACAGAAACTTCTGGTATAGGTAAGTATGTGTGAATGGGTAGGTGTATGTAATAAACTTATACTGGGCACGGTGTGTGAGTTTTGTCTTTTTTTTAACTATTTATTTTACAATGAAATTACAGGTGCCGCATGTCTGCTGGCACTTGTAGTTCCACAAGTGCAAAATGGCAGGCATGCAGGCACTTGTAGTTCCACTGTAAAGTACAATAGTTTTACATTATTTGGCCCTCCCTATTACCCCCATACCCACCGCTCCAGGGGTATGGGGATGAGCCCCAGGCTTCAGCGTAAGCCTGTGGTGCTCGGGAGAGGGGGGACCCTTTTTTGGGGGGTCCCAGACTCCCCCGAGATCACCGGCTTGTGCTGACCGACTTGGGGTGTAATGCTTTGGACCTGGAGCCCCGGTGATTGGGTCTCCGGGCTGTGGCATTGTACCCCGGTTGGTTGGGTCTGGTGCTGGTCTTAAATATAGGGGGTACCCCAAGTCGTTTTTGCCCCCTATATTTAAAACCAGCACTAGTCCCTGCAGCCTGGTGTTGGTTTCTAAAATACGGTGGAACCCTACACATTTTGTTCCCCGTATTTTTAGAAACCACCACTGGCTGGCTAGCCTGGGGCTGGTTTGGCTTTTGGGGGGGGACCTTATGTCATTTTTTTTCTAAATTTTTACTGGGTTTTTTTACAGGTTAACAAAAAAATGGGAATTTACGGGAAATATTCTAGGGACCCCCCAAATGATGTCTAGATATGGGGGATCACTATGGGTACCCCCATTTTTAACTACTGAAGGAAGTCGGGGTTTCTAATAGCGGCGGCAGGAAAAAACACCGGGCAAAGCTATTTAAAAACACGACTTTCTTTTGCTGGCAAAAACGGGGTTACCCGTAGTGATCCCCAATGTCTGGACATCTTTAGGGGGGTCCCAGGCATATTTCTCGAAAATTCCCGTTTTTTTCCTTAAATGAGGTCAAGGGGCATTTTTAATAAAACAGGGATAATTTTTCAAATCACTATAGCAAGTGAAAAAAATGCAGAATAGGGGTTTGGGGGTGTAGGCTTATAAAAAATAGCCTGTAGTTTTGGGAATGTCCCCTTAAAAGGAAATGTTAAAAAAAAAATGTCCACAAAAAAATCGGGACACCATTAAAAAAAATAAAAAATTTGGGGGGGTTAAAAAAAAAATTATGTAAAAAAATTACCAAACTAACGAAATTATTTCTGGTGGGGTCCTCAAGTATGGGGCAGGTGTTTTATTCATTGCGTAAAGTAGCGGCAGGTGCACAAATGCAGAATTTTTAAAAACTTACTTTAGGGACATCAAAATATGCTAGTACCCTTTTTCATGTACCCCAAATTTGATGGGACCACTTAAAAAAACGAAAAAAACAACCTAAGTGCTCTTCTGCAACACTTCTTCAATGTCTGGAAAAAAACACCTGCTGCGGCTATTTAAATCCCTGACTTTCATTTACAGGCTAAAACGGGGGTACCCATAGTGATCTCCCATGTTTTTACAACTTTAGGGGGGTCTTACAAATTTTTGATGGAAAAAATCGTAACTTTACGCAAATCCAACTTCGGAGGTTCCCGTTTTCGATAATTTTATATTGAATACGGGGATAAGCGGGAGCGCGCACCAGACTTAACGCAGAAAAAAAACTCCGATATGAAACGTTAACTTCGGCAGTGAAGTTAACGTTTCATATTGAATACCCCTCTTAGACTCTCCTCGGGATTTGTGATATCTGACAACGCCACCAATATTGTGCGGGTATTACATCTGGGCAAATTCCAGCACGTCCCATGTTTTGCTCACCCAATAAACTTGGTGGTGCAGAATTTTCTGAAAAGCGACATGGGCGTGCAGGAGATGCTTTGGGTGGCCCGAAAAATTTCTGGCCACTTTCGCCATTCAGCGACTGCGTGCCGAAGACTGGAGCGCCAGCAAACACTCTTGATCCTGCCCCGCCATCACCTGAAGCAAGAGGTTGTGACGTGGTGGAACTCAACCCTCTATATGCTTCAGAGGATGGAGGAGCAGCAAAAGGCCATTCAAGCCTAAACATCCACCTATGACATAGGCAAAGGAGGGGGTATGCACCTGACTCAAGCGCAGTGGAGAATGATTTCCATGTTGTGCAAGGTTCTCCAGCCCTTCGAACTTGCCACACGTGAAGTCAGTTCAGACACTGCCAGCTTGAGTCAGGTCATTCCCCTCATCAGGCTTTTGCAGAAGCAGCTGGAGAAAGTGAAGGAGGAGCTAAGACAGAGCGATTCCGCTCGGCATGTGGGACTTGTGGATGAAGCCCTTCATTCACTTTGCCAGGATTCCAGGGTGGTCAGTCTGTTGAAATCAGACCACTACATTTTGGCCACCGTGCTCGATCCTAGGTTTAAAGCCTATGTGGTGTCTCTCTTTCTGGCCGACACAAGCCTGCAGAGGTGCAAAGACCTGCTGGTGAAAACACTGTCAGCTGAAGCAGAACGTGACACGTCAACAGCTCCTTCTTCATTTTCTCACGCAACTGGGGCTGCCAGGAAAATTCTTAGGTATCCTAAGCAACCCGCTGGCGGTGATGCAGGGCAGGCTGGACCAAGTTTGGACATCTGGTCCGGACTGAAGGACCTGGCAAAAATTTCTGACATGTCTACTGTCACTGCATATGATACTGTCACCATTGACAGAATGGTGGAGGATTACATCGGTGACAGCATCCAAGTAGGCATGTCAGACAGTCCGTACCTGTACTGGCAGGAAAAAGAGGCAATTTGGAGGCCCCTGTACAAACTGGCTCTATTTTACCTGAGTTGCCCCCCCCTCCAGTGTGTACTCCGAAAGAGTGTTTATTGCAGCCAGGAACCTTGTCAGCGTAAGGCGTAGGAGGTTGCTTCCACAAAATGTGGAGAAGGTGATGTTCATAAAAATGAATTATCAACTCTTCCAGGGAGACCAGACTCCAGAACGTATAGAGGAACCTGTGGTGGTGGATTCCAGCGGGGACGAATTAATACTCTGTGAGGATGAGGATGTACACAACACTGAAGAGGGTGAGGAATCGGTGGATGAGGAGGATGAGGACGACATCTTGCCTCCGTAGAGCCAGTTTGTGCAGGGACAGATAAATTGCCAGCTTGTTTTGTGGGGGCCCAAACGAACCAATAATTTCAGCCACAGTCGTGTGGCAGATCCTGGCGCTGAAATGATTGGTTTGCTAAAGTGTGCATGTCCTGTTTATACAACATAAGGGAGGGTGGGAGGGCCTAAGGACAATTCCATCTTGCACCTATTTTTTTTCTTTTTTCTTTGCATTATGTACTGTTTGGGGCCTAGTTTTTCAAACTGCCATCCTGTCTGCCACTGCAGTGTCACTCCTAGATGGGCCACGTGTTTGTGCCGCCCACTCGTGTCGCTTAGCATAGTCATCCAGCTACCTCGGTGCAAACTTTTGGACATAAAAACACTATTGTGAGGTGTTCAGAATAGACTGGAAATGAGTGAAAATTAAGGTTATTGAGGTGAATAAGAGCATAGGAGCAGAAAAACCCACAAATTCTGTGATTTTAGCTGTTTTTATGCTTTTTTTCAAAAAAATACAGATCCAAAACACAAAACCCAGAACCCAAAACACGGAAGGGTGGTTTTGGCAAAACCAATCCAGATCCAAAACACGAAGATCCAGATCCAAAACACGAAAAGTGGCCGGTGCACACCCCTAAAATGAAGTAGATTGTTATCAAAGGTTGTTATACAACGAATATTTCCCCAAGGTCCATGGTGACTGCTTGGGGGAAAAAAACAAAATAAAGATGAACTGTAAAGCGCAAATAATGAAAAAGAGAATGCAGCACATACTTGTCTACTTTTGTTTTCTCCTCCTCGGGAGAAGCAGGTCGGTTGTGACAGGGGCGGGGCATGACAGTACACGTCCCCCTTCACAGTAAATTGCCGCGATTGGTGCAAATTTAAATATTCCTGAAGAATCACGTCATATAAGCCCTGCCCCCTACATGGGGACCCTCGATTGCCGCAGAAATTCTCCCCATTCTGCCCACTTCACTAGGAAGTGGGCAGAATGTGGAAGAAATGCCTCCTCTACCAGGGGTGCAGGGGGTTACTCGAAAAATCGGGAGCCTCCAGTGACTTTCTGGAGAGTAGGCAAGTATAATGCAGCATTGAAAGCACGCCACCAAACTGTCCAGTCCCTTTTCACATTATTATTATTATGCCATCCCCCAGTTTGACCCCACCCACCTAATACATTTGACCTGTTTAGATCACAGCCTTGACTATTATTTACCTTGCTGCTACTCCCACCAATAACCAGGGAGGAGGATCTGCAATGCAGTAGTCAGTCAGCAATAAGTAAATGCCATATGGCTGATGGGGCATACAGATAACTGACTGCCAGCACTCCTGCTAATCCTACAGCTGCTGACTCTCCAGTTTCCGTACTGTAGAGATTCTTCAATACGGCTTGCAGTGGCGTGATTTAATGTGTACATTTAGAGAGCAATGTTACACCCACAGGAATACAGTCAAGATAACAACATATTAGGGACATTTCTAATCTGGGTGGGTATGAAGATATTAAAATTGCGATTGTGGATAACCTGGGGATTAGCTGGTATGTGGTTGGCTTCAATGAGTCCGCATCAATTCTAACAAAGCAAGGACAAGGCATGGTGGAATAGGGGGCCCGTGAAGCCCCATGAATGATGCCATGTGGGACATCAGAGGCCGAAAATAAATGGTCTGGTTACTTACAGAGCATTATATTGAGCGCACCTACCTAATACAGGCTTGGGAAGCTATATATTGGTGGGTTGGACACACAAAAGGGGTACATGCACTATACATGTCACTTCTCGATATGTACTAAAGGGTTTTCTCTGCCTTCTGCCTGCTAGAGTTAATAGCAGGCTAGAATTTCGTGCTGCAAATGGGTCACTTAGCGCTGCCATAGGCACCTCATAGGCAGGGCTAAGTAACCCAGATGTTACTAAGAGGAGAGGTTATGGGAAGCCGGTGGTCGAAATCCCAGTGCCGGAATCCCGAACCGTGACCAGAACCCCGGCGCCGGAATCCCGACATCACTAGATATGCCCACACCAGAATCCCCACAGCTGGCATATCGCAACGTAAGTATAGCGGGGTGGGTTAGGTTTAGGCCGCGGGGGGGAGGGTTATGTTCACATTTGCGCCCCCCCAACAAAAAAAAGAAATAACTTTTTCTAGATGGCGTTCCTCTGCGCTCGCTGAAAGCGCACGCGCTTCTGGAAAGGGTGGCGTGTCCTTGCGGAACATCCCCAATTCATCACACTGTGGGGCGTGCCTTACACATTAATGTCCTTTATAACACATTATGCCACACACAGTAATGACCTTTATAACACACGCAGTAATACCCTTTATAACACATAATGCCACACTCAGTAATGCCCTTTATAACAAATTATGCCACATGCAGTAATGCCCTGTATAACACATTATGCCACACGCAGTAATGCCCTTTATAACACATTATGCCACACGCAGTAATGCCCTTTATACACATTACGCCACACGCAGTAATGGCCTTTCTAACACATTATGCCACACGCAGTAATAGCCTTTATAACACATTATGCCACACGCAGTAATGCCCTTTATAACACATTATGCCACATGCAGTAATGGCCTTTATAACACATTACACCATACGCAGTAAGAACCTGTATAACACATTATGCCACACGCAGTAATGCCCTTTATAATACATTGTGCCACACGCAGTAATGCCCTGTATAATACATTATGCCACATGCAGTAATGCCCTGTATAATACATTGTGCCACACACAGTAATTCCCTTTATAATACAGTATCCCCAATTCAGATTACGCTACACATTACTCCCTTATTCATGTTATGACACACAGTGGTGCCCCTTTTACACAATGCTCAAATTAGTGCCCCTTATACACAAGGCCCACAGTAGTAGTGCCCCTAATACAATGCCCACAGTAATAGTGCCCCTAATACAATGCCTACAGTATTAGTGCCCCTTATACATTGCCCACAGTAGTAGTGCCCCTAATACAATGCCCACAGTAGTAGTTCCCCTAATACAATGCCCACAGTAGTAGTGCCCCTTATACAATGCCTACAGCAGTGATACCCCTTACACAATGGTCCAGGTAGTGGTTCCCCACATGCAGTGCCCCCTATAGTAGTGCCTGCTGTGGTAATGCCCCCTATAGTAGTGCCCACAGTAGTAATGTCCCCATTAGTAGTGCCCCGAGTAGTGCCCCATATAGTAGTGCCCCCATTGGTAATGTCTCCCAGTAGTAGTGCCCCCAATAGTAATGCCCCCCAATAGTAGTGCCTCCCAATAGTAGTAATCCCTCCATTGGTAAAGCCTCCTATAGTAGTGTCCCCAGTTGTGTTTAACCCCCCTCCCCCGATCTACTGAGGCACCCCGTAGTAAACTTACCATAGGCAGTCTTCTTTCCCCGTCGGCAGGGTCTTCATTGTGGAATGCAGAGAAGCTGTGCTGCTGGGTAGCTGGGACCTAGCGCCTCTTCAGACAGCCCGGTGCCTGTGTCAGGATAATTACCGCAGAGGAGCAGATCGGAACACCCTATGTGATGTCACGTGAGCTGGCGTGGAGGAGGGGCTGAGACTGGAAGCGGCATTGCTAAGCTCCCTCCACGTGACATCGCTGCCCACCTGCTGCTGCATGCCTCCCACAGGATGCAGCCGCCGGGTCAGTCAACATCTGATGACTACCCGTCCATGGCAAGCAGCTAGTGTCGGACTGCTTTCAAAATTTACGGCGGCTAGCGCGCGGGGGGGGGTGCGGGGACCGTCCCCTTTTTTTTTTCTGGAGACCTTTTTTTTCTTCCTGGGCACTCAACCGCGCCCTCTAGGCGCCCTCTTCGTTGAACAAGCCTCAACATGGGCGAAACGCGCGTCCTCGGTTCATGACTAATCTGCTAATGCTTCTTTGAGACCAAGCCAGTGCACGGACAGGACTCATTATCACTCCACACTGGTATCGTATGTTACTGACAGAATACTCTGTCTGATTAGCCTTAATTATTACTTATTTTCATTTCGATCAGCCTGCAAATCGCTACTAGAGCAGCAAATATTCCCAGTTCATAACTGCCTATTAAGGTTGATATTAGGTATTTTCTTTTGTCAGCTTGCGAAATTTATTTTAAATTTTATTTATATATTAATACATTGCTTATGGTTCATTGTACCTGTTCAGCCAACAGCTGATGACTTGGTCTGATAACCTAATATTTTGCAATATACCGATAGATCATCAATGTGGTCAGCTTAATTATTGAGGTTGAATTTGGTATCTGATGAACTGACATAATTATATACATGATGTTCCTTTTTTATGCTGACTGGCTGTCAATTTTCTTGCTCTAACTTAAATGTGTATTCTTGAGATTTATGTGGGATATTTAACCCTATTATTTTTTACCCAGCATATAAAGGGTGTTTATATCCTCTGTGTTGAGTACATATGTATAGCTCAAGACACATTTAGGTGCTGCTCTCAATTAATTTTGGTTAACGTACGCAGTTTATTTACCAATGTTTCTTTTTATATTGTTCAATACCATTTGATTTAGGACTTTATCACATGTGCTGTACACCGATGTCATCTTCATCATTTTCAGTCATATTATCTACTATGTAATGTGTGCATCACTAGTAAGGCATGCTTCTGCATTGCTTCTTTTGAAACTTATCACCAATCAATTGGACGTTTCTGTTGTAAACAGTCCTACATTTTTCTCTTACAAGTTTATATCATGTGCATAGGGCAGATCCCCAATTATTTTCAGTGATACCAATTAAACCTACAGTCATATTTTACTGATTATGCCCAAACCAGTCTGATCTTGGAAGCGATACAGTAAAAGCCTGGTTAGTACTAGTATGGGAGACAGCCTAGGAAGACCTGGTACTGCAGGATAAAAATAACTGCACTGTTCCAATGGGGTTAATAGGACGGCACATGGTGTAACTTGTACCATACATGCCTACCCTCCCGGTTTTCGCAGGAGGCTCCCGATTTTTCGGGTAACCCCCCACACCCCCGGAAGGGTAGGCATTTCTCCCGCATTCTGCCCACTTCCTAGTGAAGTGGGCAGAATGAGAAGAATTCTGGCGGCGATCGCGGGTCTCCGTGTAGGGGGCGGGGCTTAAGACGTGATTCTACATAAATCACGTTGTTTGGCCCCACCCCCTATGTAAATTTTAACCAATCGCGGCAATTTTGCCACGAGGGGGCGGGGCTTAATGACGCGATTTGTCAGGCCCCACCCCCCGTCACCCCCCCTGCTGCTTCTCTTACCCGGGCTTCTCAAGGGAAGAGCAACTGAAAGGTAGGCAACTATGACTTGTACACCAATATCTGTGGTATTTTCCTATTTCATTAAAGTACATTCACTATTATTTTTCTTGTGTGGTATGTGAATTGCAGAAATTGCCTTAATAAATATTTTCGCCAATTTATTTATACTTGTTTTTATTGGTACCTCTGAATATTATTTTTAAAACATATATTAAAAGTTAATTTTTAAACTTAACATCTTTGAATATTTCTTCTAAGTGTGCCCCAACAAATAGCCTTACTTTTTTCTTAGTGTATGGTTTATGCATTTGCAATTTGCTTTTTATTGTCGACGTTTTGTAAAGTTAAAGCTAAAGTTAGGAATGCCAAGAGACTTTTGTCCTCATGTAAAATCTGCTTATATTCCCTTTTTCTTCAGTATTGATGTTTTACATAATATACATAGACAATCATTGCACAGCTCCTGGAAACCTCCCTTTAAAGAGACAGACCCACTAAAAGAAAAAGCAAGTTATAAAATACTGACATCCATGCAGGGGCGGATTGGCCCGCTGGGACAGAGGGAAAGTTCCCGCTGGGCCAGCCGCATTAACCCCTTTGCTGCTGGCCGACACTGCCTGCTGGCTGCCGCGCTTCCGGAATTTGCGTTCCGCTATGGAACGTAAACTGGAAGCTCCGGACTCCACAATGAATGTGCAGCATCCCATCCCTCCCTCAGCTTCTGCTGCCCTCCGTCACCTCACCTTTCTCTGTGGGATGGTCAGAGCCAAGCCAGGCTGCGGGAGATGAGGTGGACCACGCAGGGGGAAGGGTGTGTGTAGCTATGCCAGGGATGGAGTAGCTGGACATGGAAGGCAGCCGGAGGAGCTGGACGTGACTGACAGGGGCTCCCCCTCGCTGTGTGAGGCTGCTGTCAGTGCTGTGAAAGGGACAGCGGCCAGGACCGCTAGAGGCCGGTTTGGGGGACGGGGCCAGACTGCTTACACAATTAGACCCGCTAAATTACGGAAATTGCACCATTTAGCCCCCGCACCCCTCCTTGTGGACCCATGAATTCCCCATTACATCTCCCATCCTGCCCACTTTCCAGTGAAGTGGGCAGGATGAGGGAGATCTGCCTACATCTCCAGAGGGTGCGGGGGGCTACCCGAAAAATCGTGAGCCTCCTGCTACTTCAGGGAGTGTAGGTAAGTATGGCTGGGACCCATGAGCTGCGGTGAGCTGAGGTGACCCTGGAGTGGAGGTGATTCTTGTTCAGCTTTTTCCACTCCTATCCTGCCTGCTACTCCAAAATACTACTCCTATCCTGTCCTACTTTCCATTATTACTCCCATCCTGCCCCCTGAACTACTACTACTCCCCTTCTGCCCCACACTACTACCACTCCAAGCTTGCACCTGCTCTGCCATTACTACTACTTCCATCCTGCCCCTTGGTATGCACACCTACTACTACTACCATTCAACCCCCTGCTTCCCACTAGTACTACTCCCGTCCTGCCCCCTGCATCCCACTACTATTACTACTCCTATCCTGACCCCAGTGGCGGCAGAGTATATGAAGCTCATGCTTCAGGTGCTAGTTTCGATGGGGGCGATTGGCTCACCTACCCTACCCCCTGGCCTCACAGTACAGTATCCACCATAGCTACCATCCCCGCCTCTGAAACATACCCGTAACCCGGCCAGGGACCTACACTACTCACCAAATCCTTTTTTTCACCTGTTGGGGGTCAATGTGTTTTTTTTCCCTGTGGGGGCCATAGTGTTTTATTGATTTCTGTACGGGTCAGTCTATTTGTTTTTCCAGTGGGGACCAATGTGTTTTATTTTTTTTCTGTGTGGGCCAATGTGTTTTTTTTTTCTTGTGGGGGCCAATGTGTTTGTATTTTTTTCCTGTGGGGCCAATGCGTATGTTTTTTTCTGTGGGGGCCAATGTATGTTTTTTTCTGTGGGGGCCGGGATGTGTTTTATTTTTTTTTTGTTGAGGCTAATGTATGTTTTTCTTGTGGGTGCCAATGTGTTTAATTTTTTCCTGTCAGGTATCAATGTGTGTATTTTTTTTCTGTGGGGGCCAATGTATATGTTTTTTTCTGTGGGGGCCGGGGTGTGTTATTTTTTTCTTGTTGAGGCTAATGTGTGTTTTTCTTGTGGGTGCCAATGTGTTTAATTTTTTCCTGTCAGGTATCAATGTGTGTATTTTTTTCCTGTGGAGATAAATGTGTTTTATTTTTTTTCAAGGGGACCAATGTGTATTAATATTTTTCCTGTGGGGGCCAAAGTGTGTTATTTTTTTGCTTGTGCATTGTTTTTCATTTGCACATGTGTCTGAGTTGCAGTGCGGATTTAGGGCCTGATTCAGAGCAGAACGCTCTGAGCAGAGCACTCGCTCTGAATCAGGGCCCTCCTCCATGAAAATGGAGCGTCCTCCTGGATGCTCGCATAGCTGTGGGTGACCATCCACAGCATATGCGAGCATCCATGATGATGGTCGCGATGGTCTTGACCATCGCGACCATCGGGCTTGCAACGGAGACCCTGCGGTAGGGTCTAGCTGCCGCAAGCCCTGGAGTGATTTTGGCTCTATCAGAGCCAAAGTCACTCCCACTGACATCACTAGTGATGTCAGTGGGGCCGGCTTCAGACGGTAGGCGTTCCCATGGGAATGCCTCCGCCTGGCAGGCACGCCCCCAGCACGCCCACCAAAGGGGGTGTGCTGTCAATCAACATCGACAGCATGCCCCCTTTGGTGCGAGACCCGGAGCGATGGAGAGCCCGTCGCTCGCCGGGTCTCACGCATGCGCACGACGGAGCTCCCTCCGTCGTGCGCATGCGCAGTGGGGGAACATCGACCCGCTTGCGAGCGTACTGCCGCTCACGAGTGGGTCTGAATGACCCCCTTAGATCCATGCACCACAAAGTGTATTAGAAATGTGTTGGGTATTCCTAGGTGGTCACATGGCAGGGTTGCTGACATTTAGCTCCCTCCTTCCGGGAGGGAGCTGTCGGGCAACAACACTGGGGGAGTCTCGCGGCAAAAAGGGGGCATGTTGCGGGAGAAAGGGGGTGTGGCTTGGATAATGACACGTTGTTGGGGGTGAGATTAATGGCATTGTGATGTAGGGGGCAGGGCTACGATGATGCGAATCAGTGCGAATCGCGTCACCGGCCCCGGGGTTTATGCAGGTGGGTCGCTGGGGCCGGGAGACTTGCTTGCCTTTCTAGGGGGGCCGGGAGAGGCACCTGATTTTTGGGAGGCTCCCGGCCAAATCGGGATGGTAGGTAAGTATGTCACATGGGGTTGGCTATAGAGAAGCTGAATTGCTCACATTGGAGGTAATACGGATGATCTGCATCTAGCATAGGGTTGGTGAAAGTCCCAATAGTATTACCAACGGTGGTGTCTAAAGACTTAGGGGTCTATTTATCAAGCAGTGAAAAGTGTGGAGAAGTGAATTAGTAGAGAAGTTGCCCATAGCAACCAATCAGGTCCTACCTATTATTTGATAAACTGTACTTGATAAATGCTACTTAAAAGCAGATTGGTTACTATCGGCAACTTCTCCACTTGTTCACTTCCCCACACTTTTCACTGCTTGATAAATAGACCTCTTAGACACTGACAGTGTGCGTCACAATACTTGCATATTCAGACGCATGGCTGTACACCAGAGAAGAGCGTTGTAATGTCATTAGCCTAAAGTCACAGATGCAACTGCAGCAAAAGACACAAGGACAGCTGCAACTGTGTCCAACTCAGGGGTAAATTTACTAAAATGAGAGTTTTTAGAAGTGAGTTTTAGAAGTGATGTTGCCCATAGCAACCAATCAGATTCTAGCTATTATCTTCTAGAAGGTGCTAGTTAAATGTTAAGTAGAATCTGATTGTTTGCTATGGGCAGAATCAGGCCCTATGAGAATGGATCCCGCACCCCTCGACAGACCCCTCCTCCTCAACAGACCCCGTCCCTATTAGGGCTGCTTCCATAAATTTCCCGAGCTGGTTTTCCATCCCAATCTGCCCCTGCATCCATGCACTGTATTGCATCACATGAGTCCTCGTGCCACCAGAGAACTAACACTAGATGCTCTATTCATTTATAACGTTGGTCTTCCTGCAGGGACTTGAAGCAATTATCTTTGTGAAGACCAGCGTTTCTGCATGACAAAGTAAAGCTGGGTACACATTAGATGATTTTGGCTGATTCCGACGGATCAGAATGACAAATTTTTAGAATCGTCAACTGTATATGCACTATGCTCGCTCCTGTGGGGCGGCCGTCACATCTTCAGGTCACCCCTACATGCGGCTCAATCTGACAATCTCGATTCCCCGCAAATTATGCAGTGTGTATGCACTACTGGATGACCAGGCGATATGTTAACATCATATAATTAACGATCTAACCATCAGACAGTTAAAAATATCATTCAGTCGTTTGGTAGATTGCACAGTGTGTATGCACCATGGGCCTGAATCATTACGGATCGCTAGTGCGATTGTAGTTGCGATTACACACGCAGTCTCACTGCGAAAATATGCTAATGATTGCAATCGTAATGCCATCACAGCCAAACATTAAGATGCCCACTTTACCTTACACACATCCGTAATGCTGGGCAAGTCTGCGAAACCATCGAACTTCCAAACAGAAGATGTGACTGATCTACGTACTGGCAGTGGTAATGCTTCCAAAAAAATTGTTTAAGCATCAATATGTCCTTTTCAGATAGGCTGAACACTACATACAACACCTAAATTACCATACTATGTCATTGGCATATACCCAAATGTCATAGCTCATACTAAACTCAACCTCCTGTTACAGAACTTCAAGAATATGAACCTTCATGAAATGTTAGATCCTATACAGTTATAAAAACTACCACATTGTCCCCCAATAATACATTTCTATTTGACCATTCTATAATCATGTGCACACATGACACCATATTCAGACTCAATATACATACATAGAAGCAGGTCCGGCAACAGGGGGTACTAAGGGTACACCCGTACCGTGCCCTGAGGTTCAGAGGTGCAGAAAATGATGGGGCCACTGCAGCAACTAAATTTGATATACAGACTGACCACACTGGCCGGCCGCACAACTAAGCAAAATAAAGCCAGTCATGCATACCTCAGCAGGACAGTCCCGTTTTTCTGGGACTGTCCCACTGTCTCACTCGCGGGCCACAGTGTCCCGCAGTGGGGGGGAAGTTGGGGAGAGCACATACCGATGCTCTGAATAGCAGCGGGCGTGGAGAAGGTGAACAGATGCCGCATCTGTTCACCTGTGTAGGGGGCTGCCCAGCATCTCGGAGACTGCTGGGCACACCCCCTATGATGACATAAACGGGGTTTGCTGCGAGGCTCCGCCCCATTTCCAATAAACCCCACCCCTTTTCATCGGAGCTCCGCCCACTTTTCACCAACGCGCCTTAGGTGCGCGAAGTGTCCCTCTCTGTGGAACACAAAAGTTGGGAGGTATGAGCCATGGCACCATCTCTCAGCCCCCCTCCGAGTACCCTCATCACCTGGTTCGTGCTGTGCCTATTAATGAATGATGCAGCGGTGACATTACACGCAATGCTGCCCCTCCCCTGGCAATTCTGTCCCTGCCTCCCTCACACACAGGGGAGGGATATGTTGGTGCTGGGTCAGGCGTGGTGGGTTCAGGGGTGGTGGTGTGTGCGTGTTCGAGGGGGGCTCCCCAGAGACATCAGCGTACTTGGCCCCAAGATTTCTGTTGCCGACCCTGCATACAAGATGTATAGTAGGTACAGTCAATAGGAAATTATACACAAGAACATTGTATTAGTGATTGTGTGGTTCTGTTCTAGTCTCTAAAGTTAATGCTGGAACCTGTAGTGCCATAAAGGCAAAAATAATGCTAGGCCTATCCCATCTAGAACAAGTAGACAGATAATTGCTGCTAAACTACAAGTCCCAGAGATATCTCAGCAGCGCAAGTCAGGTACAGACCTATACATACAGTATATAAGCCCCATATCCCCAGCTTGCTGCACTATTGCATACAGGCTCTCACTATAATGCCCAGGTCATTCTGATGTGTACCCTGCCTTAGGCAGCTGCCTAAAAGTGCCAGCCCCTGGAGGGTGCTGTTGAGTCCACCAACCTTCTGGTTGGTCTAATAAGCCGCCGCTATCTGCCCCAACTCCTGTATGACCTTTTCACTCCAGGCTGCAAGCAAGTCTCTGCCGTGGCCACCCAGGCTGTCAGCCTCAGCTCTGATGTGTGCTGTGCTGCTGTGTGCTAAGGATAAGGAAGAGGTGGCCACCACACTGCCTGCATGTTCCATGTCTTTGAATGCAGAGCAGTGCAGTGTCATGTCAGGGGGAGATTTGGAGGATTATCAGAAGAACCTTCCTGGCTGTCAGGTATATGCATTCACTGACATGGAACATGCAGGCAGTGTGGGGGCCACCCCTTCCCTCTCCTGAAGTCCTCTCCTTCTACCCTTGGATTCCCAGCCTGTCAATCACAAAAGAAGCTCCGCCCTTCTACACTACATGAGGAGCTGCTGCCCAATGGCTTCCTGGTGAGAATTCATATGTGTATGTATGAATATATTTATGTATGTATGTGTATGTATGCATGTATTTATGTATGTATGTGTATGTATGCATGTATTTATGTATGTATGTATTTATGTATGTGTGTGTATGTATGCATGTATTTATGTATGTATGTATGTGTGTATTTATGTATGTGTGTGTATGTATGCATGTATTTATGTATGTGTGTATTTATGTATGTGTGCATGTATGTATGTGTGTATGTATGTGTGTATTTATGTATGTATGTGTGTATTTGTGTATGTATGTGTGTGTGTATGTATTTATGTATGTATGCATACTTACCTACCCTCCCGATTTGGTCGGGAGCCTCCCAAAAATCGGGTGCCGCTCCCGACCTCCCGGGAAGGCAGGCAATCCTCCTGGCCCCCGGCGAAGTGTCCGCACACCCCCGCGCTTGTAAGGAAAAACCTCGGCAGCAGGGGGGCCGGTGACGCGATTCGCGTCATCGTGGTTCCGCCTCTGGCTGCACAATGCCATTAATCCGGGCATTGTGAAGAGGGGGCGGAGCCATGATGACACGATTGCGCTACCACGCCCCCATCCTCCGCCCCCAACACCGCATCAGCTGCTGGGCCCCTCCCCCTTTGACCGCATCACACCCCAGAAAAATGGGACTGTCCCTCAGAATGCGGGACAGTTGGGAGGTATGCATACATATATATATATATATGTATATATGCATATTGCACATACACACATATACTGTATATCTATAGCTAAACACAAACATGTATATGTCACACATACATCACACACACACACACACTTACCTTGCAACAGCTGCAGGTTATAGATGAAGACATGACCATGTCATTAGGCTCCTCTAATGGAAAATACATTTTGGCCCCAGGACATTACGTCATAGTCAATGAGAAGATCAGGATCTAAGAAGCTCATTCAGACCCACTCGCTAGATGCGTTCTTTCGCTCCCAGCATATGCAAATTTGGCCAAGTGATGGCACGGCAGGCAATCGCACGGCAAGGCTTAAGCATGCCCACTATGTTCTGGCGTGTGATCACTTTGTGTATGTAGACGCTCACCAGCCTGTCTTAAGCCGCCCACTAATGCCCGTCATCTTCAGGAAGTGTATGCAAGCATGGGTACATCGTGTACCATCGGATGTGAACGCAGCGCTTGAGGTAGACTGTACCCTACCTCAAGCACTACGATCACTTCAGTGTGAAATACAACCAAGTGACGTGTACTATGACACTGCCTGTTAATTATGCGCGCCTCTGAAACGGCGTTATTTCTGTCAGACACGACCGCGTTCACATCTACACTCCCCCGTTTCTAGTGGCCTGCCCCTGTTACCACAAATGGCTTCTCCTGTCACTCACTCTGCTGGGCTGTCTATGCTGGGCGAGCGAACACTTCCTGATCTTTTGCACTGGTTTGCGCACGTGCCCTGCGATGCATACTCATGCACACAATGCAATCATCGGCCAGCTATGAGCAAACACTTCTTAACGTCCGGGTCTGAATCAGCTCCTGAGTTCCTGCTTGTTCCTGCTGAAAAATGCCAATGCATATATACAGTATATATATAATATATATATTATATATACAAAATATGTAATGCCTAACCGGCAAAACACAACACGGCACCTATGTGATAAATATTATTACTTGTCCCTGTGGGTTATATTACCTAGGGATAACATCACGGAAATGTAAGGAACGAATGGCCCTCCATAGGTCAGCCATAAAAGCGGCACTTAGAGGTAAACCTATGGATCAGCCGGTGGCATCTCATTTTCGTGATTATATACATCAGTTAGCTTCTCTTAGATACAAGATAATAGATCATGTGCCAGAACGGATGAGAGGTGGTGACGGATTAAAAACTTTAACTAGATTAGAAGCAACCTGGATATTCAAGTTGGACACTGTAGCCCCTCGAGGTTTAAATGAGCGTATTGCATGGAATTCGTTAATGTGATGAAATAATGGGGGATACAAATATTTGAAAGTATTTAATGTAGTTAATTGAGACATGTAATCATCAGTTTAACATTTTGTATTTTGTATAGCATAGTTCTCTTATTTTATGCATTTTACTGCATTATGTTTTTGATTGGGTGCTAATTGTGCATATCCTATTGTTACAATGTTGTTATCTTCATAGATTTTAATGTGATTCGATGTTTATTGATTTTTCTTTACTCTTTTGCACATTTTTCTGACAGGCAGTAGCCGGAGCAGCGCTTCAGGTTTCTATGGAGACCGCCGGAGCTTGAGGCTGTTGCGTCATCATGATGCGCCGCACACAGGCTCCGGTCGCGTGCACACTTCTCTGCTGTCTCAGTCACAACTCATTTGTCTTCGGGTGGGGATATAAGGTAAGCTGTACATGTGTTTGTTGTGTTTATGTCTCCCTGATGACGGGGCGTGATAGCCCAGAAACGTTGACGTAAAAACTTTTTCTATTTTGCCGGTTAGGCATTACATATTTTGTGTACCTGATATTTCCAAGGGCACGCAGGCAATTGTTTAAGGAATGGGGAGTGCCGAACCTATCTGCTTGTATATATATATATATATATATATATATTCCAAAGGGATCCGGCACTCACTGAAAAGATACTAACTGCACCCCGTTGCCTGCACATGTACGTCCGGACTCCAGACCGGCAATAATAGAAGTAAGGAAAGGTGAGCTTATGTTGTATACTTTGTCCTGACGAAAATGATAACTCATAGAAACGTGGACCACAGGAGTAAAATCCTTTAATGCATACCAAATCTTCTGAGTGCCGCACTTTCCTTACCTCTATATATATTATATATTATATATATATGTTTGATAAGCGAAACTGGTTCAAGCGACTAGCATGACTTAAGTATAATGGTGTGTTATAACCCACTGGGTCAAGAATGAAGTGCAGTAGTGTTCATACAGTGTTCTCCCCAGAAAATTTGCAAAAAGGGGCGTAGCTTTCCATGGAGGGGGTGTGGCCACACAATAGTATCAATTCACATTAAGCCCACACAATATGGCCCCTTTATTGCCCATGATGTACACAGTATGCCCCCTTATTGCCCAATATATACACAGTATGTCCCCTTATTGCACATTATGCCCACTCAGTATGGCCCCTTATTGCACACTATGCCTGGCTTGGGTGTTGGGAGGGGGTGGGGGTAGATAGCAAGGGCAGTATTGTGGACAAGGAGGTGGTTAGGGACAGGCAGTGCTAAGGACGGGGGTGGACACAGCAGTCAGGGTAAATGGGAATTAATACCAGGCAAAGGGGCCACACAGCTGGATAGTGACAGGGGCCACAAAGCCTTCCAGTAACACCAATGACAGGAGTCCTTACCTTTCAGGGTGCTCCTCTACCAGCACCGTTTACACCTGGACAACTGGTCTGCACACCTCCCCAGCCCGGGTCCGACATCCCCACTGAGGCACAGTGAATGGAGAGTGGCTGTGGCGGGAGCAGCGTGTGATGGAGAGGGACCGGAGTGAGGCTGAGTAAGCCAGGAACACAGAACGACGAGCAGGCGGCAGCTGCAGAAGGCGCACACAGAGGGAGGAGGAGCCGCAAGCGCCAGGGTGATTCTGGGAGCTGTAGTGAAGAGAATCTGCCAGCGGCGATTGGTTGAGAAGATGCCACAGGCGTTATTGGTTTCTGCGGCGCTGCGCAAACAGCGGGCGGCGCTGCAGTTCCTGGACGGCAAGATAATTTTGCCGGTCGAACCGCCCTTTAAATAGAGCCTTGGGAGAACACGGTTATATATATATATGTGCATAAGTCTTGTAGCAAAGTGCAGTAAAGTGCTTTGTGAAAAAAGTGCAGTGTGTGCAAAGTGTACTACTAAAGTGCTGAAATGGAACAAAAATTTAACCATTTAAAATTACCCCATCAAATGGGGTAACCAGGTGGATAATAAAGTGCAATGTATCCACCTGGTAACCCATTAAAGGTTGATTAGAGGTTGTGATCATTGCTAGGCTGTGTTTTGGATTTTTGGTTATGTATCAATAAATTGCTATATATATCTTTATTGCACTCTGGCCCTGATTCAGAGCCGGACACTCTGACAGAGAGCTCGCTCTGAATCAGGGCCGTCCTTCCTGATTTTTAGAGCAGCCTCCTGGCTGCTCGTATAGCTGTGGGTGACCACCCACAGCTATAGCGAGCGGCCAGGAAGATGGTCGCAATGGTCAAGACCATCACGTCCATCGGGCTTGCGACGAGACCCTTGTGGTAGGGTCCTTCCTATGGGAAGGAGTTCCGGAAATGCGAAGAGGGATCTAAGCGGATTCCTCCTCTGCATCTCCTTGGGATGAGAAATGACTTCCAGGTAACCCTTTGTTTTCAAGTGTTTTCTCAGGTGCAGTCAGCAGAATAATTCTAAAACTCCACCACCAACAACAACTATGGGCCATATTTAATATGGGGCGAAAAGTCTGACATTGGCGATAATTTATCGCTGATGACGTAATTTTCGCCAGTTTCAATTATCCCAATATTCAATTTCAAAGACTTTTCACCGATGCGAAAAGTCTTTGTAAAAAAAATGGGTATATGTTTTCTCCATGTAATACATGGTGAAAAAAAGTGCAGAATTGGGGTTTTGGGGTGCAGAATAAAAGAAAATAGCCTGCAGCCTTTTTAATGTCCCCTAAAAGTAATCTGTGTCAAAAAACATTTTTTAAAAATCCTCAGGACACCCCAAAAAATTTACTTTCATTTTGGGGGCGAAAAAAAAAATATTGGGGAAAAAGTTTTAAACTACCAAAAATGATTCAGGGGGGTTTCCCATGTATGCGGCTGGTAGCGGCAGGTGCATTTTCTAGAATACGGCTGGTAGTGGCAGGTGCATTTTTGAAGAATTTTAAAAAATAACTTTAGGGACTTAAAAATATGCTTGTACCCATTTTCATGTGCCCCAAATTTGATAGGCATTGTTATTTTTACTCCCACAAAAAAGCTAAGTGCTATTCTTCACTAGTTCTTCACAGGCGCATTTATGCACCTGCCGCGGCTATGTAAAAACCCCGACTATCTTCAGCAGGCCAAATCGGGGGTACCCAAAGTGATCCCCCATGTCAGAACATCTTTTGGGAGGTGACAGCATGATTTCCCCAAAAACAAACAGCACTTTTCGATATTTATCTTTCCGCCGGGTATAGTTTTTCGCCGGATACAAATTGAATACGGGGATAAGCGGGCACGCACCCAATACTATGCCCTTGCAAAAAACGGCGATGATGACGAAAAGTCCGACCTCTGACTTTTCTCTTCAAATTAATTATGGCCCTAAAGAGGACACTGTGACTGTGCGTCATGCTGTTGCTGATACGTACTTCTACTTAAGCCTCTATAATTTATTCAATTTCTAGGTCTGAAAGGTTAAATTCTTTACAATACAAGCTAGCCTTCTATAGTTAATTAGCATAAAACAGCATCCATGATAAAAGATACAAGCGAAACACCATCTGTGTCAGTCCAGCAAGGAGATTTGTCAGTGATGCCACAGAGGCCCTCTTCCAAGCTCAAAAATGTATATGAATTAATGTGTTTTTTTTAATTACCCTGATTTGCAACTTCAAGCATTTGTCAACATCAATTGATTGTAATAGGAGAAGTAACAGTATCAGCTACAAGTTAGCTACATGAAATGGGCATCATCTATGGTGGTGGCCTGTCTGGTAAAGCATAGCTGGTGCCATCATCAGCTTCCATGCTGCTGTCACATGATCACCTGCTGCTGTTTACTTTCAAAACTCTGAGTGGCAGTTGGGAGTCAGAGACAGTTGGACTGTCGGCAGGATGGCGTCGCTTCTGGAGGAAGCCAGGAGCTCAGAGGATGAGGAGTTTTCTATCTACAAGAGAAGAAAGAAGATGATGGCTTTGAAGAAAAGAAAGATATCTGACAGTTTGGAGGAGTCTTGGGCCAAAAAGAGGATTTCCACCAAGTCTCCCAAGAAAGGAAGAAAGAAGTGCCTGCATGTGAAAAACAGCTCTGATGATGGGAGCCAGAAAAGTTTTTCTATGGATTATACCAACCAAAAGAGTGATAAGAGGAGGAAGAGAGAGGATCAGATAGAAGAAATTGGCATAGACAGTGGAATGATTGCAGACAGGAAGAGAAGGAAAACATCTGGGGAGGGCATTCACTTTGGTGACTCTAGAAGGAGACAGGAACGAGCAGGTATGGCCGTATCAATATATAAGACATGACAACCAGTAGACTTGGAATAATACAAACCTTACAAGAAAACAACAAAAACAATCTGGACAGTTTAGACATCTCCCATTATCCACAATTACCACACCCATTTCCTATGAGAATCACACATCCGACAAATTATGTACCTTTTGCCTTTATAAAAAGTGGAACTGGTGGTAAATATGATAACCTTTATGAAGTCATTATTCAATATTATCTGAGGTAATCATTTATGGCCATCACATGCAGTATAACAATATCAGGATTTGCAGCTGAAATTATGAATATAATTAGAAATTGGTGTTTAATTTGGCTATAAGTCTTCTTTATCTGTTATTTTCCATCTCTTGGGTCTCTAACTGTTTGCTCAAGTTAGCATGGTCCAAGACTACATCTACTGCCCCTAAAGGGAATGTAATCATGGGTCCCACTTAGGGGTAAGGCCAACCACTAGTGAGGTGATATACTGCCATTAGTGGGGTTGTGGTAATTCCAACGAGAACTTGCTTAATGCTAAAGTGTAGTATATAAAGAAAAAGAGTTTAATATATTCTATGAAAAAGAACTACAGTGATGAAATGTGCATTAATCAATAAACAACCTTAATTTATATGGATAAACATATGCATTAATAAATACAAAAACGTACTTTGCTGTTCAAGGGACTACCTGGGACTGTTATTAGTCTTTTTTTTAACACAGATAATGATCTCTGTTGGTTTTCCTAAAAATATCACAGTTGGGGCTCTATTCAGCAAACACATTTCTACTAAACAATGCGGATATGAGTGTTACCACATTTTTCAGTACTATTCCCACTATACAGCAAAGTGTTACCAGAGAAGATAACGCAATTATCTTCTCCATTAATACCAGCTCGTACAGTATCACACTGTAGAGCAGAAGCCATTGCTCCCTACAGCTCTTTAACATTTTTGCAACTCATCAAGCATCAAAACATTAAATAAAGGTGTAGACGCTTATTTTATATAATATCATCTCAGAATAGCGTCATATGAAGAAAAATCCTTCTTTAAGCCTGAAAACAACCAGGGTAGAGGGATCTTGTACAATCAGTCCCTGTAGCCGTTCCAAGCAGTATAATGACACAGATTTGTAAAAAAAAAATAAATATATATATATATATATATATATATAGCCCATCCCTGAGCTTTTTTATATTGCGCCTCTTTATACACTCCTCTATAGAAACTCCAATTTGGAGATGGAGGTGCATGTTGGGAAGATAAGCAGTATGTATTCAAGCCAGAGAAGCACCAGGAAGGCTAAAAATGGTGGAAAAATGGGCGTGGTCACTTAAAAATGGGGCATGTGAACATGACACACCCCTTTATCGTCACTCTGACCATTCCTTTCCATATGCACCTTAACCCCAGTAGTGCCCCTTATACAGTACCCCCAGTATACAATGTCCCCAGTTGTGGTCCCTCTTATGCAGGCCCATAGTAGTGCCCCTTTTACAGTACCCCCAGTAGTGGTCCCCCTTAAGCAGCCCCCCATTAGTTCCCCCAGTAGTGGTCCCCCTTATGCAGCCCCTTATTAGTTCCCCTTATTCAGTGCCCCCAGTAGTGGTCCCCCTTATGCAGGCCCCCAGCAGCGATCCCCCCTATACAGGGCCCCCTGTAGTGGTTCTCCCTATTTAGTGCCCCCAGTAGTGGTCCCCTAGTAGTAAGCCCCTTATATAGTGCCCCCAGTAGTAGTTTCCCCCCAATAGTAGTCCCCAGTAGAGGTTCCCCCTCCCAATGCAGTACCCCCAGTAGTAGCCCCACCAGTAATGGTGTCCCCAGTAGTAGCTCCCCCCCCAGTAATGGTATCCCCAGTAGTAGTAGCTCCCCCCAGTAATGGTATCCCCAGTAGTAGTAGCTCCCCCCAGTAATGGTGTCCCCAGTAGTAGTAGTCCCCCCCAGTAATTGTGTCCCCAGTAGTAGTAGCTCCCCCCAGTAATGGTGTCCCCAGTACTAGTAGTCCCCCCCAGTAATGGTGTCCCCAGTAGTAGTAGCTCCTCCCAGTAATGGTGTCCCCAGTAGTAGTAGTCCCCCCCAGTAATGGTGTCCCCAGTAGTAGTAGCTCCCCCCAGTAATGGTGTCCCCAGTAGTAGTAGTCCCCCCCAGTAATGGTGTCCCCAGTAGTAGTAGTCCCCCCCAGTAATGGTGTCCCCAGTAGTAGTAGCTTCCCCCAGTAATGGTGTCCCCAGTAGTAGTGGCTACCCCCCAGTAATGGTGTCCCCAGTAGTAGTAGCTCCCCCCCAGTAATGGTGTCCCCAGTAGTAGCTCCCCCCAGTAATGGTGTCCAATGCAAAACTAATCCATATGCACTGTCCATAAGCAGCCCTGCAGCACCACCACTCCAGTCCCTCCACACTACAGAATCCTATCTATGACACCTGACCCTCCCTGGCTGGCAGTCCCAACCAGTCCATAGCATCTGACAGTCACTGAATGGCAGCGCAGCAGCTGACTGGTACACACACTAACTGTGAGATGCGGTAAGCAAAATCAATTAATTTAATTAGTTTTGCATTGGATTTACATATAGAATATTATGGGATAGTATTTAAAACAAAAACGCTGTGCTGCTACTGCCAAATATATATATAATATAAAAAAATGGGTATAAGCAGAGGGTGGCTTTAAAATGGTCTATCTATCTCATATCTATCTATCTATCTATCTCATATCTATCTCATATCTATCTATCTATCTCATATCTATCTATCTATCTATCTATCTCATATCTATCTATCTATCTATCTATCACATATCTATCTCAAATCTATCTATATAATATCTATCTATCTAATATCTGTCTATCTCATAGCTATCTATCTACAGTATCTACTCTATCTATCTATCTCATATTTATCTATCTACAGTATCTATCGATCGATCTATCTATCTCATATTTATCGATCTATCTCATATCTATCTATCTATATCACATCTACATACCTCCCAACTGGATGCAGGACATCCCGTTTTTCTGGGACTGTCCCGCTGTCCCACCCGTGTACTGCGGTGGGGGGGAAGTTGGGGAGAGCACAAACCGCTCTCCCCAAGCACATCCCCCAAAGTGACGAAAATGGGGGAAGTCGCGAGGCTCTTTCCCATTTTCCATAGACACCTAGCTAAGTTAGAATGTTGGGAGGTATGCATCTATCTATCTATGTCACATCTATCTATCTATCTATCTGTCTCCTATATCTTATCTATCTCTCTATCTCATATCTATCTTTCTGTCTCATATCTGTCTCATCTATTTATCTATGTCTCCTATATCACATTTATCTCTCTATCTATGTCACATCTATCTATCTATTTATCTATCTATCTGTCTCCTATATCATATCTATCTCTCTATCTCATATCTATCTATCATCTATCTATCTCATATCTGTCTCATCTATTTGTCTATGTCTCCTATATCATATTTATCTCTCTATCTATGTCACATCTATCTATCTATCTGTCTCCTATATCATATCTATCTATCTATCTATCGTGGGGTCCTGGGCAAGTTATAGATGATAATGTGGTTACTTCTGCAACATATGACTTGCAGTAGTGGTGTTGGCATTATGTGGCAATACAGGGGTGACAAAGGCTCGTTGTCTCTGTAATATGTATGGGGGTATCTCTGTTCAGTGTATAGCTAATATATATATGGGGGTATCTCTGTTCAATGTATAGCTGTAACACATGTTTTGGCAAATGCAGGGGAGATATATGTGGGCGAGGGGGGTCGAGGGGGCCCCCCAGAGATATCAGTGTACCAGGCCCCAAGATTTCTGTTGGTGGCCCTGCCCATGGCTCAACTGAAGATATACCCTTAGTGACCTTCTGTAGCTTGTTTTCTGCTGTCATGTCCCCTCAATCTGTATATCCTCCCCCTCAGCCTGATGGCCTTAGGTTATACTGTAGGTATGTGATTTATACCTGTTATTCATGTGCAGTCCTCTCACCTCTGCAGCTGCTTAGCACCACCTAGCCTTAAATTGCCCCACCAGCCATAATGCAATCACTATGTGTCGGGGGGAGGGGGTGATTACTCCTTCTAGATAGAAAATGCAGCATTTCCCTTTTTATCATGCATTGTTAGGGGATATCGGGCATAGGGGACTAGATAATGATAACCACACCCAGTGCTGTTACATGGCTATGGAAATAGGATGCTTAATTTAAAGGGGCAGCAGGCATAATTACTATGAGAAAGAGATTGTGCTCTCCTGCATGGGCACCTTACAGCTGACTACAATAGGTACATGTTTACTGCTGAAGAGTATGTGGTTTTATCCAGTTATTTACATATTGGGCAGGATTTAGTGCAGTAAATGGTTTGTCACAACTAAACCTCTGATATCTTGAATCACAGTTAACATGACCCATTCCATTAGATACAAAATGCTCTGCTCCTGGGGTCCCACCTAATGTATGATTGCAGTCACCTGTGCTGAACTAGGTAATTGATGAGATAGGTGTTTCAGCACAGGTGTCTGCAATCATAAATTAAGAGGGAAGTCCAGGAGCAGAGCATTTTATTCCTAATGGAATGGTCACGTTGGAGCATACTTTCCGACTTTTCTGCAGGGGGCTTCGGGAGTGGGCTGCCAGGTCCATCCAGCAGGGAGGGTGAGGGCGGTTCAGGTAGGCGGAGCGGGGGCATGCCGATGCAATCGCATCATAGTGGCCCCACCCCCCACTTTAGAATGCCAATATTACTGGCATTATAAGGCAGGGGGAGATTCAGCGCGAATCGCATCATCGCACCCCCGGACCGCCCACTTTTGTGGGTTTGCAAGGTGCCGGAGGCCATTCCGGGGGACTTGCCTAGTCTTACGAGGTGCCAGGAGCAGCACCCTATTATCGGGAGAGTCCCGGGAGAGTAGACAAGTATGCGTTGGAGGGTCTGAGTTAAGCTGTCAGTAACCCGGGTTATATGAATAAATAGCATAATACATTCTGTTTGCTGCAACAAACTTTGCTTCACCTGTAAAACCATAATCTTTTACCACCTTAAATAAACTAGTTAATTACAAGCATGATAACAGCTGACTGCATGCAGCTGGATAATGATCATGAGTCTGGTTTTAAATGCAGAGTGCAATGCGAGTTGGCCATAATAGCTCCAGCATTGCATATATGGAACTAAGGGCCTGAAACAGCATGGATCGCAATTGCAACTGCATACGCATATCGGTCAATGGTGCATACTGCGCATGCGAAGGTTAGCATTGAATTTACACACGCAGATAGAAAGCCATCGCAGAGTGAGTGATGGGATGTCAGTGTTTGGGGGTGGTGACGAGGGAGTGGTAGGAGAAACCCAGGCGTGCCTGTCCGTTTGAACGCCATTACATGGGTGTGCATACATTAGCTACTGTGACAACATATGCAGCCTGAGTACTCACTGCATGCAACGGAACTTGCACTTCCTGAGACAGGAAAGATTCAGTATATAGGAAAGATTCCTGGACTGCACACCCTGAATATATATATATGCAGCTGTGGCTGCTCTTAACTATTTCTTTTACACTTCACTTTTCCTATTATGGTGGTGCCCTAGGGCGGCTTAGCTGGGCTACTTTGGGGGCGTCCTGCACTCTGGATTTGACCCCTAGTATGTTAGGGACCTACACTAAAGAGGTTACCTGGATATGGTGGGAAGGCCCATAACCTTGGCCATGATTATGCTAAAAACCTCTATCGATTGCAAAATTTGATTGAAAATGTATTTATATGTAATTAGTAATTTGGGGTTGTGCACCTGTGATCTGTATGTTTCAATTCCTGAGACAGGTCAGACCTGCTGTAATTCTGTGTGAGGGGCCGATGTTACTCATTGTTACCGATTTATACGCAGAACTGAGAGCAGGGCCGGATTTACCATTAGGCAACCTAGGCGTCCGCCTAGGGCCCATTGGGTCCCAAGGGGCCAGTGATCGGGCCCCCCTAAATCCGGCCCTGGAGAGAACCTGCAGCACCGTGTTGCTGCCAGACACACAGGCACTGTAGCAGCAGCGCTGCTCATTTTCCAGCTCCTCACCTCATTTAGCTCCACCCCCAGCCGTGATGTGTGCAGCGTGAGCTGCTGCAGTCACAGCATCTCGCATCTCCTCCAAACCCTCTCCCTGCAGTGTAATGCCAGCCTCCTTCCCGCACTGTGTATCAGCCTCCTCCAACCAACCTCCCATGTCACCTGCGCTGCTGTAATCATCCCCCCCCGGCCCCCGCAGTGTAGCCCGCTACACCCAGCAGCATGTGCTGATCTCTGCAGTGCAGTACAGTCTAAACTACCTCCGCCCGCAGCTATGGCCAGTAACCTTACCCAGTCGCTGTAATGGCGCCTCCATCCCGCAGTGTAGCCAGCTCCCTCTGGCAGCCCAGTCCAACCACCCTCCCCAGTAGCTATGGCCAGTAGTAGTTTTCCCCCATAGTCACAATGATAGCAATCTCCCCCTGGTAGCATGCACTAATCCTGGCAGCCCCAACCAATCAACCTCCCCTACACTATGCTGCTTTGGCCAGTGTCAACCTCCCCCTGCCCTAACTGATTTCACCCCCCTTCTGAGATCCATGGGGTGATTACTGTGTACAATGGTCTTCTGCTTATGAAGACAACAGGACCCAGAACAAACAGAATGATGGCACTCTGGGTAAGTTTAACTGATAAAAAAAATTCTAATTATATGCGTGCGCATATACATATATATAAACCTCCCATCGTCTGAGGATTGACCAGTGCGTGAATCATTGACAATAAAACATACTCGATTGAAATAAAGACACAGAGACTTGTATTTGGCAGAATTGTTAGCTATTTTATTTAATTAACAGATAATGAATTAATTACTAAAATTAATTAAATTAATTTAAATATAGTTGCAAAGAAAGAACGGCTAACAACAGCCCAAGCCTAACACTATAAACACTCTAACCACAACACAATACGCTCAAGCCTTCTACCTTGACTACCCACCCTGAAAGGTGATGATGTTGCCCCCGGCGGGGTGGTCCAGCAGACTTTAACAGTCAACAAAGGTAAGCGAAACAAAAAGTAAACCAATATTCACAGTGCTAATAGGTAACCTGCCGTTCTTTCCCGCCTAAAATAGCCAACGAAGAAATCACCAAACCCAAATTAAAGAGAGCACATAACATAAAATTTAGGGAGGGAGGGTGGGAAGACAGGAACAAAAGAGGCTGACTCCGCCTCCAACAAACTCTAATATCCCTGCTAAAACCTACAATCCTAAGAACCCATAGGCCCTAATTATCACATGATTCCCCACACTGGTCTGCCCCCAGCCTAGGAAGTTTAACCCTCTCCACTCCTATACAGTCATTTCGTTTATCATACTGTATATTCGCCAAGTCACTATGTAGGTATTTATTTTCTTGCCTGATCTTCCAACTTCAGTTTTCTCCATTGTTATTCCCTTTTTCCTTCTCTCATCATGTTCTTCCCCCATTTCCTCCCATCCCCTCTGTCTATCCACATTTCCTCCTATTTCCCTCTGTCTATCCACATTTCCTCCTATTTCCCTCTGTCTATCCACATTTCCTCCTATTTCCCTCTGTCGGCCCCCCTTTACTCCCATCCACCTCTGTTCGTCCCCTTTCTTCCCGCCTCGCCCTATTTTCCCCCCTTTCCTCCTGTCTCCATCTTTGCTCCCTCTCCCATGTATATATAAATATATACATAATATAATGTGATCTAGCAACACCTACTGTGATAACTGTGCAAATATTACAGTAGGTGTCCCTGGAGCAACATATACAAATCATATTACTGTGTGTAATATATATACTGTATGTGTGTATCTATATGTGTGTGTGTGTGTATGTATATATATATATATATATGTATGGATGGATGTGTGTATGTAATATGATCTGTGTATCTTGCTCCAGCAAAACCTACTATAATATTGGGCCCCAAATCGGTATCTTGCCCAGGGCCCCGTGAGGTCTAAATCCGTCTCTGACTGAGAGGTATTACGGATGTGAGACAGCGGTAGTGGGCGTCTCTATGCTGGCTGAGTGGTTGCAAACATTAGCATATTTCACAGAACTGCATGCATAATCGCAGCTGCGATCGCAATAGTGATCTGTAATGAATCAGGCCCTAAATACAGATATCACCCACACGCTGAGTTGTATGCATCCTTGGGACTGGACTGCTACAATCTGTACGCTTGGCTTCATAGCTGTCATTATTTTTAGTTCTCACTTGCGTCAGCCCTTTCCCTGGTGCAAGAGATCCTCCTGAATATACAGGTGTATTTACACATATGCACAATCCCTGCATAGCCCACAATTATGTGGAGATGCTCCTAATAAGCTATGTCTACTTGTTACTCATAGAGGAAACAATTCCATTGTAAGATGTTTCATTGTAGTTCCAGGGAGTATTTTAAATGTCAATACCCTTTAGCCACAACAAAATGGAGCACAGCATACAATCTCACCTCTACATTAATGAAATACTTGGGGTATAACTGAATACTTTATAGCATTTTTTATGTATTTAGGTTTGTTTACTGTAATATGCTCCCCCTTGAGTTGCTGCAACTCCACATACTATTGCATGTTACCAGGGCTGGCTCGAGGAGGAGTCACGCCCTGTGTGGAGAGGGAATACGATGCCCCTCACCCTGCACTCGGTGAAGTCGTGAGCACCCAAAAAGGAGGTGTGGCCTAATTATCGTAGACCATGCCCCCTAAGTGACGCTAATTGGGGACGTGCCTGTATGGCACGTATCCCATTTAACGTCAGGCTTGGGGCGAAGGCCAGCTCTCCTTCAGTAGCTGGGCTGCCCCCAGCCCTCTTGCTGCACTGAATTGTCCATTACTTTTCTATGGGGCCGGCACAGCTGTGGTGGTGGGAGTGCCCAACCTCCTTACCACCAGCGGGACACTTCGGCCCACGGGTAGAACAGCAGAGCAGTGCCCAAAAAACAGGACTGTCCCGCTGAAAATCGGGAAGGTTGGCATTAGTGTGCCCTCAGTGGGGTGGCGCCCCTGTTCGACTGCAATAGATGAACATGCCTCGTACCGGCCCTGCATGTTGCTTTAGCCTTGACTACTCATCTTATGCTAATCCCTACTAACTACAATAGATGCAAGGGGTACACCTCCTTTAGGGCCCAGTGCTGATGGGGGCTGATCTACCTTGTCAAAGTTATATGTGTTATATTTTTTTACTATTGGGCAGTCTCGGACTGGAGCATGAAGGGCCCACCGGGGGAATGCAGTGATAGGGGCCCATATTTGGGGTTGTGGCCAGCCTCCACAGAGGCTTGGCTAACCATTAAGAGTGCATGGTCTGGGTCCCTTAAAGAATATATATAGTAAATACTGCTAATGCATGCAAGATAATGTACAAGATTAATAACAGCAATGCATTATAGAAAATACATCATAGTCCTGTGCAGTATAATTTAACATATGTATAATTAATAATTCAAGTGTACAGTCTGCATCCTGAGCACTAGAGAAGAGTGTAGGCCCTTGGTCAGTGGGGCCCACCAGGGGTTTCCCCTGTACCCCTGTGGGCCAGTCCTACACTGCTATTGGGTGCTACATAGGGCCCTTCTCAAACTTTTGCTATGGGGTCTTCAAATACCTAGTTATACCCCTGGCCCCACCTACAGTTAATATGGTGAAGGCCCCTGGCAAAATAAGGGACTAGCACTCCCCCCTCACAGTTATAGTACATTATTCCTACACAATATAATGTGTAAAGTGCAATATAGCCCACAGGGGACAATTGTGCCTTCACATTGCCATTAATAAATAACACATATTCTAGAGAGAACCAGGGTTACAGAGAGTTTCAGGCATGCAGTTGTGTGGGGATACGGGAAGTTACACACTGCGCAGCAGCACAGGCGCATTATCAGGACTTTGGGCAGTCAGCACAGAATACCGGCGGTGCGAGTGATCACGGTATACAGCGCTCACTGCTCAGTCATTTCACATCTCCCATTCTGGGATCAACATAATAAACATGACCACTGTTGATCCCATGTAGCCATCCCCAATAAATAAATATAACTTCCATCCTATAAAGCCCATAATAACATCAATATTTAATAAATAACCCTCATCCCCACCTTAAATTAATAGACATTGCCAAGATGCCACTATTATATTAATATCCCTCATCATTAAATGAACAGTTCCCATCCACTGCTAAATGATTACCCCACCACACCAATAAATTAATAGCCCAGCCCACATCCCCATTACATGAAATAATATCTCCACACTAATAAATAGCCCAGTCCTCTATCCAATAACATTAAATTACTAGCCCACAGAATAATAATAAAATTAATAGCTCAGTCCCCTGTTTTAAAACAGTCTTCCTGCAGCCTGAGCTCAAGGGGCTCAGGGATGCTGTGTATTCTCGTCTCTCCCCATTTACATGCACTGCTCACCTGGCCAGCCCCGCAGGATTGCCCACTCACTGCTGCTGCTGCTGGCCCAGTTATAAAAATGGTATATATATATATATTTATATATATATACACACACACTATATATCACTAAAAAGTTTTTTTTACCTGTATAAAACTCTTCTTTTAAATTGTTACAAAAATTATTGATTTATTAAATAATCAAATTATGTAAATAAGAACTATTACCCTTATTCAATATAATGTCATTAATAATCTACATATTTATTAATTAAGTTTTAGCAAATCAGGTGTAAATAATTATTTACATAATTTGATCATTTAAAAAAATCAACAATTTTGGGGTAATTTTTGGAAAATATTAGTCAATTAAATGGTTAAGCAATAGGGCCCACTGAGGATATCCCAGATACACTGATGGTCAGCTATTATACAAATAATATTAAGCAACTGACTGGCACAAGGTGATGCAATATGACACCAGCCTGAGGTGCAAATACCCCTTCACAGCCCATCCCTGACCATTTTTCCAACAGTAGCAATTGATGACCCACTTTCCTCTGTATGGCTGAGTTTATGTGCTCTCTCTGTACACAACAGTATTCTGACTGCATTACAGTTACATAATGGTGTAATACAATACAATAATGTACATGCATTTTACATGTGCCTCTAAGAGCTCTATTTACTACAATCTGCATTGTGAATGCAGATTGTCGTGTGATATTACTCCGGTCAGCTGACATCCCATACTGCACTGGGACCCGGTCACCTGATGACCGGGCCGCAGTGCAATAAGGGAGACCAGCTGACCGGAGGGAGGACATCACCGGAGCCCCGAACTCCGGTCCCTGGACTCAGGTAAGTACATTTTTTTTTTGACTTTTTTTTTTTTGCAGTGTATCAGCGTGTGGTCTGTTTAGACCACACAGCTGATCACTGGGGCCGACTCCGGGCTCTGCATGTTAGAGCGGAGCAGGAGTCCGGTAACCGGGGGAGACCCTGGATAACGCCACCTCCAGGTGGCGTTATTATCACAGGGCCTCCCCAGGTATATTTTTCACAATTTATTTTTAGTAACTTGCACACAGATTGCATTTCCCATTCCAATTATGGGAAGTGCGATCTGATTACTAAAAATAAGTGATACGTAGGGGTTGGAGTAGAATTTTACGAATTCTACTCCAATTGCCCTGTAGTAACTTTAGGTGAAACTAAAATAATGTGAAAAGGGTGTGAAAACACCCTTTTTCACTTAATTTTAGTAAAACTAATGATAATAAATAGATCCCTAACTCTGAATAGTAAATGTTACATTGTTCACTTTTTTATCCCTATAAGGAGGAAGTGGTGTTCAGGAAGCTGCTCCTGGAGAAACAGTCTCTTCATACATCAAGAGGCTGTCATTCTGCCATCTACTGGGCCAGGGCAGCTTTGGGAAGGTAAGTCATGTGACTGTGGTTACATAACTCAGGTAACAACTGTGTGACTCAGACATTGTAGTAAAGGAGGCATCATGAATATATTATCATTGTCACTCCATGTACGTCATTAAGCATCACCATAAAGCAGTAGGACAGGGCCAGGTTAAGGCTTGTGGGGGCCCCCCTTCAAGCCACATGGAGCTTCCCCCCTTCCCCCTAAGCCTTCTGCCCTCCTACCCCCAAAGACTCTGCTGCTGAGTAACGGCATGCGGGCGTGACCTCCTCCCGGCAGAGCTGCTGCCTGGTCCTCCAATTAGCGTCATGGACGTAATGTGTCAATGTGTAATATCTAAAAATGACATTTATTTTTTACTTTAATGACACTGGAAATACAATATACCGCTAACCTCTAAAGATATGGATGCGTATAGAGGTAATAAAATGTAAGTAGAAATATGATTGTGTGTGTATGCCTCTATCACCTGTAGGTCCTGCTGGCTGAGGACTCTCTGACTGGTCAGCGACTGGCAGTGAAGGTCATCAAGAAGAGAAAGCTGCTATTGAAGGACCCGGAGCTGGTGTTTGTGGAGCGCAGGGTGCTAGAGGTTGCGTCTGGTAGTGCCTTCCTCATCCATGGTCACCTTGCCTTCCAGACCACGGTACAGTGTATTTTAGACAAGGATCATTAGTTAGAATTCTTTATTTATATTTACACATTTACCATAAATACAGGTTTCATCTCTTCTTGGGTAATAATGTTGCTATGAGCCAGTACGCTCACTTGGAGTTGTTGCCATGTTCTCCTAATAAAATGTATTATATGACTGTTGTGTGTGTCCAATCAAACAGAACCATCTATTTCTGGGTCTGGAATACGCGAGTGGCGGGGACTTATACCAGTTCCTGCAGAGGAAAGGCTGCTTGGACATCACCAGCGCAACGTAAGCACCTCAAATACAACAGACATGTACTGAAATGAACTGTAACAGGGTGTGCAGAGATAGGGACAGTATAAGGGTTGTACACCTTTTGTAAATTCCCCTTAATATTTCCTACCCCTACACCTTTACCCAAAGCTGGGACGCTAGATGGCCCAGCAGCTAACATTACTGGGGTACCTTGTCCTTATCAATAGAGCTTGTTTAAGATAATAATACTCAGTTTTGAGCTGCATTACATCTGCATTGAAAGGAGTTAGACTTAAATAAAATGCAGACTTTAATGTACATGCCCCCATCCCATACACCTGGGCCATCCTCTCCAGGGAATGGCAAATGTTCAATGTAATCTTTTCATTACTGATCACCTTAATTTGGTCTTTATGTTGAATGTGAGTATGGATAGAATAACATGCAGGGGCACAGAGAGAAGGGGGAGCAGATACTAATTACCGGGGCCTGGACTTGTTTGAGGGGGTTGGCGGGGTGCCTGGGCCCCCCTTTGCAGGTGCACATAGTATTTTCCAGTCATTTTTTGCAGGGGGATTTGACCACACCACCTATATATCACCTGGTCCCACCATTGTCTTGATAGCCCTGCTAACATATGGTCTTATTAGATCATGGAATGTCTTCCATATATGTCAATGTGCTGATCATGTGGGAGCATAGTTGTGAGAATGTGTCAGTGATAACAGGGTGTCATGTGACAGGGGCAGTGTATGACATGAGGGGGTAAGTGGGGATATCAGGTTTTCTACCTTTTTCTAGTGTCAACAAGTTACAATAATTTCTTCTCTTTAAGGTTCTACGCAGCTGAGATCACATGTGGTGTACAACACCTGCACTCTAAGGGTATCATCCATCGGTAATTATACTAATAATTCCAATTTCATACATAGGGCTCTATTTACTACAATCCGCATATTGAATGCGGATTGTAGTGTGATATTACCGAGTGAATTCGCATTGCATTCGCATATCACAGGGATTTACTATAAATCCCTTGCAGGGACAGAGCTTGCGATAAAGCTCTGTCCCTGCGGATCCCATCCGCACTCTAGTCGCGGTATTTTCTGAAAAAATACCGCAACTAAGAGCCCGCGCATGCGCCGACCGACCACCACTACTACCCCCCCACCGATGCTAAGCCCCGCCCCCACGATCGCGGACCCCCGCAACCCCCCTCCCTTCATTACACTTACCTGCATCCTCCTGGCCTCCGGTGGTCTTCTCTGGGCTTCCCGATCAGGTGATCTCCCATACTGCACTGGCGCCCGATCACCTGATGACCGGGCCGCAGTGCACTATGGGAGACCAGCTGACCGGAGAGGAGCCATCACCGGAGGCCCGATCACCGGTCCCTGGATTCAGGTAAGTAAAAAAAAAATGTTTCATTTTTTTTTTCTTTTTTTTACAGCAATCAGCTTGCGGTCTGCTTAGACCACATAGCTGATTACTGGTACCAGCTCCCGCCTCTGCTCTCCCCGTTAGAGCAGAGTGGGAGCCCGGTAACCGGGGGAGATCCTGGATAACGCCACCTCCAGGTGGCGTTATTATCACAGGGCTTCCCCCGGTATTTTTTTACAATTTATTTTTAGTAACTATGGTCGGATCACATTTCCCATTACAATTATGGGAAATGCGATCTGCTTTACTAAAAATAAGTGATACTGGGGTTTGGAGTAGAATTTTACTAATTCTACTCCAATTGCCCTGTAATAACTACAGGTGAAACTAAAATAATGTGAAAAGGGTGTGAAAACACCCTTTTTCACTTTATTTTAGTAAAAATAATGTTAATAAATAGAGCCCATAATCAGGTCACAGTGATGTGCACTTTCTTATTACGCTTAATGTAAGAACTGAAATCACTGTAATCACTAGGTGGCGCTGTCTGCAAAATGTGACTCCTGTAATACTACTAGTAATTCATGTACAGTATATATTTCTCACTAGACAAAATAGTTCTCATTTATCATAAATCTTTCTTTATAGAGACCTAAAGCCAGATAACATCCTGATGGCAGAGTCTGGTCATCTGAAAATTGCTGATTTCGGCCTGGCAATCGATAACATCTTTGGTGACCAGACAGCCACAGCCTACGCTGGAACCCCTGGATATATGGCACCAGAGGTGAGGGGTATAATATATTATTACTATCAGCAGCATATGCTCCGGCTTACGCCTGGCAGATGTCACATACATTTCTTACATTATTAATCAATGTTTTTTGCCATTTGTTTTGACTGCAAAATACAGTGTTTACATCACTTTTAGGCATAAAATGTAAAAATCTTTTCTAAAACATAGAAAAAACTCTCCATATGGAGAAAAAAATGGTTACACCACACACAAATAAAACATTATGGGCCTAAGTCAGAGGTGGGAGCAGACGTGTCTGTGTCTTTAGTAATCGCCCGTATGTGATACCATGTAATGCCACTACACAGCCCTTCCCTGGTGTACATCTGTGTGTGCAAGGACTGAGACGTCACTATGGGCATATGTAGATGCTGTAATACTGCCTGGTGCATCTGTAGTCACCACCATCAGTCACACCATAGAAACTTATACCAGCACTATGGCAGGTGCAGATTATACAAGTATGGCCTCACTGTGAGTGATTGAGCACCCATGTACACAAACACGTTACTGACACACCCATAATACAGACCATCTCTGTGCATCTGTTTAGCCACCTCCCAGTCACCACCCAGGAATGCCAAGCACTTCTCCTAGACATGTCTGATGGTGTGCGGCTCATCAGTGTCTTTGTGCGCACACACTGTGTAACACATGCGCCGTAGGAGTTTTAGGGATTTTCGGGTAAGCGCAGTAGCAAAACATTGCCCAACTCTGTGACCATCGGCATTGCGTCCAATTCAGAATCAGGCCCTATATGTCCTGCCAGCATAAGTGGTGCATTCGCCATCATTCATTGACAAGTGGGTCGCTAGTGCTGGTGATCATCATCATCAGTGAATGTGCACACGTCCCTGACCTACCCCAAATAATAATTCTGGCCTCCATCTGTTCATAGCTGTGTCATCACACCTTTATTGTACTCTTAATAAGAGCATCATTGACCTGCCTACCCAGGAGCAAGCATGTGTGACAGCAGTGCTGGGGAAGTACTCTGTGGCACCCTGTGCCAGCCCCGCCCATAAATATGTGACTTCATTGTGTTACGACACTCCAGGCAGCTCTACAGGCTGCAGGGTGTGTGTTTGTAGTGACCAAGCACCCTGCAAGCCAAATACAGGAGCCTGGGACAGAGACAGTGCCATACCAAGGGCCCTGCACAATGACACTGCTCACACTTCCCTATTGACATCACTGAGTGACAGATTCACTTTGAGTTCTGTCCGTGGAAGTCACGGCTAAGGATGGCCATCGACCATCGATATTTAACAAGCATTAAAGGGTTACTACCGATGGGCGACGGTTTTGCTATCGATTGCAGAGAGCCAATGGAGCTCAATGTTTTTTTCTTCTACAGAGAGACAAGGAGCTTAGCTGCACCCCCTGGTAGCCTGCTAAGTCCCACCCCATGTTTTATATTGGCCCGCAACCCACTATTTACTAGGCAGCAGTGGCCATCAAGTGGTGCAAACCATCAATGGTTTTCCATAGATGTTTTGTTATGCACCATCGATGGTTATCATCGATGGCACCATGGAAGGTGACCATCAATAGAAAGCCCTATATGACCATTCCTAGTCACGGTTGTGACGTTTTTAGCCACTTTGAGCAATTTGCGGCAAAGACTCAGCTATAGAATGCTGCCCAAACTGTTACCTACTGAAAGTGGGATGATAATAGCAAAGAACTAGTGCCAATGAGACACAGACACATGGCATATAGTAGATAATGATAGAGTAACAATGTGCTATAATATCTTTCTCTATGGTAGATGCTGGCAGGAGAGGAGTACAATGCTGGAGTGGATTGGTATTCATTTGGTATCATCATTAATGAAATGATTACCGGAACCCGTCGCTACCATCCCAGACGGTTCCACAAGGCAGGAGTTGTGGCTAAAGACATCGTTAAGCAGCTCCTGTGTAAAAATCCATCCAGGCGTTTGGGAGCCAACGGAAACATCCGCCAGCATCCTTTGTTCCAGCGTATGGATTGGGTCTCGCTGGAAGCCCTTAGACTCCCACCACCACATGTCCCTGACCTAGTAAGTATAGGAAAAAAAGCAGTTTTGCACAATTAATGCATTTAAAGATAATAAGGGTCATTTACATATATAATAAAAAGATGAAGGTCAACTATAATTTTATGATGAGAGGACATCGCTCAGCCTATCCACATGGTGATCACTGTGGCATTACTTGCTTTATTTAGCTAATGAAATAACTGCAATCACATTGCACCCATATGTAGTAAGTGATTTCATGTACATTTTTATATTGAGTCCAGCCACTGCAAACATGGAACTCTGGAGATCTAAGTATTGAACATGGGTGCAGGGTGTATGGTCAGGGCAGCTACTAGGGGGGCACGTGCCCTTGACACTGGTCTTGGGGGTACTGAGAACAGGCTGCTGATTGGGGGCCTAGGTACCTGGCTGTTAGTGTGGGTTTGGAGCCGCATGCCGGGACTGGCAGGCAGCTGCCCGTTGCCCTGCAGAGACACAGAGCTGCAATCATTCTCATGTAGCGCCAATCGAGAGCCAATCAGAGCTCGTGGACCAGCTGCAAATCAGCAGCGGCTGCTGGTCTGCAAGTTCTGATTGGCCCGTGACCGGTGTCACATTAGAATGATGGTGGTTTGTCTCTCAAGGGCTGCGGACGGTTGCCTGCCAATGCAGGCATGTGGCCCCAAATCCTTAGCTGGAAAGCAAGCTTGCCAATGCGGCGTGCAGCTCCAAATTTTAGGGTGAGGGGCTTCAAATCCTGGGAACAAGGTGAGAGGCTTTGGGGAAGGAAGGGGGACATAAATGTGTAAGGTGCATTATGGTGGGTATTGTGGCATAATGTGTAAGAGGGCATTATTATGGCATAATGTGTAAGGGGTATTATTATGGAATAATGTGTAAGGGGTATTAAGGTGGCTTAATGCTTAAGGGGCATTACTGTGGCATAATGTGTAAGGGGCATTAGTGTGGCATAATGTGTTGTAAGGGACATTACTGTGGTATAATGTGTTGTGGGCATTACTGTGTGGCGTAATGTAATACATGAAACTACACACCCTTTTCAGGAGTGCACATGCATTGCACGTAAAAAAATGTCTTCATTGTTGTTTTTTTTGGGGGGGAGGGGCCAAATTACTGCCTTCCCGCGGGTGAGAAAAATCCTAGTTTTGGCCCTGGTATGGTTTGGGCGCCAGTAGACTTTGCAGCCTACAATATATGCACCGCACACCCCGCACCCTTTATAGAGAGGCCACTGAGCAGAACCACACTACACTAGCCTGTGCTATCAGCGGCTCCATAGATACATGTCACATCTTACTTTTTTCTAACACTTTTAGCTTTTATGAATTTGAAATCAGATTTTAGTACATGGATGTTTATTTGTCTCTTCTTCCTATAGCCCACCATTGAACTCAGCTCCCGAGGATGTAACATCGAGGAGATGGAAGCAGCAGAGGCTCAGATAACACCACTGAGCTCAATAGACCAGGAGCTGTTCAGAGGGTTCTCATATGTGGGCTCCAACTGGAGGACCATCCCCAGAACACCAGCCTTCCACCTGCATGGAGCGAGATGGCCTAACACCTGGAAGATGGTTATGGAACGAAGAGATGGTTTCAGGCTGATGGTTTTCGTATTCATGTTTATATTTTATGTGTATATTCTCTTTATAAGTTAAGAGTATAATTTTAACACATTTTCTTTTCTATTCTTCTGAGGTCACCTCTGAGAATGTGCTCTACAGAATATGTCTCCATCTCCCAGCAGAAATTGTTTAGACTTCTCGCTGGATGAAGAAGGTAAATTCTAAGAGGGTGACTTATACATCTCAGGGCTCATGTCTGTCACTCAGCAATCAGTTGATTGATGCTGATGATAATATTGAACTTTGAGTTTTTATAGTCAGTTCCTCTATGAAAGTGTCTTAATTATTAGATTCATACACAGCCATGGTTGTTCATGAGATCTCTGTTGGCATTTTAATATAGAGTTCCCCATACTTCAATCTCTGTAATTCAAAATCAGGCCCCATATCTCTGATGACATTATAATGTAGAATATTCCCCTCCTTACCCATCTCTGCAATAATGCTAAATGAGACCGTAGAGCTCTAGCAGCACAATATAATATACATAATATAATACAGTATAATATAATTTAAATCTACATATAACATAATAAAAAATCAGATCTCTGAAGTAATTATGAGACTGAGCCAGGGCCGTTTCTAGAGAGGAGGGGGCCCGTGTGCAGTCTCCGACACGGGCCCCCTCCTCTCCGCCCGGCAGTGCACTGAGTTGTGCGTGGCCAGCGCTGGAGTTACAGACTCTGGGCACTGCAGCGGCGCCCATTTTCCCTGTACTGCGCATGCGCAAAAAACGGGAAAATGGCCACTGTGGCCATTGTCTAGTCATTTTATAGCGAAGGACCCGCGCACCGACGTGGCACCCTGGAGAGGTACGTAATATTATGGGGGCAGGGTGTGCGGTGCGTGGCCCCCTTGGACCCAGGGGCCCATGTTCCCCGCACACCCTGCACCCATTATAGATAGGCCCCTGGACTGAGCCCACTCCAAAAAGTTTATTGGTATAATTATTATGGAATTAGATCACATATCTGTAGGGTGAAACAATTAAATAACTTGCCCCTCCTGTGGTGTCTTGCTGTCTGTCTGTGCACTGTACAGGCCATGTGACAGCAGCCTGCCCTCTGATTAGTGGATAGTTTCAGACATTCACTAATCAAAGTATGGAGACCTCCAGCTACTCCATCTTGTGAATGGCCAGCACCATCCACCAATCAGTTTGCTACTGTGTAAGATGATCTCATACCCAGTCACTGTGCAGCCACACAATGTATGACTGAACTTGGGGAAGGGGATGGCCTATCCCATTTGGTTACGTGCCTGCTGTCTGTGTGATAATAGGTACTGCAGGATAGGGAATATATTACCTCACATACTGATTAAATGAGTAAATGAACAATAACATCCTGTGCATCCCTTGTTTCATCATATAGGGGCCTATTCATCATCACTTAATTTCTACAAAAGCAGGGGAAAATTAACATTTTCACCTGCAATTGTAGAAATTAAGTTATCGGACCATTCATCAAGAAGGTATCTGTGATATCTTCTGTTTACCTTCCTCACGCTGAATGGGCCACTGTCCCCATACACTAGTATGGGGTCAGAATTAATCAAGCTCCGAAAATACAATATTTTCGGGGCTTGAGTGCGGGAGCATTCGCCATCTTTAGATGACAAGTGCTCCGGTTCCGGGCTCACAGTCTACTCCTTCCCTATAGAAGGAGTCCCGGATAGCGAAGAGGGTTCTTTCGGATCCCTCCACCCCTGTCCGACTCCCTTCTTTAGACGACGGGGCTCTTGTACGCATACGTGACCTGTAGGTTACGCATGTGCACTTGTCTCACTGCTCTGAAAGGACAGTGAAACAGTTCGGGGACACAGCTGATTTTCGGATCGGCTGTCTCCACGCTGGAGCAATGATGAATTGCTCCGGTGCTTGCATCGAGTTACAATGTTAATTATCAGGGTCCGAACCCCGATAATTAATATCATGAATAGTCACAATATGAGAGATCTAATGATGAAGGTGCTGGGTATAGAAATAAGACATATTGGCAGGAGATGACAATGCATGTTGGAGGCCTTCTGCATCCATAGTGCAGGTTCACACAGCAACAAACAGAGTAAGATACTGTAGTGTGTGTGTTTTTTACCATAGAAAACACACATTAAAGTCTTACTTTTTTCTTTTTGTTATTATACAGCACTTCAGAGCCATGATGAAGAAAAGAAGAACATGTTTATGTTTTTAGAATTTTTAAAACATGTTTATATATTTTTCATTGTTATTACTATTATTATTCCTATTATTTTTATTATCATTTTAACTATTATTACTATTATTATTATTGCTAAGGGGAAGGGTTAAGGGGAGATTTAATCGGGGATAGATGAGTTAGGGGGGAACTAATATTAATAATAATAATAATAATAAAAACAAAAGAAACATCAAAGGTGTGTGACTGGCCGGCTATTTAGGGGAGGTGGAGGCCGGGTTTTATTATTATTATTATTATTACTACTGCTATTTTTGCTATAGGGAGGGTTTAAGGGGAGAGTGAATAGGGGAGAGAGGAGTTAGGGAAGACCAGGGGAGAAGAGAGATTATTAAAACTAATAATAATTATAATAATAATAATAAACATCAAAGGAGTGTGACAGGCCGGCTATTTAGGGGTGGTGGAGGCCGGGTTTTATTATTGTTATTATTATTATTATTACTACTGCTATTTTTTCTATAGGGAGGGGTTAAGGGGAGAGTTAATAGGGGAGAGAGGAGTTAGGGGGGACCAGGGGAGAAGAGAGATTATTTAAACTAATAATAATTATAATAAACATCAAAGGAGTGTGACTGGCCGGCTATATAGGGGTGGTGGAGGCTGGGTTTTATTATTATTATTATTATTATCATTACTTCTACTACTATGGCTATTATTGCTAAAGGGAGGGCTTAAGGGGAGAGTTAATAGGGGAGAGAGGAGTTAGGGGGGACGAGGGGAGAAGAGAGATTATTTAAACTAATAACAATAATAATAGTAAACATTAAAGGAGTGTGGCTGGCTGGCTATATAGGGGTGGTGGAGGCCGAGTTTTATTATTGTTATTATTTTAATTATTACTACTACTACTGCTATTATTGCTGAAGGGAGGGGTTAAGGAGAGAGTGAATAGTGGAGAGAGGAGTTAGGGGGGACCAGTGGAGAAGAGAGATTATTTAAACTAATAACAATAATTATAATAATAATAAACATCAAAGGAGTGTGACAGGCCGGCTATTTAGGGGCAGTGGAGGCTGGGTTTTATTATTATTATTATTATTACTACTACTACTGCTATTTTTGCTATAGGGAGGGTTTAAGGGGAGAGTGAATAGGGGAGAGAGGAGTTAGGGGGGACCAGGGGAGAAGAGAGATTATTTAAACTAATAACAATAATTATAATAATAATAAACATCAAAGTAGTGTGACAGGCCGGCTATTTAGGGGAGGTGGAGGCCGGGTTTTATTATTATTATTATCATCATTACTTCTACTACTATGGCTATTATTGCTAAAGGGAGGGCTTAAGGGGAGAGTTAATAGGGGAGAGAGGAGTTATGGGGGACCAAGGGAGAAGAGAGATTATTGAAACTAATAACAATAATAATAGTAAACATTAAAGGAGTGTGACTGGCCGGCTATTTAGGGGAGGTGGAGGCCGGGTTTTATTATTATTATTATTTTTATTATTACTACTACTACTGCTATTATTGCTGAAGGAAGGGTTTAAGAGGAGAGTGAATAGGGAATAGAGGAGTTATGGGGGGCCAGGGGAGAAGAGAGATTATTTAAACTAATATCAATGATTATAATAATAATAAACTTCAAAGGAGTGTGACAGGCTGGCTATTTAGAGGCGATGGAGGCCGGTTTTTATTATTGTTACTACTACTACTACTATAGCTATTATTGCTGAAGGGAGAGGTTAAGGAGAGAGTGAATAGTGGAGAGAGGAGTTAGGGGGGACCAGTGGAGAAGAGAGATTATTTAAACTAATAACAATAATTATAATCATAATAAACATCAAAGGAGTGTGACTGGCCGGCTATTTAGGGGAGGTGGAGGCCGGGTTTTATTATTATTACTATTACTACTGCTATTATTGCTGAAGGGAGGGGTTAAGGGTAGATTGGATAGGGGAGAGATAAGTTAGGGGAGACCAGGGGAGAAGAGAGATTATTTAAACTAATAACAATAATAATAATAAACATCAAAGGAGTGTGACAGGCCGGCTATTTAGGGGAGGTGGAGGCCGGGTTTTATTATTATTACTACTACTAATGCTATTATTGCTGAAGGTATGGGTTAAAGGGAGAGTGAAAAGGGCAGAGATAAGTTAGGGGGTCCAGGGGAGAAGAGAGATTATTTAAACTAATAACTATAATAATAATAATAATAAATATCAAAGGCGTGTGACTGGCCGGCTATGTAGGGGTGGTGGAGGCCGGGTTTTAACTAAAACATGGTACAGATGTGTCCATATAAAAATAAAACCTTCAGTTTGTGTTTTAGTTATTTTTAAAAAAAATTGACAGTTAAAAAAAAAATTGACAGTACATATCTCTGATACTGTCATTATTGTTATTACTATTATTATTGCAATTATTATTGTTAGCATATGAAAGAAATATGACCTAATGTTAAGGGTAGATTGAATAGGAGAGAGATGAGTTAGGGGGACCAAGGGAAAAGAGAGAAGAACTTGGATTTGTTTCCTATGATGGAGTAAAATGAGTAATAGCTAGAGGGAGAAGAAGTAGGATAGGAGACAGGGTTAGAAGGTGGTAGGTAGAGATTTCCTATCTGATAGATTCTATGTTGGAGGTGAATAGATGACAAAGTCAGAGGCAGATAGGGGAGGAGATATAGGTAGGGGAGGAGATATAGGCAGATAGGGGAGGAGATATAGGTAGGGGAAGAGATATAGGCAGATAGGGGAGGAGATATAGGCAGATAGGGGAGGAGATATAGGCAGATAGGGAAGGAGATATAGGCAGATAGGGGAGGTGATATAGGCAGATAGGGGAGGAGATATAGGCAGATAGGGAAGGAGATACAGGAGTGGGGGAGGGCAGAGAAGGTGGTGATGAGACACTGGTAGTTGAAAGATTTGGAGGAGATGAAAGCCTTGAAGAACACACCATCACCTGTTAAGTGAGTAAAAAAGAGGTCACCATAGTAGAGAGCTGTGGGAGAAAGCCAGGTTTTAGTGATGTTGAGGAGGAAGATGAATAGGTCTTCAATGGGGGCCATTTTAATATTAGCTATAAGTTTAAACTGTGTTATTTCCAGTATATAAACCATATTTGATCTCTATCTCTCTATAATTATATATATATATGTTTTCTTTTTTTTTTATTATATACTTTATTGGGGATTTCCCTCTCTATGGTTTATATGGACTTACCTTACTAACACTATTCTCTATTTATAGTCATGGTTACTCAGACAATTTAGTACAGTACTGTATAATTTAATACAAAAATAGCAGCATTCAATGTGACATTTTATTACCTCACATTTCCAACTTTGTATCACTTTTTTTACGTGTTTATATATTTTTAATATTTTAATGTGTATGATGTTTTATACTTTACCAATAAATGTTATATTTTAAGAGGAAGTTTTCTCCTTTTTTCCATTCAAGTGTTCACCAATATTAGACAATTCTTTTATTTTTCTTGTGTATTATGTTTCATATTTGTGTTACTAATTAATGTACATTTGCAAGTAATCTGCATTATGGAAGTCCTACAGAATGGCAATTACAAAAAAATGTTTGGTCTGGGATTACTTGTTACATTATTTGGTGAATGGTAATAGTCAGGGTCTGGCAGCTTTTAGCCTGGGGGGAAAATACAAGCAAGTGGCCCTGGCTTTCTACCAGCGTACGGCAAAAGAAAAATAGGCACAAACCAGGCATATGCAAGTGTAACTGACACAGGGTAGTACGCATTTCAAGTGAATCTCCACTAATGGCTGAGGAGGCGTAACTGGTCTGTAATGAGCAATTTCATGTAGATAATGTTCAGTGAGGGCGTATTGATGGAACTGCAGCCACTGAGTTGGTCCTAAGTGTAAATACGCCTGGTGCATCTTCTTCAACAAGTGTAGTCTGATGTACGATGATGATAATTATCAAAAGCTAAACATATACGTAGTGGTCAGGTGTACCATAAGATGTACAACATACAAACGTGAGCGCTGGCACTGACACAAACCAGGACAAATCATAAATAATTAATAGTACGACTAATACATGGAGTTAGTAAAGTGCCACTCTATGGGGTCAATTCAATTAGTCGCAAGAGAAGAAAGCTTCAGTTGAAATGGTGTAGAAACGTCAGCAATGGCAGCTGAACTTGCCCAGTCCCGGCTCAATACCGCCCCAGACATCAATTTTTTTGTACACAGAGCTGCAAACAAAAAGCTGCGTATTCAGAGCCACCGAAACTGCGGTATATAGCTCCACTTACTCACGGGGCAAGCCACCTCATGGCTAATGAATCGACCGCTATAGGTAAAAATAGATAAGAATATTACTGACTTGATATTAAAACATACATTTAACCCTTAAAACAAACAATTTGCTACATATACACCAACAACACAAGCAAAACAGTGACTACTTTATATTGGTAAAAGAAATAGATCATTCCCAATTTTTTATACATTAACAAGTAGATCCCAAATCTGATACCACCCTTCCTCATTAAAAATTAGTTCCCAGATCTGACAGGTCAGTTCCCCTTCCTCTCTAGTTTAAAATCAGACCCCAGATCACACAGACTCCTTCAATTATGATCATACCCCACACCTGACAATCTCCCCCACTCCTCCAATTATAATTATACCCCAAACTTGACAACCCTCCTCCCTCAATTGCAAACATACCCTGTACCTGACAATCACCCCTCCTTCCTCAATTACTTTATAATCAGTCTCAAATTTGGCAACTACCTGAATGTAAATAATACCCCAGAACTGCCCCCCAAGTCGGGCCCTGACCCATGTCAAAGAACTGCCTCTCCTAAATCTGACAACCCCTCCTTTTACCTCAATTAAAATCATGTCCCAGAACTGCCCCTAAATCTAACAACCCCTTCCTCTAGAATTGCAATCATATTCTAGAACTGTCCCCCCCACCCCCCGCAGACCTAACAACCTCCCTCTTCTCTGTCAATTGAAATCCTGTCAATTAATACCCCTATAAGTGACAACCCCTCTTCCCCCTCAATTAAAATCATTCCCCAACTGCTGATAAAAGATCAATATTAAATGAGACCTCAGTTCTATGGGGACTTCCCAATACATCTACATACCCTAGTCCAGGCTTCTGCTGCTGCAGTCCCTTCTGTGTTCTTCTGTTTTTGGCTCTTAACCTGAGCCTGATTGGCCACTTGCACTGTAGTTTCCATTTATTGGTGGATAGCTCCAGCCATCCACCAATCAGCATTTAGATACTCCCACAACTGTGATTGGTCGATGGCTAGCACCATCCACCAATCAATAATCCTAGCAGCTTACAGTTTAGTGAGGTGGCACCCACTCAGGCTGCATCGCTGATTCGCTGTGTGTGCCTAGAGTGACAGTCTCACAGACTCTGGACTGAAGACCGGACATGACAAGCGCCGTTAGAAAGGCAGAGAATGTTGCTTGTCAGCTCTAATTGTTGCCTGGGAGCATCCTCTGCCTGCCTCTAAATCCTAAATCCTTAAAAGTGTATGGGCCAGGGGGCAGATGCCATCCTGCCCGACTGTAGATGAGAACTAATTGGTGTAATATGACCACTAAAAGTGCTGCTTGTGACTGTTATAAAAAGTATGTTCTTCTAAGTAGAGCTTTATAAAGTGTTTAAGCTTATATTAATGCATTGTAAAGGCCCCTACACACTAGACCTGATTCTGTTGCGTCGGAACGACAAATCATTAAAACAGCCCAGTGTGTATGCACTATATTGTGTGCAGTGCGCACTCCTGTGGGGTCATTGGTCGCATCCTCTGATCTTCCCTACATGCAGTCCAATCCGACATTTTTTATATTTTTAAAACAAGGTTAATACATTATTAAAAACATAATAGCAAAACAAGTAGTAAGACAAAAAGCACAAGCCCAAACTAATAACTTTACTGTACAAAATAGCATTAATGGATTCTGTTTCTGATTTTGGGGCTGTTTCTGATTTTGGAGCAAAACAGCAAAAATAATAAATAAATTCCATAGACAAAAAACCTTACGGTTTCACAAGTCCCATTACAGCTTCATTAGACATGATCTGAAATTTCACAAAACCTACTGAATTTCTGGCACTCAAACTCAAAAAAGCACTGAAATTCCGATCATTAAGGCTGATGCCTTAATGGACGTGTTCCTTGCGCAATACAGATATGGTATGCCATGACACCTGTGGTTAACTGCAGATTCAGCACTCTCACAGAGTAAGATTGCTGTCACTCACAAAATGGTAGAGCTGCTAATTCACAGATTTGTGTGCTCATTGGAATACACACATACAGTCTATGCAACTGAGGTCTGAGCAGTTATGTGGCACACACATTGCACTCAGTGCCCACAATCTTCCCATTCGTTCACCACAACAATCCCACTGGGTTCCAACATCTTTCTCACTCCATACATCCATCTCATTCAGAATACACATTCAGCTCCCTAATTTTTAAAACTATCCTGCTCTGTCTATACATTTACACTATCTGTGCCTCTATGCTGCTCTATCTTCCCCAATCCCTACTGCTGGCATAAAGGGCCCACCAGGGGAATGCAGGGTTAGGAGCCCATGCTTAAAGGGTGTGGTCATCCACCAGAGGGGGTGTGGCCAGCCACCACAGTTGCTTGGCTAACTATCAAGCAAGTCTTTTTATAGATTCTATAGAAGCAAACCAATAACTGATGTTCATTCATGTTCCTGCTCCACAAGGTAACTGACCATCTAATACAGTAACAATGTACAATTCAGTACACAGTGTGGAACATGACACCTAGAGGAGGGAGTGGGCCCCAGGCAGTGGGGCCCAACGGGGATTTCCCCTGTACCCCTGTGGGCCAGTCCAACCCTGTCCATAGGCACCACTACCTTCCCCCCAGCCACACCACTCTGTCTTCCCCTCATCTCTGCCACTCTTTCTTTCTCCATCTGCACCACTCTGCCCACCCAACCGTGACACTCTGTCTTTCCCCCATCTGCACCAATCTGTCTTCCCCAATCCCTATTTATGTGTGTTCTCCCATAGTCTGTATTCCCTCATCCATACCAATCTGTCTTTACCCATCTGTGCTGCTCTATGTTCCCAAATCCATGCCATCTGTATCCCCATCCATGTCGCATTGTTCACCCAAACCGTGCCACTCTGTCTCCCCTGTATCCACACCACTGTTTTCCACCCAATCTGTATCACTTTGGCACCTTTCCATATGTGCTGCTTAATCTTACCCCCCTCTCTATGCCTATCTGTCCCCATCCACACCGCTCTGTCTCTTCCCTCATCCACTCCACTCTTATCCCATCTGTGCAGCTCTATCTTCTGCTCAGACCTCAGTTGCATAGACTGCATGTGTGTATTCCAATGAGCATTCCATTCTGTGAATTAGCAGCTCTACCATTTTGTGAGTGACAGCAATCTCACTCTGTGAGAGTGCTGAATCTGCAGTTAACCACAGGGTGTGATGGCATACCATATCTGTATTGCGCAAGGAACACGTCCATCAAGACATCAGCCTTAATTATCAGAATTTCATTGCTTTTTTAGGTTTCAGTAGAAGAAATTCAGTAGGTTTTCTGACATTTCATATCAGTGAAATCCCGCCACTAAGCCGTCATTCGGGTAGTACTGTCCTTAAAGTGTGTACATACTAGATGATATTTTGCACAATTTGCCCGATTGTGATGCATTGGAACGTCAAATTATGTAAAATATGTCCAAATCGTGTCCACTCATGATCACGATGCGCTTCCCCGCAGGTCGTACATCGCATCTGCAGATCTTGCCTACGGCAGGCAAGATCAGAGCCGTAACTATATTTTGTGGTGCCCTGTGCCAGACAGTGCATTTTTTAAATAGGGACATAAGAAAGTGCACCTGAAAAAGGGTCATGGCCTTATGGGGAAGGGCCAGGGAAGAGATAGAATAGGCAAGGAGTTGCTGGGGATAAAAGAAGAGGAAGCTACAAGTGAGAATGATAATAAACAGGAAAATTAACAGGCCCAAACAGTGGGCCTGATTCAGAGCCGGACGCTCTGACCAGAGCGCTCGCTCTGAATCAGGGCCCTCCTACCTAAAATTGGAGCAGTCTCCTGGCCGCTCGCATAGCTGTGGGTTACCACCCACAGCTTATGCGAGCAGCCAAAAAGATGGTCGTGATGGTCAAGACCATCGCGACCACCGGGCTTGCGACGAGACCCTGCAGTAGGGTCTTGTTGCCGCAAGCCCTGGAGTGCTTTTGGCTCTATCAGAGCCAAAAGCACTCCCACTGACATCACTAGTGACGTCAGTGGGGCCGCACCCAGACGGTAGGCGTTCCCATGGGAACGCCTCCTTCTGGGCAGCAACGTCCCCGGCACGCCCACCAAAGGGGGCATGCTGTCACTCACCATCGACAGCACGCCCCCTTTGGTGCGAGACCCATAGCGACGGCTGGCTCCCTCCGTCATGCGCATGCGCATTAGGGCACCATCGACCCGCTTGCGAGCAGGTCTGAATCAAGCCCAGTGCCCCCTGCGGTGCTATGTGTCACGGCACTGGTCGCACTACCGTAGTTACGGCCTTGGGCAACATCTACCAATCTTGTACACGATCCAGCAGCATATCGCTCAGTGTTTATGCCTGTACGATATGTCGTTCGGATCCGCATATGATGCTTGTAGGCATGGATCAGGGAGATCTGTGCTGCAAGCATCAAGACACAGATGCATGCATCTATGCCTAAAAATTAAAAACCTGTGTAAAATGAAAAAAAAAAAAAATGGCGTGACCCTCCCACGTAAAAGAGCAACGAGCCCCCGGGCTTTTAGTGACCCAGTGCTGGTTGTGCAAAATACATGTAAAAAACAACTTAGGGGTCCCCTGTATTTAAGCGCAACCAGCGCCGGGCTCTGATCCGGTCCTGGAAATACAGGAGGAAAAATTAGTAGGGTCCCCCTGTAATTCCAGAACCAGCACCAGACTTTTTCTAGAGGGGGGCTAATGCCACAGTCAGGGGAGCCCTTTCACCGGGTCCCTCAGCTGAAGCATTAACCCTGACCGCTAGTCAGCCCAGGCTGGGGATCCCTGGGGACCCCCCCAATAAAGTGGTCCACCTCTCCAGGGCACCCCAGGCCTAGGCTGATAGCCCGGGGCTAACCCCGGCACACCTGGCCGGTGGGTGCCGGGTTGATTGATGTAGTGTGGTGCATTTGAAAGAGTTAAAAATATTGTCTTTTGCTGTGGAACTACAGGTCCCAGCAAGCCTCCCCTGCATGCACATTACGGGCCCACTGGTAGCTGTAGTTCCACAACAATAACAAAACCCTGAAATTTGGCATGCAGCACCGAGCGACGGTTCTACCCATCCATGCCAAATTTCAGCTCGGTACCTCCAATAGCTTTTGAGGTGTAGCCCCTTAAACACCATGCCTCCCCCTCACCCCTCAGGAGTTCTCTATCTGAGAATTCAGTTTTTTTCGAGTCAGCCTTAATATAAGGGCCCTTATAATAAATGGAGTAACTTTGCACCTTTGCACCTGGATAAACCATAAGCAATGCTAAGGGTGAAATAATTTTTTTTTCTTGCGTTCAGGTTAAATACTGTCTACTTTTGCATGTAGTCCACAAATGACAGACTGCAATTTAGATTTAAGTTTGGATATGCAGGACTGGTGCAAGGTTTCTCAGCACACTAGGCAAGGCTTCAACCTGCCTCCCTCTGCCCCCATATACCCACATCCAGATTCTCACACAAGTGTCGCCTGTCCAACTTTCCATCTCCTTCGCCTGTTTCAGAGCGAAAACTTTTCCTGCGCGTCCCCGCTTTTCGCCCTATTCAATTCCTAAACACACGAAAACGGAAAGCAGCGAATTCGGAACCGGCGGAAAGTGCTGTCAGCAGTGGGGAAATCAGTCTGTACTCCAAATAAAGATGCACTAACAGGGAATCACTGTAGATGTGTACTAATAGCCCTAATAAAAGTGTTTGGGGTACTTAAGTAGTTTAAATTGCTTCTTATTAGCGTCTTTGCAAAAGTGGTGAAGAGTGGCATAAAGCAGTAATTTTTGGTGAAAATAAGTAGTCCAGCCAAATTTGGGGTACTTGCAAATGGGTGCAAGCTAATTTTAATGTTTCTAAAATTAACTTTTAAAAAATGTAAAAAACGCACCTGCAGCATACACCTGCAATCCCAAAAACACCTGACCCATTATTGCAGACCCCCAAGAAGTCTATTTCGCTAGTTTTTATGTTTGTCCCCCCACTTTTTACTTTTTCGCCCCAAAAATGAAAGTACTTTTTTGATGTGTTCTTAGGTTTTTTGTTTTTTTTTCCCCCCAGATTTGTCCTTTGGGGGACTGTCCCGAGGGTTCTGGGTCATTTCCTCATGTTTGCACCCCAAAATAAAGATTTTGCACTTCTTTTTAACTGCTATTCATTGGAGAAACTTTTTTGTCTATTACAGTACATTGCATTGAGTTTCCACTTAGGCAAATTCCGTCTGGAATTGAATTTGGGGATAAGTTCCGACCAGGCGAAAAGCGTCTATATGTAAAACTTTTTCGCCTATTACGGCTTTTCGTCTCTAATTGAATACGGCTCAGAAATTGTGTCTATTGCTGAATGCCGTCCAGGGGCATACACATCATTTCTACAGATTTTTTTGTGATGACTTGTTTGAGTCCTTGGGCTGTATTTACTAAGCTGATGATTTTCAAATATGCTGATTTGTGGCGGTTTTGCCATCAGAATATTAAATAACAATAATATTGTATTTAATGGTGAAAACACGCCATTACATTCACTATTGGCTGAAAGATGTCATGTGTACATGTCATAAAGTCAAACAGCAATAAATAGTATACATAAAGATTTTTATAGTGGCTGATACAGCACAGCTAATGGGGTATACGTCAGGGGGAGTGGTGGGGGGTTGGGAGGAGGGAAATATGCTGGATGTGTCTATGTGTGTGACTATAAACTGTATGTGTTGTATGCAAGTCTGTAAAATTGCAGCCGTGTGAGAGTGCTGAAAAGAAATCGTGGCACTGCTATAGTGGGAAATTGCTTATTAATTATATGTCAGTGAAGTCACAATGCTCATTTATCAGATCAATCCTTTACGATTTACCATTTGTTTATATACCAGTAGAGGACTGGTATACTCCCACTGCGGGTGTCCATACATTTTACCAGAAAATTCTTATTTAATAAAATAAGATCTACAGTGAAAGGACAGCCAGCATCAGTACAACCCATCAATGCAGCACAAACTAACATACACAGCAGGTAGGAACTGCCCAGGGTGCCTTACACAATCAATAACACAAACTCCAGAGTATCCAACAGAACTTTGTCACATAACTACCCACCAGGTAAAGTAATGACGCTGCCCTGTTAGGGTGGGGGGGCGCCAATGCTCTTTCTGACACAGGGCACCATAAAAGTCTAGTTACGGCTCTGCTTGTATGTAGTTGGTTGTGTGTTATATTTATGCAAAATATTCAGCCAATAAAAATGATTATCTAAAAAAAAAAAAAATCAATTGATTCACATTTCATTCAGTACGGCAGAAAAACAGGTCCACCTCTGACAGCCATTACCAAAGCAGAGACACTGGATGACCAAGATGAGTAGGACTGTATGAGGCCATGTCGTTCTTCTCCAACCAGTTCAGCAAAATATCTGAATGTACATGGCCAAACTGTTCACTGATCTGTCTGCATGTTAGTTATGTCAAACCACCAGTTCCCAATGTACCTTTATTATATTCTTACTCTGACTGTCCAGCGCAGCGGACTTTGTAGCACCTTACAAATAATCGCTAATGATGACATCATGAATAAGCATTTTCCATCCACCACATAAGGGACCAGGATTTGTGATTACTGTACATATAAACAGAGTAAAAACTATGAGTCTGATTCAGATCCGCACACAAACGCCGATGTTTATGCAGACTGAGGTATTGTTAGCGCGACAACAGCGCTGCACACGCGCAGCAATTGAATGGCAATTATGCTTGCATAGAGGATTCATTTGCAAGCTGAGTGACAGGTAGTCAGCATTTGGGGGAGGTAACAGGGTTGTGGCTAAAAAACACAGGCGAGTTGGTAACGTTTACACACTGTTTTCTGGGCATCCTTAAGTAAGCCACTGTGCCCTTGTTCTCAGCAGGAGAACCCTCTGCGTGTCTGGAGATCCGCTATGTCTGTGACAGCTTAGACTTACTCAGGAGACTGATTGCTGCCTGATCTGCGTTCAATGTATCCAATGTTTCCGGTTTTGTCCATAAGCAGCAGATGTGAGATGCTTTCAGTGGGCGTCACTAAGCACTGGACGGCGAATGAGTCATTAGCATATTTTCACAATTGAGATCTATGAGAAATTGCAGCTGCGATAGCATTTGTGTGCATATCTGAATCTGGCCTTATGTGTCTGATGCACAGTTGGGTGGATCTCAGGCGTCAATACAGATTTCTAGGCATCTTGTAATGCACTCACCACCTATCTGTATGCATGGTAACCGTCATCATTATCACTTTGCACATGCCCTATACTAGGTGCAAGAGATAGGGCCGGCTTATCCCAGTTATACCTTTTCCGTAGTAACTTAGTAAGTGGAGATGCAGTTGAAATGACTCACACAGTTCAGATACGTATGATTAACTCTCTATTAGGCCCAAAGTGTCTGAATCTAAAACTATGTCATTTTCACTTCTTTCTCTTTTGAATACCACAACGGTGTGAAGAGAAAGGCACGGTACACAATAAGTATACTGGTTGCAGAAGTCATCAGTACCTGCGTCTCGTTAGTGACAAAGGGGCAGCCGCTCATGGTGATCTTAATTTTTCTCAGTCCAGATTGGTTGGAATGATATGTTATAAGGCATAGTTACTAATAGTGCAAAGAGTTGTAAATGTGCAATAGCTTTTATCTGTCAAGTGCAAGTAAACAATTGAAGCAAATAGCTGACTGGTCTGTCAGAGCGTCCGGCTCTGAATCAGGGCCATAGTCCACACAATAAGTTGTTCCTCTTTTACATGTGGCATTAATAAAAATATAGCTCAGCTTCTATAAATTTGTGGCACTCATGACTAAAATAACTACCTTAATATTATCACTTGTCTTCTGTATCACAAAAAAATCATAATAGTGCAAACTTTAAAAAATTTCACCAATGAATGATTTATATAATTTCAATGATATAAACCAGGGGTGGGCAATAAGCAGCTCTCCAGCTGCTGTTGAACTACAAATCCCAGCATGCATTGCAACATTTTTAGCACAGCCAAATAGCAAAACTGCGGCAGGGCATGCTGGGATGTGTAGGTTTACAACATCAGGGAGGGCGCTTATTGCCCACCCCTAATATAAACAGTAAGTCGCAACTAGCTGTATGACAATTTATGTGTTTACTTTGATCCTCTTAACCTGACTTAGGGCCTGATTCAGAGTTGTAAGCTATGTCGATGTTTTTGCAGTTGAGCGATTATCGGCTATCAGCGCATACGTCTGAGTCGCACTGCGCATGCGTCAAAATCCATTACGATAGTTGCAAGCAGTGACAGTTAAGGGCCGTTTGGTGGAGGTTACGAGGCGTGCAGCCAGAAATGCAGGCTAGCTGCGACCGGTTTTGGGATGTAAAGCTGCCTGTGTCTGCGATCCCGTGCGCACAAATCATGGCTCCGACGTCTCAGTTCAGACGTCCATTCTGCATGACCATATTGTTACTCAGGTGGCCAAGTATCGATGGATCTGTATATTAGTAAGGAGTTGCGATGAAAAATTGCAAATGCAACCAAATGCAGCCACCTCTCAAATATGAGTGCTTTTGATTTTTAATACATTTCATTGTTATTTGAAGGATGCTGTCACTGTAGGACTTGCAGGTATTAAAATAACTCGGTCTTTCATTTTGCTAAATATCTAGAAATTTGCAATAGTATAACACATGATGATGACATCTGTATTTTTGTTTTGTATCCATATAGAGCAGAGCTTCCCAAACTCGGTTCTCAAGGCACCCTATAGGGGGGTATCCACGATAAGATCTGAAAACGACTGCACGATTACGACATTGTAATCGTTCAGTCGTTTGTCACTCGTGTGATGAACCTGCACTGAACGGGCAGACGTTCAGTGCAGGGTCATCAATCATCTGGATACATGCTGAACCTGACGATATCGTCAGGTTGACCAGCATGTTGGAAAGATGATAGATATCTAAATGACCAGCAGGCACACGCATCGCTGGTCATTTTAGACACTTTTGCAAACGATTGAACGATCGTTCATTCGTTCATCTTAATCGTCTAGTGGATACCCCCTTAACAGTCCAGGTTTTAAGGATATCCATGCTTGACCACTGGTGACTTCATTAGTACATCGATTCATTTGATTTAACCACCTGTGCTCAACCATGGAGATCTCTAAAACCTGAACTGTTGGTGTTCCTTGAGGACCACGTTTGGGAACCTCTGATATAGAGCATTTATAGTGCAATGAAGTTGGCACCATGTATAATATGAGATTAACCAAGAGCTGTCTTATTTATTTACTGCTTATGCTATTAGTAGAGTGCTACAGTTAGCTTGTGAAATTACTTGCAGACTGCCGTAAAACAAACAAAAATGTTTACACCAGACACATGCTCTTTCAGATGTTTAGGTGCCTACTGTATGTGTGTGATTTTACCTTCCACCTGGATGTAGATAGGATCTGAAATTAGCTCTTCATCCTCAATTTTTAATTTGCACTTGTATGTTCCATTATCAGACCGCTGCACGTCCATAATGCTTAAATAAAAAGATTAGACCAATATAAAGAATTATTTGATTCAGAGGCCTTATAGAGCTACAGACAAGTAAAAGAAATTGATACATACAGAGACTGCAAAGCAAAATAATGGTAAAAGGGACAAACCTCCTAGCTCGATTGGGACAGGGGCAGAGGGACTGAGCCATGAAATTGGGAGAGTTGTTTTAATCCTGTCAAAAGTTTATTTTATAAAACAAAATCATCGGAATAAGAATTACTTGCGTATCTACTTTAAGAACCAGAATGCAACCATGTTATGAAGAGCTATCTATCGCATTTGTTTCCTTAGTATGCATGTCCATCTTTCTGCAATACAAGTCTGGTTACAGGTGTACGCCGGACCTGCAACTGAGTACAACTAGGGGGCTGGAACTGTGGCAGGAATGAAGCGCATAAGTGGGCAGTGTTCATGCAGATGTGGCCAAAGTATAGTAAGGGAGTGGTGTGGGCATGTAGTCAACTAAATGGGCATCAAATAGATGCAAACCAGCAAGCTGGTGGGGTCTGACTTATGGGTGGTACGCTCCTGGATCAAGTTGTACACTGATGATGATAACTACATCTGATCGGTTGCACACATTTATGTAAACATAGGAAAACTGTAGTAGCAGTACTTCATGGTTATTAACACAGTGTACAGTATATAGCCAGAGCTGGATTAAGGGGGGAACAAGGTGCCCCAGCCACCCTCTTTCAGGGACTCTTCCTGGCTGGAGCACACTGCTGCACTGTGCAGTCCCATGCGTTTTCTAAGGGCCGGGCGATGAATGAGGCAGGCTGAATGATGAGTGGGAGTGGGCCAGGCGATGAATGAGGCAGGCTGAATGATGAGTGGGAGTGGGCCGGGTGATGAATGAGGCAGGCTGAATGATGAGTGGAGGTGGAGCTTACAAGAGTGGGGAGGCCAGAGGTGCGGTGGCAGGCCCCCTTATTTTAAGTGTCCCGGGTCCCACAAAGGCTTAATCCGGCCCTGTATATACGTTTTGATTCATTACATTTTATCACTGAATTAATTACTGGTGTATTCATTATTTAAATTTAAAAAGGATTGGATTTTTAATCATAGACAAATAGGATTGTTACAGACAGCATCCCTGCTTTTCACATTTATCCACAAACATGTCTATATTATTATGATGCTCACTTGCATGAAGATAACATAGTAGTCATCACACCGTCTGGGATTTCAAAAGACTGGACAGAGATATGCTCTACTGGGGAGATCAGTTTTCCATTCTTCCACCACGTTATCTGTTCTCCACTGTCCAAATGAGGAAGCTCAATAGAACAGTTGAACTTGACATCTTTGTGTTCAGAGAGAGCAATAATGCCCACCGTGGGATTAAATCTGATCCTCTGAGAAGGTTGAGTTAATTGAATGTCTGGAACCAGGCCAGGGGCTGGCTGGCAACTTTCAGGCTGGGGGGCAAACCCAAGTGAGTGGCCCCGGGTTTTCTCTCAATAAGAAAAAGTGACAGAAAATTATAGTGGAGCAGTCATAACTTATTTACGAACAACACATACACAGTACAATAGAAATTACATCGCTGAATTCTAACCTGCGAGGTGACCACACGAGGTACTCACTCTACCAGCAACCTTCTCCGTCCCTAGTTTGTCTCTGCAGCCTCATGCATTCTAATTGGTGGAAATCCCCACCACTGTGACTGGTGGATGAAAAGAGCCTTCCACCAATCAGCAGCCTATCAGCATGCACTGTATATGTACTGTTTTACACATACGCAGGCACGTACATATACATTTGCAAACGTACTGTAGTACACATATACACACACATATATAGTCACATACATTTACATACGTACTGTAGTACACATATACACACACATATACGGCCTGATTCAGACCTGCTCGCGAGCGCTATTCGCTCTCAAGCGGGTAGATGGTGGCCCAGTGCACATGCGCATGACGGAGCCGGCTCCGTCGTGCGCATGCGCGAGACCCGGATAGCGACGGGCAAACCGTCGCTCCGGGTCTCGTACCAAAGGGGGCGTGCTGTCGATGTTGACAGCACACCCCCTTTGGTGGGCGGGCCAGGGGAGTGGCCCAAATGGAGGCGTGAGAGCCGAAATCTCTCTGGGGCTTGCGGCAACGAGACCCTACCACAAGGGTCTCGTCGCAAGCCCGATGGTCGTGATGGTCTTGACCATCACGACCATCTTCCTGGCCGCTTGCTATAGCTGTGGGTGGTCACAGCTATGCGAGCGGCCAGGAGACCGCTCTAAAAAAACAAGAAGGCCGGCCCTGATTCAGAGCGAGCGCTCTGTTAGAGCATCCGGCTCTGAATCAGGGCCATAGTCACATACATTTACATACGTACTGTAGTACACATATACACACACATATATAGTTACATACATTTACATACGTACTGTAGTACACATATACACACACATATATAGTCACATACATTTACATACGTACTGTTGTACACATAGCTACACATATACATACACATATAGTCACATATAGTTACATACGTACTGTTGTACACATAGCCACACATATATCAGGCTTGCCGACATTTAGCTCCCTCCTTCTAGGAGGGTGCTTTCGTGCTTACACAGCGGGAGGCATGATGCTGTCAAAGGAGGCGGGGCCCACAACTGACGCATCATTGGGGCAGAGCATGGGGCTGTGACAGCGTGATCGTGTCATCGCGGCTCTGCCCCCTCTTCACATTACAGACATTAATGGCATTGTGCAGCAGGGGACGGAGCCACCATGACGCGATTCAGCGTGAATCGCATCACCGCCTCCCCGCTGCTGGGGTTTATACTTTTAACTGCGGAGGGGGGGGGTGCGGACACATCACTGGGGGCCAGGAGGCTTGCCTGCCTTCCCAGTGGGCCGGGAGCGGCACCAGATTTTCGGGAGGCTCCTGGCCGAATCGGGAGGGTAGACAAGTATGAATACATAGGGCGGTATTCAATTGTTTTAGCGATCCGGTTCTCCCGTCTAAAGTGACGGGTGATCGCGGGGCGCAATTCAATTGTTACTACTTTTCGTGCTGATCACGCCCAAAGTGGTCGGGTTTAGTCGCGTAAATCGGCTTCCCCCAATCAAAGTGCTGGATGTGATCACGAAAAGTGCTGTTTGGGCGCCCAAACAGGACACTTTTCGCCCATTTCAGCTGGCACACCCCTGGGGCTATGAGCTGAAATGGCGCACTGGCAGCTGATCGAGCCCGAAAGGAGAAACAATTGAATCGCTCCGTCGGGCGCGAAGGGGGCTGGAGTCAATTGAATTTCGCCCATACTGTCACACAGATATGCAGTAACACACTTATACTCATGCATACTGTCACATATATGTATATAGTCACATTTATTCATACAAAGTTATCACACACATATACACATAGTCACACACGTGCATAGTCATCACATAGTCACACATACATACTGTCATCACCGTCACACACACATACAAACAGGCATCACATAGTCACACATACCTACATGCATACACGCATACATACAGTCATCACATAGTCACATACACATATATGCATACATACAGGCATCACATAATCACATATACATACAGTCATCACATAGTCACATATACATACAGGTACATACATACAGCCATCACATAGTCACATACACATACAGTTACATACATACAGTCATCACATAGTCACATCTACATACAGTCATCACATAGTCACATATACATACAGTTACATACATACAGTCATCACATATTCACATAAACATACAGTTACATACATACAGTCATCACATATTCACATATACATACAGTCATCACATATTCACATATACATGCATAGTTGTATACATACATACACACATACACACATACAGTCATCACATAGTCACATATACATGCATAGTTGTATACATACATACATACATACAGTCATCACATAGTCATATACACATACAGTTACATACATACAGTCATCACATAGTCACATACACATACAGTTACATACATACAGTCATCACATATTCATAAAAACATACAGTTACATACATACAGTCATCACATATTCACATATACATGCATAGTTGTATACATACATACACACATACATACAGTCATCACATAGTCACATATACATGCATAGTTGTATACATACATACACACATACATACAGACATCACATAGTCACATACACATACAGTTACATACATACAGTCATCACATTCACATATACATACATATACATACAGTCATCACATAGTCACATATATATGCATAGTTGTATACATACATACACACATACATACAGTCATCACATAGTCACATACACATAGTCATCACACAGTCACATACACATACAGTTACATACATACAGTCATCACATTCACATATACATACACACATACATACAGTCATCACATAGTCACATATACATACAGTTACATACATACAGTCATCACATATTCACATATACATACAGTTACATACATACAGTCATCACATATTCACATATACATGCAAAGTTGTATACATACATACACACATACATACAGTCATCACATAGTCACATATACATACAGTTACATACATATAGTCATCACATAGTCACATACACATACAGTTACATACATACAGTCATCACATAGTCACATATACATACAGTTACATACATACAGTCATCACATTCACATATACATACACACATACATACAGTCATCACATAGACACATATACATACAGTCATCACATATTCACATATACATACAGTTACATACATACAGTCATCACATATTCACATATACATGCAAAGTTGTATACATACATACACACATACATACAGTCATCACATAGTCACATATACATGCATAGTTGTACACATACATACATACACACATACATACAGTCATCACATAGTCACATACACATACAGTTACATACATACAGTCATCACATTCACATATACATGCATAGTTGTATACATACATACATACACACATACATACATAGTCATCACATTCACATATACATGCATAGTTGTATACATACATACACACATACATACAGTCATCACATAGTCACATACACATACAGTTACATACATACAGTCATCACATAGTCACATATACATACAGTTACATACAGTCATCACATTTACATATACATACACACATACATACAGTCATCACATGGTCACATATACATGCATAGTTGTATACATACATACACACATACATACAGTCATCACATAGTCACATACACATACAGTTACATACATACAGTCATCACATAGTCACATATACATACAGTTACATACATAGTCATCACATAGTCACATACACATACAGTTACATACATACAATCACATAGTCACATACATATACAGTTACATACATACAGTCATCACATAGTCACATATACATACAGTTCCATACATACAGTCATCACATTCACATATACATACACACATACATACAGTCATCACATAGACACATATACATACAGTTACATACATAGTCATCACATAGTCACATACACATACAGTTACATACATACAATCACATAGTCACATACATATACAGTTACATACATACAGTCATCACATAGTCACATATACATACAGTTCCATACATACAGTCATCACATTCACATATACATACACACATACATACAGTCATCACATAGACACATATACATACAGTTACATACATACAGTCATCACATATTCACATATACATACAGTTACATACATACATGCAAAGTTGTATACATACATACACACATACAGTCATCACATAGTCACATATACATGCATAGTTGTATACATACATACAGTCATCACATAGTCACATACCCACATACAGTTACATACATACAGTCATCACATAGTCACATACACATACAGTTACATACATACAGTAATCACATATTCACATACACATACAGTTACATACATACAGTCATCACATATTCACATATACATGCATAGTTGTATACATACATACATACAGTCATCACATTCACCTATACATGCATAGTTGTATACATACATACATACATACACACACACACATACATACATACATAGTCATCACATTCACATATACATGCATAGTTGTATACATACATACACACATACATACAGTCATCACATAGTCACATACACATACAGTTACATACATACAGTCATCACATACACATACAGTTACATACATACAGTCATCACATAGTCACATATACATACAGTTACATACATACAGTCATCACATTCACATATACATACACACATACATAAAGTCATCACATAGTAACATATACATACAGTTACATACAGTCATCACATTCACATATACATACACACATACATACAGTCATCACATGGTCACATATACATGCATAGTTGTATACATACATACAGTCATCACATTCATATATACATGCATAGTTGTATACATACATACACACATACATACAGTCATCACATAGTCACATACACATACAGTTACATACATACAGTCATCACATAGTCACATATACATACAGTTACATACATACAGTCATCACATAGTCACATATACATGCATAGTTGTATACATACATACACAAATACATACAGTCATCACATTCACATATACATGCATAGTTGTATACATACATACACACATACATACAGTCATCACATATTCACATATACATGCATAGTTGTATACACACATACATACAGTCATCACATAGTCACATACACATTTTATATACATACAGACATCACATAGTCACATACATGCATGCATACATACATACAGGCAGGGGCTGGCTGGCAACTTTCAGGCTGGGGGGCAAACCCAAGTGAGTGGCCCCGGGTTTTCTCTCAATAAGAAAAAGTGACAGAAAATTATAGTGGAGCAGTCATAACTTATTTACGAACAACACATACACAGTTCAATAGAAATTACATTGCTGAATTCTAACCTGCGAGGTGACCACACGAGGTACTCACTCTACCAGCAGCCTTCTCCGTCCCTAGTTTGTCTCTGTAGCCTCATGCATTCTGGTGGAAATCCCCACCACTGTGACTGGTGGATGAAAAGAGCCTTCCACCAATCAGCATGGTCGTACGGAATCATCATGTACATGCTGCAGCCAGAAGAGACAGCTAGAAGATGGTGATCAGTTGCTCCAATCAGAGCTGTTTTATGTTTTGGGGGTGTCCAGGGCACTTAAGCTGGGGGGCCCTAGATGGCAACATATGGGAAATGGGGATCAAGTCCTTGTTTGCCAGCTTTGGGCACATTAATGAAAAAGTTGCATGGCTACAAAGCACGTCCCCATTTCATTTCATGCTTGGAGCATGCACATCACTTTCCTATAGGACAGGCTGCACTCTACCGTTCCTCCAGGCTACAGGTGTGACAGCACCCAAAAAACAGGACTGTCGCACCTCAGTCATGATGGTTGGGGGGTATGCACACAAGCACTGAATACGTACTGTTTTACACATACGCAGGCACGTACATATACATTTACAAACGTACTGTAGTATACATATACACACACATATATAGTCACATACATTTACATACGTACTGTAGTACACATATACACACACATATAGGGCCTGATTCAGACCCGCTCGCGAGCGCTATGCGCTCTCAAGCGGGTCGATGGTGGCCCAGTGCAAATGCGCACGACGGAGCCAGCTCCGTTGTGCGCATGGGCGAGACCCGTATAGCGACGGGCAAACCGTCGCTCTGGGTCTCGTACCAAAGGGGGCGTGCTGTCGATGTTGAGTAACTGCACGCCCCCTTTGGTGGGCGGGCCAGGGGAGTGGCCCAAACGGAGGTGTTCCCATGGGAACGCCTCCGTTTGGGGGCGGCCCCACTGACATCATGAGTGATGTCAGTGGGAGAGATTTCGGCTCTGTGAGAGCCGAAATCTCTCTGGGGCTTGCGGCAACGAGACCCTACCACAAGGGTCTCGTCGCAAGCCCAATGGTCGCGATGGTCTTGAGTAGTACACATATACACATACATATATAGTCACGTACATTTACATACGTACTGTAGTACACATAGCTACACATATACATACACATATAGTCACATATATTTACATACGTACTGTTGTACACATAGCTACACATATACATACACATATAGTCACATATAGTTACATACGTACTGTTGTACACATAGCCACACATACATCAGGCTTGCCGACATTTAGCTTCCACCTTCCGGGAGTATGCTTTCGGCTTACACAGCGGGAGGCGTGATGCTGTCAAAGGAGGCGGGGCCCACAACTGCGCGTTATTGGGGCAGAGCATGGGGCTGTGACAGCGTGATCGTGTCATCGCGGCTCTGCCCTCTCTTCACATTACAGACATTAATGACATTGCACAGCAGGGGACGGAGCCATGATGACGCGATTCAGCGGGAATCGCATCACCGCCTCCCCGCTGCTGGGGTTTATACTTTTAACTGCGGAGGGGGGGTGCGGACACATCACTGGGGGCCAGGAGGCTTGCCTGCCTTCCCAGTGGGCCGGGAGCAGCACCAGATTTTCGGGAGGCTGCTGGCCGAATCGGGAGGGTAGACAAGTATGAATACATAGGGCGGTATTCAATTGTGTTAGCAGTCCGGTTCTCCCGTCTAAAGTGACGAGTGATCGCGGGGCGCTATTCAATTGTTACTACTTTTCGTGCTGATCGCGCCCAAAGTGGTCGGGTTTAGTCGCGTAAATCGGCTTCCCCCAATCAAAGTGCTGGATGTGATCACGAAAAGTGCTGTTTGGGCGCCCAAAGAGGACACTTTTCGCCCATTTCAGCTGGCACACCCCTGGGGCTGCGAGCTGAAATGGCGCACTGGCAGCTTATCACGCCCGAAAGGAGAAACAATTGAATCGCTCCGTCGGGCGCGAAGGGCGCTAGAGTCAATTGAATTCCGCCCATACTGTCACACAGATATGCGTTAACACACTTATACTCATGCATACTGTCACACACATATATGTATACAGTCACATTTATTCATACAAAGTTATCATACACATACACATAGTCACACACGTGCATAGTCATCACATAGTCACACATACATACTGTCATCACCGTCACACATACATACAAACAGGCATCACATAGTCACACATACCTACATACATAATCACATGCACATACATGCATACACGCATACATACAGTCATCACATAGTCACACACACATACATACAGTCACATACACATATATGCATACATACAGGCATCACATAGTCACACATACATACAGTTACATACATACAGTCATCACAGTTACATATACATGCTTAGTTGTATACATACATACAGTCATCACATAGTCACATATACATACAGTTACATACATATAGTCATCACATATTCACATATACATACAGTTACATACATACAGTCATCACATGTTCACATATACATACAGTCATCACATATTCACATATACATGCATAGTTGTATACATACATACATACAGTCATCACATAGTCACATATACATGCATAGTTGTATACATACATACACACATGCATACAGTCATCACAGTCTTATACACATACAGTTACATACATACGGTCATCACAGTCACATACACATACAGTTACATACATACAGTCATCACATATTCACATATACATACAGTTACATACATACAGTCATCACATATTCACATATACATGCAAAGTTGTATACATACATACACACATACATACAGTCATCACATAGTCACATAGACATGCATAGTTGTATACATACATACATACACACATACATACAGTCATCACATAGTCACATACACATACAGTTACATACATACAGTCATCACATAGTCACATACACATACAGTTACATACATACAGTCATCACATATTCACATATACATACAGTTACATACATACAGTCATCACATATTCACATATACATGCATAGTTGTATACATACATATACACATACATACAGTCATCACATTCACATATACATGCATAGTTGTATACATACATACACACATACATACAGTCATCACATAGTCACATACACATACAGTTACATACATACAGTCATCACATAGTCACATATAACAAGAGATATGGTAAGAACTTACCTTTGTTATCTCTGTTTCTACGAAGTCCATAGGGTCCACAGGGTTGACCTTGGGGTATAGCTGGATCTGGATCCACGGGCACCACGCAGTTAAAGCTTTGCTGCTCCCAGGATGCACTTGGGTCCGTCCTCCTCTATACCCCGCCCCGGCCACAGGCACCTCAGTTGGTAAGCAGCTAAGGCCGGAGGAGGAGACTAAACAGAGAGAAGGAAGACTGGAACACACAAGAAACCATACTCACAGAAATGGGAGACGGAAAACCGGTGACCAGCCACACAGCCCATTTGAAGCCAGGTGCGTCAGGGCGGGCGCCCTGTGGACCCTATGGACTTCGTAGAAACAGAGATAACAAAGGTAAGTTCTTACCATATCTCTTGTTTTCTACTTCAGGGTCCATAGGGGGTCCACAGGGTTGACCTTGGGGATGTCCCAAAGCAGTTCAACTAAGGGCGGGGACGCTCCTGTGCTGAAAGGAGTACCCGGCGCCCAAAGGATGCATCCTGAGAGGCGAAGGTGTCAAACGCATAAAACCTCAAAAACGTCTGAATTGAAGACCAAGTAGCCGCCTTACACAGCTGAACAGCGGAGGCGCCACGTCTAGCAGCCCAAGAGGGACCCACAGAACGAGTGGAATGAGCCTTAACAGAGGCTGGCACAGGTAAACCCTCCTGCGCATAAGCCTCACAAATAACTGAACGAAGCCAACGGGCTAACGTTTGCCTGTTGGCAGGCCAACCCCTCTTGTGAAAACCGAAGAGGACAAACAAAGAATCCGACTTCCTAACCGAAGCAGTCCGGTCCACATAGATTCTAAGTGCCCGGACCACATCCAAGGAAGCCTCACCAGCAGAAAGATCAGGTGACTGAAAAGCTGGTACAACAAGTTCCTGATTAATGTGGAACTTTGAAACCACTTTGGGCAAAAACTCAGGACGCGTGCGGAGCACTGCCCTGTCCTGGTGAAAAATCAGAAAAGGAGGGCGACAGGAAAGCGCCCCCAATTCTGAAACCCTCCTGGCCGAAGCAATTGCCAGGAGAAAAATGGTCTTAAACGTCAGCCACTTGAGCTCCACCGACTCAAGCGGCTCAAAAGGAGGACCCTGCAAGACCCTCAGTACCACCGTCAAGTCCCACGGAGCCACCGGAGGCACGAAGGGAGGCTGGATCCTGAGAACACCTTGGAAAAAGGTGTAAACATCTGGCAGTGTAGCAATCCGTCGCTGAAACCACACGGACAAAGCAGACACATGAACCTTCAGAGAGGCCAGGCGTAAGCCGAGGTCCAAACCCGATTGAAGAAATTCCAAGATTCTGGAAACCCGGAACACCTGCGGATCATAGTTTCTGGATTCACACCACTGAAAATAAGTGCGCCACACCCTGTGGTAAATCCGCGCGGAGGCAGGCTTGCGTGCCCTAAGCATGGTACCAATCACTGAACTGGAGAAACCCCTAGACCTCAAGACGGCTGTCTCAAGAGCCACTCCGTCAAAGACAGCCGACCCAGATCCGGGTAAAGGCAGGGCCCCTGAGACAACAGGTCCCGTCGCTGAGGAAGAAGGTACGGAGCGTCGATGGAGAGGCACCTCAGATCGGAGTACCAAGGACGTCTGGGCCACGCCGGAGCCACCAGCACGAGCGTGCCGCCGTCCTGCTTGAATTTCCGCAGAACCCGAGGAAGTAAGGATATCGGAGGAAACAGATACGCCAGGTGAAACGTCCATTTCACCGACAGAGCGTCTACCAGACAGGCGCCTGCGTCTCTTGTCCTTGACCCGTAAACGGGCAACTTGTGATTGTGACGGGAGGCCATCAAGTCCAGCTCCGGCAGCCCCCACCTGTCCACGAGTAGCTGAAACACCTCTGGGTGAAGCGACCATTCCCCGGGATGCACATCGTGACGGCTGAGGAAGTCCGCCTCCCAATTGAGGACTCCGGGAATGAAGACTGCCGAGATCGCTGGAACGTGACACTCCGCCCAAGCAAGAATGCGAGACACCTCCGACATTGCTGCCCGACTGCGAGTTCCCCCTTGGTGGTTGATGTACGCCACCGTGGTGGCGTTGTCGGACTGCACCTGAACCGCCCTTCCGTGAAGAGCGGGGCCGGACGACTGCAGGGCCCTGTACACAGCCCGCAGTTCCAGGATGTTGATGGGGAGAAGTGCTTCTTCCGCAGACCAACGACCCTGAAGCGATAATGAGCCGGTCACTGCCCCCCAACCCCGAAGACTGGCATCCGTCGTGAGCAGGACCCAGTCCGGGATCCAAAAGGGGCGCCCCTCGACCAGATGCACCGTCTGAAGCCACCAAGCCAAAGACTGCCGAACCTCCGCGGACAACACCAGCATCTGAGAGCGGATCCGGTGAGGTAACCCGTTCCATTCCGATAGAATCAGCCCCTGCAGGGGCCGGGAATGGAACTGGGCAAATTCCACCATGTCGAATGTCGACACCATGGACCCCAGAACTCTCATAGCTGAATGGACCGACAGGCGGCAACTGCTCAGGCAACTGTGTATCCGCAGCTGCAGGGAGGAGACCTTCTCTGGAGTCAGGAAAATCCGCTGCTGACGAGAATCCAGCAGGGCTCCCAAATGAACCATCCGCTGTGATGGAATCAGGGAGGACTTCTTCCAGTTTATCAACCACCCGTGTGCTTGAAGACAAGCAATGGTCAGGTGGAGATGTCGAAGAAGCACCTCCGGGGAGCTCGCCAGCAGCAGAAGATCGTCCAGGTACGGCAACAGACGTAGACCCTGACCCCGAAGGTGGGCAGCCATAACCGCCATCACCTTGGTGAACACCCTCGGAGCCGTGGAAAGGCCAAAAGGCAACGCCCGAAATTGGTAGTGATGGTTCAGGATAGCAAACCTCAGATACCGCTGATGTGCCGGTGCTATGGGCACATGGAGATAGGCGTCCTGGATATCGAGGGAGACCATATAATCCCCGGGTTCCATCGCCAGAATGATGGAACGTAACGTTTCCATCCTGAACCTGGGAACTCTGAGGTATCTGTTCAGAGACTTCAAATTCAGGATAGGGCGATGAGAACCATTGGGTTTCTGTACCAGAAACAGAGTAGAATAGTACCCCGTCCCGCGCTGAGACTGCGGAACGGGAACAATGACCCCTGCTTGTAGCAAGGATTCTATAGCTACCTGAATCTGACCCGCTTTGGTCTTGTCCAGAGAAGGACTCGTACAGAAAAACTGGTGGGGCGGCCTGAACCGAAAAGACAGGCCGTACCCCTGAGAGACTACTTCTCGAACCCAGGCATCCGTGGTGGTATTGTGCCAACACTGGGCGAATTGGAGAAGTCGGCCTCCCACTCTGGGGTCCCCCAGAGAGAGGCCCGTCCCATCAGGCAGCAGGCTTATCCTCCTGCTTGGAAGAAGGGCGCCGAGCACTCCATGCCTGCTTCTTGGGCTTGGGTGCGGCCTTGGTCGCCGAATGTCTCGGGAAGGACTGGCCCTTGGCCTTACCCTGAACCCGAAAGGACCGAAAGGCAGAGCTCCTCACTTTAGCCGGCGCAGAGGCCGAAGGGAGAAAAGCCGACTTGGACTTAGCCAAAGTATCCACTATTCTGTCCAAATCCGGACCAAATAGTAAATCACCATTAAAAGGCAAGGCCTCCAGACCCTTTTTTGAATCTGCATCAGCCCTCCAGGACCTCAGCCACAGGGAGCGCCGAGCAGATACCGCTGCAGCCGACACCCGAGAAGTGAGCAGGCTGGCATCCAAAGACGCTTCCCCAATATAGGAAGCTGCATCCCGCATCTGTCCCACTAACGCTCTCTGGATATCCGGAGCCTCATCAGGAAAGGTATCCTCCAAGGCATTGGCCCATGCCTCAATGGCTTTAGCCACCCAGGAGATAGCCATGGACGGGCGAGCCACCGCCCCGGAAAGAGAATAAATGGACTTTAAACAAGTCTCCACCTTCCTGTCCGTGGGATCCTTCAAAGAGGAGATAGACGGCAATGGCAACGTCGCGCTTTTGATCAAGCGGGTAACGTGGGAATCCACCGCCGGCGGAGTTTCCCATTTCCTGCAATGAGCTTCAGGAAAAGGATAGTTCGCCGCCAACCTCTTCTGTTGATGGAACCTCTTACTAGGTAATTGCCAGGCCGCCGCCATATGATCCGATAATTGATCAGACAGGGGGAACACAGTTGAGGTCACCTTGGCCTTTTTAAAGGTAGGAAACTTCGACCTAGGAGCCGGCGCATCATCCTCAACATGTAGGATAGCCCGTACCGCCCTAACTAAGGCTGGAACATTAATGGAGGACTTAGCTTCCACCTCCTGCCCCATGACATCAGAGTCAGAGTCCTCATGGATTTCTCCATCATCTGAGGACACTTCCGAGTCCGACAACTGCGCAGCTAGTGAACTCACAACCGGACGTTTAGACACCCTTGGTGGCACATCACCTTGCAACATGGACTGAAACGCCGAGGATGAAGCCGCCAGACTCTGTACGGAGCTGGATAGAACATCCACCCAAGGCGGAGGAGCCGTCGGAGCAAAACTCTGCAAAGGCACTACAGACTGACACGTCCCTGGGGAAGACTGCACATACACAGGCAGTCCCGAGTAAGGACCCACAGTCTGGGCCCCGGGGGAAGACCGCAACATTTGTGGAACCCTCGGGGAATGGGGGATGGTGGGCTGCGGTAACGCCCTAGAAGGGACCGCTGATGGGACCGATAACCGGTCCGCAATAGACGCCAGCACATGTGAAAACATCGCCCAAGGAGGGTCCTGTGATACAGGGGGGTTGGAGGGGCCCGGTACCAGCTGGCACCGCCCGCACAGACCATCCTGAGATAAGTCCTCCCCATCAACTCCAGCAGCACAGCGTCTGCAGGAAAATAGCACAGGAGCCACAGAGCGCTCAGTCTCCTCATCAGACATGATACCGTAAATCACAAGAAACAGGTATCACCAGAGGAATTACGGTTTTAACACCCGCGCACTCACCAGTATGCGACACAACAGCCCAGATATGGTACTGTGTAGCACACAACAGTATGTGACTGACCCCACAAATACGTGTTTTATATAAGTGAGGGTCTCAGAAAAACGCCCTTCCCCCACACACCTGCCGGGCCGTAGGAGAAGGAAAAGGATAGGTATAAGCTGACAGTAAAGGAGAATAAGTCACAGACAGGCAGCACTAGCAATAGTCACATACAATGCAGAAAAGTTATACTCACTGCACCTTCCGCTACAATCAACCGCCCAGATTCAGTGTCTGGGAGGGCTATAGCGCTGTGTACACTGTCCTTTAGCAGGGGAGAGGTACACAGGGGGACCGGTCCACTTGATACCGCCTGGGAGTCTGCGATGTGCCAGTAAAGATGGCCGCCGGAGACCTCAGAGGAGGAGTGGCCGAGAGATAAGAGTAGCTCAGCGACGCCAGACTCCTAGTTGAAAGGCGCGCTGAGCTGAGGGGAGGAGCCGCTAGACAGGGAAGGCTGCCTCCCCTGGCTAGCAATTAACCCCCGGGTTGCCGGTCCCGCTACCAGCCTGATACCCTGGTGGTCTAGCGGACACGCGGGGTATTCCTCAATTGAGGGGGAGCCCGCCGCCGCCGCTAGCGCCTCCGGTCTGTCCCCAGAGACCGGAGGCTCCTGACTGCATTGAAGTATCCGCGGGCCGCCGCACGCGGCGACCCGCGGCTTACCTGATCCCCGTCCGTCCGGCAGCAGTCAAGGGAGTCCCCAGAGCCCGGCTAGTACAGGCTCTGGGGTCCCGCCGCGATCCCCAGAGCTGTACTGGCGTCGCGGCGCCAGCGGGGAGAAGGAGCGGCAGCGTGGACGTCCTAAAGGACAGTCTGATGCTGCCGCTCTAACAGTGTAAAAAAAGTTGAAAAAAATAAAAAATTTCTCTTTTAAAATAAAGCTTAGGGGCAGCTCCTGCAGCCCCACTGCGACAGGGTGACCCGACTCCGGCCGGGCACCAACTAAAAACAGAGGTGCCTGTGGCCGGGGCGGGGTATTGAGGAGGACGGACCCAAGTGCATCCTGGGAGCAGCAAAGCTTTAACTGCGTGGTGCCCGTGGATCCAGATCCAGTTATACCCCAAGGTCAACCCTGTGGACCCCCTATGGACCCTGAAGTAGAAACATACAGTTACATACAGTCATCACATTCACATATACATACACACATACATACAGTCATCACATGGTCACATATACATGCATATTTGTATACATACATACACACATACATACAGTCATCACATTCATATATACATGCATAGCTGTTTACATACATACACACATACATACAGTCATCACATAGTCACATACACATACAGTTAAATACATAGTCATCACATAGTCACATATACATACAGTCATCACATAGTCACATACACATACAGTTACATACATACAGTCATCACATAGTCACATATACATACAGTTATCACATTCACATATACATACACACATACATACAGTCATCACATAGTCACATACACATACAGTTACATACATACAGTCATCACATAGTCACATACACATACAGTTACATACATACAGTCATCACATATTCACATACACATACAGTTACATACATACAGTCATCACATATTCACATATACATGCATAGTTGTATACATACATACATACACATATACATACAGTCATCACATAGTCACATACACATACAGTTACATACATACAGTCATCACATAGTCACATACACATACAGTTACATACATACAGTCATCACATAGTCACATATACATACAGTCACATACATACAGTCATCACATTCAGATATACATACACACATACATACAGTCATCACATGGTCACATATACATACAGTCACATACATACAGTCATCACATTCACATATACATACACACATACATACAGTCATCATATGGTCACATATACATGCATAGTTGTATACATACATACACACATACATACAGTCATCACATAGTCACATACACATACAGTTACATACATACAGTCATCACATAGTCACATATACATACAGTTACATACATAGTCATCACATAACACATATACATACAGTAACATACATACAGTCATCAATATTCACATATACATGCATAGTTGTATACATACATACACACATACATACAATCAGCACATTCACATATACATGCATAGTTGTATACATACATACACACATACATACAGTCATCACATAGTCACATATACATGCATAGTTGTATACACACATACATACAGTCATCACATAGTCACATAGACATTTTATATACATACAGACATCACATAGTCACATACATGCATGCATACATACATACAGGCAGGGGCTGGCTGGCAACTTTCAGGCTGGGGGGCAAACCCAAGTGAGTGGCCCCGGGTTTTCTCTCAATAAGAAAAAGTGACAGAAAATTATAGTGGAGCAGTCATAACTTATTTACGAACAACACATACACAGTACAATAGAAATTACATTGCTGAATTCTAACCTGCGAGGTGACCACACGAGGTACTCACTCTACCAGCAGCCTTCTCCGTCCCTAGTTTGTCTCTGCAGCCTCATGCATTCTAATTGGTGGAAATCCCCACCACTGTGACTGGTGGATGAAAAGAGCCTTCCACCAATCAGCATGGCCGTACGGAATCATCATGTACATGCTGCGGCCAGAAGAGACAGCCAGAAGATGGTGATCAGTTGCTCCAATCAGAGCTGTTTTATGTTTTGGGGGTGTCCAGGGCACTTAAGCTGGGGGGCCCTAGATGGCAACATATGGGAAATGGGGATCAAGTCCTTGTTTGCCAGCTTTGGGCACATTAATGAAAAAGTTGCATGGCTACAAAGCACGTCCCCATTTCATTTCATGCTTGGAGCATGCACATCACTTTCCTATAGGACAGGCTGCACTCTCTACCGTTCCTCCAGGCTACAGGTGTGACAGCACCCAAAAAACAGGACTGTCGCACCTTAGTCATGATGGTTGGGGGGTATGCACACAAGCACTGTATACGTACTGTTTTACACATACGCAGGCACGTACATATACATTTACAAACGTACTGTAGTACACATATACACACACACATAGTCACATACATTTACATACGTACTGTAGTACACATATACACACACATATAGGGCCTGATTCAGACCCGCTCGCGAGCGCTATGCGCTCTCAAGCGGGTCGATGGTGGCCCAGTGCAAATGCGCACGACGGAGCCAGCTCCGTCGTGCGCATGCGCGAGACCCGTATAGCGACGGGCAAACCGTCGCTCTGGGTCTCGTACCAAAGGGGGCGTGCTGTCGATGTTGAGTAACAGCACGCCCCCTTTGGTGGGCGGGCCAGGGGAGTGGCCCAAACGGAGGTGTTCCCATGGGAACGCCTCCGTTTGGGGGCGGCCCCACTGACATCATGAGTGATGTCAGTGGGAGAGATTTCGGCTCTGTGAGAGCCGAAATCTCTCTGGGGCTTGCGGCAACGAGACCCTACCACAAGGGTCTCGTCGCAAGCCCAATGGTCGCGATGGTCTTGAGTAGTACACATATACACATACATATATAGTCACATATATTTACATACGTACTGTTGTACACATAGCTACACATATACATACACATATAGTCACATATAGTTACATACGTACTGTTGTACACATAGCCACACATACATCAGGCTTGCCGACATTTAGCTTCCACCTTCTGGGAGGGTGCTTTCGGCTTACACAGCAGGAGGCGTGATGCTGTCAAAGGAGGCGGGGCCCACAACTGACGCATCATTGGGGCAGAGCATGGGGCTGTGACAGCGTGATCGTGTCATCGCGGCTCTGCCCCCTCTTCACATTACAGACATTAATGACATTGTGCAGCAGGGGACGGAGCCATGATGACGCGATTCAGCGTGAATCGCATCACCGCCTCCCCGCTGCTGGGGATTATACTTTTAACTGCGGAGGGGGGGTGCGGACACATCACTGGGGGCCAGGAGGCTTGCCTGCCTTCCCAGTGGGCTGGGAGCAGCACCAGATTTTCGGGAGGCTGCTGGCCGAATCGGGAGGGTAGACAAGTATGAATACATAGGGCGGTATTCAATTGTGTTAGCAGTCCGGTTCTCCCATCTAAAGTGACGAGTGATCGCGGGGCGCTATTCAATTGTTACTACTTTTCGTGCTGATCGCGCCCAAAGTGGTCGGGTTTAGTCGCGTAAATCGGCTTCCCCAATCAAAGTGCTGGATGTGATCACGAAAAGTGACGTTTGGGCGCCCAAAGAGGACACTTTTCGCCCATTTCAGCTGGCACACTCCTGGGGCTGCGAGCTGAAATGGCGCACTGGCAGCTTATAGCGCCCGAAAGGAGAAACAATTGAATCGTTCTGTCGGGCGCGAAGGGCGCTAGAGTCAATTGAATTCAGCCCATACTGTCACACAGATATGCGTTAACACACTTATACTCATGCATACTGTCACACACGTATATGTATACAGTCACATTTATTCATACAAAGTTATCATACACATGCACATAGTCACACACGTGCATAGTCATCACATAGTAACACATACATACTGTCATCACCGTCACACATACATACAAACAGGCATCACATAGTCACACATACCTACATACATAATCACATGCACATACATGCATACACGCATACATAGTCATCACATAGTCACACACACATACATACAGTCACATACACATATATGCATACATACAGGCATCACATAGTCACACATACATACAGTTACATACATACAGTCATCACATAGTCACATATACATGCTTAGTTGTATACATACATACAAACACACATACATACAGTCATCACATAGTCACATGTACATACAGTTACATACATATAGTCATCACATATTCACATATACATACAGTTACATACATACAGTCATCACATGTTCACATATACATACAGTCATCACATATTCACATATACATGCATAGTTGTATACATACATACACACATACATACAGTCATCACATAGTCACATATACATGCATAGTTGTATACATACATACACACATGCATACAGTCATCACAGTCATATACACATACAGTTACATACATACAGTCATCACAGTCACATACACATACAGTTACATAGATGCAGTCATCACATATTCACATATACATACAGTCATCACATATTCACAAATACATGTATAGTTGCATACATACATACACACATACATACATGCAGTCATCACATATTCACATATACATGCATAGTTGTATACATACATACACACATACATACAGTCATCACATAGTCACATATACATGCATAGTTGTATACATACATACAGTCATCACATAGTCACATACACATACAGTTACATACATACAGTCATCACATAGTCACATATACATACAGTTACATACATACAGTCATCACATTCACATATACATACACACATACATACAGTCATCACATAGTCACATATACATGCATAGTTGTATACATACATACACACATACAGTCATCACATTCACATATACATGCATAGTTGTATACATGCATACACACATACATAGTCATCACAGTCACATACACTTACAGTTACATACATACAGTCATCACATAGTCACATACACATACAGTTACATACATACAGTCATCACATAGTCAAATATACATACAGTTACATACATACAGTCATCACATATTCACATATACATACAGTTACATACATACAGTCATCACATATTCACATATACATGCAAAGTTGTATACATACATACACACATACATACAGTCATCACATTCACATATACATGCATAGTTGTATACATACATACACACATACAGTCATCACATTCACATATACATGCATAGTTGTATACATACATACACACATACACAGTCATCACATAGTCACATATACATGCATAGTTGTATACATACATACACACATACATACAGTTACATACATACAGTCATCACATACACATACACTTACATACATACAGTCATCACATAGTCAAATATACATACAGTTACATACATACAGTCATCACATATTCACATATACATGCATAGTTGTATACATACATACACACACATACATACAGTCATCACATTCACAAATACATGCATAGTTGTATACATACATACACATGTACATACAGTCATCTCATAGTCACATATACATGCATAGTTGTATACATACATACATACATACATACAGTCATCACATAGTCACATACACATACAGTTACGTACATACAGTCATCACATAGTCACATATACATACAGTTACATACACACAGTCATCACATTCACATATAGATACAGTCATCACATGGTCACATATACATACAGTTACATACATACAGTCATCACATAGTCACAGTTGCATACATACAGTCATCACATTCACATATACATACACACATACATACAGTCATCACATAGTCACATATACATGCATAGTTGTATACATACATACACACATACATACAGTCATCACATTCACATATACATGCATAGTTGTATACATACATACACACATACAGTCATCACATTCACATATACATGCATACTTGTATAGATACATACACACATACATACAATCACATAGTCACATATACATGCATAGTTATATACATACATACATACAGTCATCACATAGTCACATACACATTTTATATACATACAGACATCACATAGTCACATCCATACATACAGGCATCACAGTCACAAATACATACAATCACACACTTGTCACATATATACATATAGACATTAGTGTTCTCCCTCCCACTTACATTAAACTCTACCACTGTAACTTTACTGGTTGCAACTCCACCATGCTCTCTCCCATCATGCTGCTCCTGGCCGTGCTCCAGTGCCGTGTAGCTCCGCCCCATACTAGGACTCCGCCTCCAGCATTCATTTCTTCAGTGTAATTCTGTCTCAGAATCAGATGATCGCTGCGCTTGGCTTTAGTTTATCTTCGATCAAGGGCTGGGGGGAGGCTTCTGCGAAAGGGAGGGCACGGGGGCACTTATCACCTACCCCTGTGCCCCCTCCTTAATCCGGCTCTGGCTCCATTATGTGATTAACACAAATGGAGCGGGTGGCCCAGCAACATCCTCTGCCTGTCTCCAGCCATTCTATCAGCATTCGGCTGCAGGCAGATGGCGGCCCCCAAGGACTGATATAGTAGCGGCCCGGGGGGCAGATGGCACCCTGCCCCCCGGCCCAGCCCGCCACTGAACCAGGCTTGACAAGTATGAATACATAGGGCGGTATTCAATTGTTTTAGCGGTCCGGTTCTCCCGTCTAATGTGACGAGTGATCGCGGGGCACTATTCAATTATTGCTACTTTTCGTGCTGATCGCGCCCAAAGTGGTCGGGTTTAGTCGCGTAAATCGGCTTCCCCCAATCAAAGTGCTGGATGTGATCAGGAAAAGTGCCGTTTGGGCGCTCAAACAGGACACTTTTCGCCCATTTCAGCTGGCACACCCCTGGGGCTGCGAGCTGAAATGGCGCACTGGCAGCTGATCGCGCCCGACAGGAGCAACAATTGAATCGCTCCGTCGGACACGAAGGGGGCTGGAATCAATTGAATTCCGCCCATACTGTCACACAGATATGCAGTAACACACTTATACTCATGCATACTGTCACACACATATATGTGCAGTCACATTTATTCATACAAAATTATCACACACATATATACATACTCATCACATAGTCACACATACATCACCGTCACACAGATACAAACAGGTATCACATAGTCACACATACCTACATACATAGTCACATACATGCATACACACATACATACAGTCATCACATAGTCACACACACATACATACAGTCAGATACACATATATGCATACATACAGGCATCACATAGTCACACATACATACAGTTACATATATACAGTCATCACATAGTCACATATACATGCATAGTTGTATACATACATACACACATACATACAGTCATCACATTCACATATACATGCATAGTTGTATACATACATACATACACACATACATATAGTCATCACATAGTCACATATACATGCATAGTTGTATACATACATACATACACACATACATACAGTCATCACATAGTCACACTTACATACATACAGTCATCACATAGTCACATATACATACAGTTACATACATACAGTCATCACATGGTCACATATACATACAGTTATCACATATTCACATATACATGCATAGTTGTATACATACATACACACATACATACAGTCATCAGACAGTCACACATACATGCATAGTTGTATACATACATACATACACACATACATACAGTCATCACAGTCACATACACATACAGTTACATACATACAGTCATCACATAGTCACATATACATAGTTACATACATATCCTTCACATATTCACATATACATGCAGTTGTATACATACATACACACATACATACAGTCATCACATATTGACATATACATGCATAGTTATATACATACATACACACATACATACAGTCATCACATAGTCACATACACATGTTATATACATACAGACATCACAGTCACATACATGCAAACATACAGGCATCACAGTCACAAATACATACAATCACACACTTGTCACATATATACATATAGACATTAGTGTTCTCCCTCCCACTTACATTAAACTCTACCACTGTAACTTTACGGTTACCGTAACTTTACTGGCTGCAGCTCCTCCATGCTCTCTCCCATCATGCTGCTCCTGGCCCTGCTCCAGTGTCGTGTAACTCCGCCCCCTACTAGGATTCCGCCTCCAGCATTCATTTCTTCAGTGTAATTCTGTCTCAGAATCAGATGATTGCTGCGCTTGGCTTTAGTTTATCTGCGATCAAGGGCTGGGGTGGAGGCTTCGGCGAAAGGGAGGGCACGGGGGCACTTATCATCTACCCCTGTGCCCCCTCCTTAATCCGGCTCTGGCTCCATTATGTGAGTAACACAAATGGAGTGGGTGGCCCAGCAACATCCTCTGCCTGTCTCCAGCCATTCTATCAGCGTTCGGCTGCAGGCAGATGGCGGCCCCCAAGGACTGATATAGTAGCGGCCCGGGGGGCAGATGGCACCCTGCCCCCCGGCCCAGCCCGCCACTGAACCAGGCTTGTTGTTAGGCTTCTCTGATTGTGCTGAGCAAATGCTTCTTCTCCAAGCTCTGCTATTACAGAAGCTGAAGGTGTATACAGCCCCTCACTCTCTCCCAGTATATGATTATCTGTAGGATTTAAAAATAAGTAAATGATTAATGACAGCAGAAGTGCAAGAATGTACAGATAAACCATATGACTAACTTACTTGGGGATAAAGAGAACAAGATTGAGATATTATTAAGGGAAAATATCAGAATGGTGTTCTTTTAACATAAATAATAATGGCAGTGACAAAAAAAGAATGAAAAAATATTGTTTTGCAAGTTGTATTCATTACACCAACACATTTTACATAATACACAATAAATCTAACTAATAATGTAGAGAATTATTCTGCAGACACAAAAGGAAATATTATTCACTTAGGGGCCTATTCACTAAGTCTTGCAGAGAGATAAAGTGGAGAGGGATAAAGTACCAACCAATCAGCTCCTGTCTTTTTTCTAACAGCCTGTAAAGTGACAGTTAGGAGTTGATTGGTTAGTACTTTATCTCTGTCCAATTTATCTTTCTCCAAGGCTTAGTGAATAGACCCCTGCATCACTTAACTGACATTGTCGTATGGGATGCAAATGCAGCCAACTGTGCTTCAGCTGACAAGGTGCGACCGCACCACCCTGCTGTGTTTTTGAAGCAGAAATTTGTTTGAAACATGTGCAGAACGAATCTTCTCTGACACCCCGGACGCTCCTGTGGCCCCGGCAATGTCTGACCGGTTTTGCCAGAAAAATCGTCAGTAAAGTGGTTAAAGCAACAGAATAATACCCCTTTTCCACCAAAATTCCGGGTCTGACCCGGAGTTGGAACAGAGGGCCTGATTCAGAGCCGGACATTCTGACCAGAGCGCTCGCTCTGAATCAGGGCCCTCCTACCCACAGCTTATGCGAGCGGCCAAAAAGATGGTCGCGATGGTCAAGACCATCGCGACCATCGGGCTTGCGATGAGACCCTACCCCAGGAGTGCTTTTGGCTCTATTAGAGCCAAAAGCACTCCCACTGACATCACTAGTGATGTCAGTGGGGCCGGACCCAGATGGAAGGCGTTCCCATGGGAATGCCTCCGTCTGGGCAGCAACTCCCCCGGCACGCCCACCAAAGGGGGCGTGCTGTCAGTCACCATCGACAGCACGCCCCCTTTGGTGCGAGACCCATAGCGACAGCTCCCTCCGTCATGCGCATGCGCATTAGGGCACCATTGACCCGCTTGCGAGCGTCCTGCGCTCACGAGCGGGCTGAATGAGACCCAGAGTTCCTATCCAGATCAGACCCGGAATTTAGCCGGCGCCGACTCGGGATATTCCCGAGTCAACGCCGCTCACACTGGAGTCAGGTCTGCATAGACCCGGCTTTCCCGGCGTGAAAGTGGACGCTTGGAGATGATGTCATCTCCAAGCGCCACTGAAGCCGGGCCAATCGGCCGGCTAGCAGCGCACTCCAGGTCATCGTGACCCGGAGTGCGCTGTTTTCACAGCAGGGTTTCACGGGCTACGCCCGTGTTAAACCCTGCTATTTACCTGGGTTGGATTGCCGGGTCACTCGATCCAACCCTCTCCCCTTTTACACCAGGGAGCTGCCCGGATTAACCCTGCTATAACCCGGGTTTTAGCTCCGGTGTAAAAGGGGTATAATATTGCCCAGCAGTTAAACATAAAGTTGCAATGACTACATTGTTAAGATGCGGCCTGTGTAATATACCTGGGTGTACCATTGTTTTACAGATCAATAAACCTTGCCCATCACAAGAAGCACTTCATTAAAATGCTGGAAGGTGTTTTTGAAATTTGTCACTTTAAAATGTCATAGGGCCTGATTCAGACCCACTCGCGAGCGGCTGTCCGCTCGCAAGTGGGTCGATGGTCTGCACTGAGCATGCGCATGACGGAGGGAGCTCCGTCGTGCGCATGCGCCAGATGCGACGAGCGAAGGACTTTCCTTCGCTCGTTGTGTCTGATCAAAGGGGGCGTGCTGTAGATGCTGATTGACAGCACGCCCCCTTTGGTGGGCGTGCCGGGGGCATGCCTCCCTGACGGGGGCGTTCCCAAGGGAACGCCTACCATCAGAAGCCGGCCCACTGACATCACTAGTGATGTCAGTGGGAGTGATTTTGGCTCTGATAGAGCCAAAATCACTCCGGGCCTTGCGGTTGAAAAACTCAACCGCAGGCTCCGGCTCGCAGTTTCGATGGTCGCGATGGTCACGACCATCGTGGCCATCAAACTGCACGCTCGTATATGCTGTGGGTGGTGACCCACAGCTATACGAGCATCCAGGAGGACGCTCCATTATTATGGAGGGCGGCCCTCATTCAGAGCGTGCGCTCTGCTCAGAGCATACGGCTCTGAAAGAGGGCCATAGAGAGCACCACTAATTTGCTAAGACTGCTAGTCCTATATAGAGTCACAGGCACAAGCAATATACTATGCAGGTTGTTCTCCTGTAACAATAACAACAAAAGTTTGTTAAAAAAAAAAAGAAGTTTTATTTCAGTTGAAAAAAATAAAAGAAAAAAAGTTTAGGTGTGAATGAAGCCAATATACACGGCATGTTATGTTTTATTTGGCCATTTTCCCAGACCTCTGCTTTATTACACACACTTCAACAGGCTAATGGAGCGTACACACGGTCAGACTTGTCAGACTTGTCAGATGAACGACTGAACGATTGAACGATTTGAACGATTTTACCAAAGTTTTGAACGATTTGAACGAGTTGAACGATTGAACGATTTTTGCCTGCATTAAAATGAATGGAATCGTCCAAGTCTGACTGCAAACCCATCAGATGTCAGATATCGTTATCTGACAAACGGGAACGCGCATCGTTGATCGTCCATCGTTCAGGCATGTCAGATATGTCAGATTTTCCTTCAGATATGAACGACTGAACGATTTTTAAATCGTTATCGTTCATATCTGAAGGAAAAATCTGACCGTGTGTATGCACCATAACAGTGCATTTACTGGTACAATGGCAAATATATTCTCCATTGTTCCTCTAAACCACTATATTACACATGGGAAAACAATATACAGTTTGATTTAATAAGGACTTTGAATAGTATTTAGAGTGTACAGAGAATCTAAATTGTGTGTAACTTATTAGGGAGAGATTTATACTCACTTGTAAAGAGGACAAGTGAAGTTGTTGCCGATAGTAATCAATCAATCAGATTCCAGCTATCATTTATCTAGTACATTCTATAAAATGATAGCTAGAAGCTGATTGGTTACTACGAGTAACACCTCCACTTGTACTCTTTAGAATGCTTGATAAATCTCCCCAAGTAATATGCTGGTTTTCACATGAAGAGATGAGAAACTGAGGACGTGTCATGATTCGGATACAAAGGTTTTGGATCATCATTATCATCTTCAATGTTTATTTATAAGGTGCAACAAAACTAATCAGCAGGGGGCAGTCAAGAGTACAAATCATCTACTATATAACAGCAAAAATTTGTCCTTCTGTCTTTCTATGCAAATCCACAGTTTACAAGCCAAGATCGTGAAATTTTACATATGAGCGTATTAAAACACGGCCGAGACAACTAAAAAAATTTGAAATCAAAATGAATTACTGTTCATTTTTAATTAATTAAAAACCACAATTTTTACTGGATGCTCATTGTGGGGCCTTGCTCTCAGTACTGCTGTATGCTGCCTCCAGTGGTGATATTTAAGAACTTTCTTATCTCTACTATTTATACTATTTCTGTCCTTCTGACTTTCTATACAACGCCACAGTTTACAAGCCAAGATCGTGAAATTTTACATACGAGCGTATTAAAACATGCCCGAGGCAACTAAAAAAATTTGAAATTGAAATTAATTACTGTTAATTTGTAATTAATTAAAAATCACTATTTTGGCTGTATGCTCATTGTGGGGCCTCACGGCATATGGGTAGGGCCCCGGAGCGAGCGTTTTGTGTTGTCATGTTCTTAATGTTTATTATTGAAGAGAGCTTGTAACTGAATTCACTCCATAAAGTCAAAATGAGTTCAAACAAGGCTGATTAAGGATGTACAGACAGGGAGCAGAGGCTAGACATTGTTCTGTTTGTGAGACATACTGGCCTACCCTCCCGATTTGGCTGGGAGCCTCCTGAAAATCGGGTGCTGCTCCCGGCCCCCGGAAAGGCAGGCAAGCCTCCTGGCCCCTGGCAACCCGTCTGGCCATCCCCCCCAATTACAATATAAACCCCGGCAGCAGGGGTGTGGTGACACGATTTGCGCTGAAACGCGTCATCGTGGCCCGCCCCCCTGCTTCACATTGCCGTTATATCATTAATATGGACATTGTGAAAAGGGGGTGGGGTCACAATGATGCAATCACGCTGTCACACCCCATGCCCCCTTTTGCCACGACACGATCCCCACCATGGAGGCCCGACAGCTCCCTCCTGGAAGGAGGGAGCTAAAAGTCGGTAAGCATGTTGTGAGAGCTTACAGGGAGAGATTTACCAAATCTTGGAGAAAGATAAAGTGGAGAGAGATCAATTACAAACCAATCAGCTTTTGTCATGTTACAGGCTGTGCTAGAAAAATTTCAGAATCTGTTTGGTTGGTACTATATCTCTCTTCACTTTATCTCTCTCCAAGATTTAATCTCCCCCATAGTCTAAGGAAAATGGACTATTGGTACTATTGGGGCGGGGAAAGGATGTGGAGTTGTAGTATCAGGTAAGGTAGGATAGGCAATAGTGAAGAGGTGCGCTTTGACAGAGCAGAGGAGATGCTTAGGTCGGAGACAGATCAAAGAGGACGAGTCTATCATGTGATGAGGTTAGAGATGTGAGAAGGGGAAGAGTCATGAAGTCTTTGAAGGTGTCAAGTTGCAGCCTAGGATCGGCCATTACTCACCCCAGTGTCGGCTTCCCCTGACTTCTCCAGCAATCAGACGTCTGGTGCGGCGCCATCTGATGCACTGAGGATTATGCCTAGGGACTGTGTGGACATTCATGTGTTGCTCTGTGATTTGGTTCCTGCTGGTGCCATCATGAACGCAGCCATGACAGTCTTCATCATACTATTAGGTAGCAACAATTATTTTGGGGTGAGCGTTTGGGCATGGGGCCCCCGAGGTTGTTCTGGCTGGGCCTTTTTTCACGGCATCACCACTTAATTCACATAGATATTTATTTATTTTTTTCACCTTTCTAATTGTTTGTCTATTATTTATGTAATTTTAACCCCTTACCATTAACACCTATTGATTTATCTTTACACAACTATACTTTACACTTCACTTTCACCTTTTTTCCATTTTCGTGTGATGCCCTGGGGATAGCCCTTGACTGGATTCCTTTGGGGTTCCCTGCGTCTCGGACGTGAACCCTATAATTTTAGGGACGCTGGTATAGAGGAGCCTTGACGTTGGCCCAGTGCGTATTCATATATTTGCAAATGTATGTAAACCAATACCTCTGAATTTCTATTATCATGTAGGATTCAAGTATTTTTGTTGATTTTGCTGCAGTGTGCTTTAAGGAAAATCCCCTTTTTTTCTGTAGCTCAGTGTAAACCCCATCCTTTACAAGCACCTGTGCAATGTCATTAAGTTGATGTGAGCGACTACATTACTTTTTGTTTGTAGATTTGTGAGGCATGAAAGGAGCCAGCATTGGGAGGATGTGTTGGTCTGAATAGTGCCATTAGGAGGTTTCTGGGGTACCTTCTAGGTGAGTCTGCTCTCAGCTTATACATGTACTGTTATTATGCAGTATATTAATTTGTAATTATATGACCCAGAGTGGGTGCTACTATTAGGTAGCAACAATTATTTTGGGGTGATCGTTTGGGCGTGGGGCCCCCGAGGTTGTTCTGGCTGGGCCTTTTTTCAGGGCATCACCACTTAATTCACATAGATAGTTTTTTTTTTCACCTTTCTAATTGTTTGTCTATTATTTATGTAATTTTAACCCCTTACCATTAACACCTATTGATTTATCTTTACACAACTATACTTTACACTTCACTTTCACCTTTTTTCCATTTTCGTGTGATGCCCTGGGGATAGTCCTTGACTGGATTCCTTTGGGGTTCCCTGCGTCTCGGACGTGAACCCTATAATGTTAGGGACGCTGGTATAGAGGAGCCTTGACGTTGGCCCAGCGCTTATTCATATATTTGCAAATGTATGTAAACCAATACCTCTGAATTTCTATTATCATGTAGGATTCAAGTATTTTTGTTGATTTTGCTGCAGTGTGCTGGAGGGAAAATCCCCTTTTTTTTCTGTAGCTCAGTGTAAACCCCACCCTTTACAAGCACCTGTGCAATGTCATTAAGTTGATGTGAGCGACCACTATACTTTTTGTTTGCGGTTTTGTGAGGCATGAAAGGAGCCAGCATTGGGAGGATGTGTTGGTCTGAATAGTGCCATTAGGAGGTTTCTGGGGTACCTTCTAGGTGAGTCTGCTCTCAGCTTATACATGTACTGTTATTATGCAGTACATTAATTTGTAATTATATGACCGAGAGTGGGTGCTACTATTAGGTAGCAACAATTATTTTGGGGTGAGCGTTTGGGCGTGGGACCCCCGAGGTTGTTCTGGCTGGGCCTTTTTTCAGGGCATCACCACTTAATTCACATAGATATTTTTTTTTTCACCTTTCTAATTGTTTGTCTATTATTTATGTAATTTTAACCCCCTACCATTAACACCTATTGATTTATCTTTACACAACTATACTTTACACTTCACTTTCACCTTTTTTCCATTTTCGTATGATGCCCTGGGGATAGTCCTTGACTGGATTCCTTTGGGGTTCCCTGCGTCTCGGACGTGAACCCCATAATGTTAGGGACGCTGGTATAGAGGAGCCTTGACGTTGGCCCAGTGCGTATTCATATATTTGCCAATGTATGTAAACCAATACCTCTGAATTTCTATTATCATGTAGGATTCAAGTATTTTTGTTGATTTTACTGCAGTGTGCAGGAGGGAAAATCACCTTTTTTTTTTCTGTAGCTCAGTGTAAACCCCACCCTTTGCAAGCACCTGTGCAATGTCATTAAGTTGATGTGAGCGACCGCCATACTTTTTATTTGCAGTCTTCATCATATGACTGGCCTCTACCCAATGGTAGCCTAGTTGTTGTCAGCTGACACTGTCCTCCAATGGACCGCTACCTTAGGGTATTTAGCTGGGCTCTGGACAACAGGAAGTTGCCTGTACAACGTCGTTACTACTGGTGCATGCTTGCCGTTGCTTCGTTCCAGGTTCCTTGCTCCTTTCCTCTCACGAGTCATCTCTAGTGTTATGTCTACTCCTCAAAGTGATTCTCCTGTGCCGGCGGTGCATCTGTGTTCTCAGCCTGTGTACTCAGTACAACTCCCGAGTACAACACAAGTGTCACTCTCCTGAGCCAGTGGTGCATCTGGGTTCTCAGCATGTGTACTCAGTATACCATCCGAGTACTGCCCAAGTTTCCCTCTCCTGTGCCAGTGGTGCGTCTGGGTTCTCAGTACGTGTACTCAGTACACCAATCAAGTACTACCCTAAGTTTCACTCTCCTGTGCCAGTGGTGCGTCTAGGTCTGCAGTGGGCCTTATCGATTTCCATCCAGTATACTTTTCCTGGAAGTTATTCTGTTGTGCCAATACAGTACCAGCAAAATACAGGGTTCTCACTAGTGCTTCACACTGAAGTACATTCTCCTGGGCCTCCTCAGTGTTACATTCCTCCATTTCCCACATGTATTAGATACCTGAAAAAAGGGCCGCGATCTGCTTGCTGGGTGGAGCTTAAACCCATATCCCGCTTGGAGGGGTCACTGGTGAACACCTAACAGCAAGTTAGACTCCGTTCCTTTGGTCAGGTCTTGTCAACATCCAATACTTGTGGATGAGGAGGAAAAACATCCAGGCCCCTAGCCTCCGATTCCTTCCTCAACCCAGGACCTCAGCTTTCAGTTCCTCAGAAGGAGATCCTCCTGAGCAGACCATGACAGAAGGCCTAAATTGAACTCTGGAGGTAATGTGAGGAATCAATGCAGGGAATTGTAGAGTGTATGTGGAACCATGAGAGAAGACAATCGTTATCACTGCAGCTTTTAGGACCAAGGGAAAGACAGGTGAAGGGAAGGCCAGATACCAGGAGGTTGAAGCAGTCAAGGGGTAATTAAAAAATAATGTATTTGAGTTTTGATAACATTCAGCATAAGAAAGGGGCATATTCTGGCAATGTCTGGCGATGGGGTTTTTTCATCTTACAAACTCATTTACCACCATGCCCAATAATGATACAATACATTGCCTGATAACAGCTGCGATATTGAAGCCTATGGGCGGGATGCACTATCCTCTATTATGCAGTCAAACCCCTAAAAACTTCAGTTTTCTGGGGTCTGACCGCATTTCTAATATGCACTAAGCTAGACGGTGGGCAACACCACTTTCAGATGGCGTTGACCAATAAAAGCCTATAGGCTTATTTTCTACTTCAGCACTAAGAGGGATCCAATCCTAGTGCCCCCTGCGGCGCACGTGGCGTTCTGTGCATGCGCAGAGGGACTTCTGGGTCATAAACCCAGAAGTCCCTGTATCACAAAGGACAGCTTTTATTGGGAGAGCTGTCCTTTGTGATTTTCTTAATGCATACCGGTATTATTAACGCTGGCATACATGCATTGAGTAGCGGGATGGATGCTTGATGCATTCTGCCCTTTCTGTGGCAAGAAGTCCATAATATTTCCTGCTCCAAATAGCCCAATCAAGCTCCAAGCTGCTCCATGGACTAAAGGAGCCCATACAGCTACGGCCCCGATTCCCAGTTCAATCGATCTGACCCAATTCGTGGATCGGCGATCATTGATGATCAGCAATCTGTCGGCCGAAAATGTTGACGATCTGTCAGGGAAATTCAATATGTAAAAAATCAAGAGAGATTTTTCAATATGTTGAATTTTCCCAATTGCACTGCCCTGGTACCGGCAGAACAGGCACTCAGACACAGATGTATGGGCCCCTTTATATGACATTGCAAGTATTTTCAACTTCCTAAAATGTTTACAAATACATTTATGAATGTTAGCATTTTCTTATAAAGCAGTTTGTAGTTTAGGTGTCTACTTCCTTCTGAACCCAGGGCCGAAACTAGGATATCTGTCACCCGGTGCAAGGCAGCAATTTTGCGCCCCCCTCCCTTCCTGTACCTGGAGTTTGTCCTTGCTCCTCCATAAAGCAGTGCACTACTCAGACGTCCCTGGTATAGTGACTTACATTATTCCATACACCATAATGCACATTACACATTATGCCACATACTGTAATGCCTATTACCAAAGTGCTACTTACATATTTGCCCGACACCATTTTTATGCCCCACAGTAATGCTTCTAATTACTTTAAAATTACCTGCTCGTTGCCAGGGGGTTTATGCTTGTTGCCATGGGGTCCCATGCTTGTTGCCATGGGGTCCCATGCTCGTTGCCAGGGGTTACATGCTCGTTGCCAGGGGGTTTCATGCTTGTTGTCAGGGGATTTATGCTTGTTACCAGGGGTTTCATGCTCGTTGCCAGGAGTTACATGCTCGTTGCCATGGGGTTTCATGCTCGTTGCCAGGAGTTACATGCTCGTTGCCATGGGGTTCCATGCTCGTTGTCATGGGGTTCCATGCTCGTTGCCAGGAGTTACATGCTCATTGCCATGGGGTTTATGCTTGTTTCCAGGGGGGTTTATGCTCGTTGCCAGGGGATTTGAAGGGAGAAGATGCAGCTCTCAGCATCTTCTCCCTGCAGCGCCAGCGTTCCCGGCACTTCCGGGAACGCTGTGTGCATTGCACTCTGCTAACAGACACTAGAGGTCCAGTAGGACCTCTAGCATCTGTCTCTTCCTTGGCGGCGGCCATTTTTGGATGGCTGTTTTCTGCAGAGTCCATGTGGACGGCTAGTCCGCATGGAATCTGCTGAAAACGGCCATCCAAAAATGGCTGCCGTCAAGGAAGAGACAGACACTAGAGGTCCAGTAAGGACCTCTAGCATTAGTCTCCTCTTTGGCGACGGCCATTTTCAGATGGCCGAGTCAGCTTTTTCACCCCCCCCGCAATCCCCACCCGATGCACGTGCACCTCTAGCCCCCCCCTAGTTGCGGCCCTGCTGAACCGCAGTGTCCCCGGTCATTATTAATAATAGTGCAGGACCAGTTAACTGCACTTACATGGCATACGTTTAGCACGCACTGCAGTACTGGGAGGTTGACATATTCCATTATGTATTTTTATGTTACAGACTAAACTGAATTTTTCTAGTTTGACTTCATGACAAGTGATTTGTTTGCTGCTTTACACACATTATGAAGAAAATTCCTCTGTCCATGTTTTTGTGATGGAAAATGATTTGTGTTGTAATTATAGTTTATAACTTTTTGAGGAAAGGAAAAGCTAAAATGACTGGATATGTCCTTTTTCCCACCCGATGGACAGTCTTAATTGAAAATTAAATGAACAATCATAACTATATTCAACCCACTACAGGGGTAAACGGCATATGGGCACTACAGGGGGCACAGTATGGGGGGGAGCAGAACTACAGGATCACTACTTTAAGGGGCACAACTACTGGGGGCACTGCATATGGGCACAACAGGGGGCATTGAATATGGGCACCACTACAGGAGGCACTGCATATGGGCATCACAACAGGGGGGACTGCATATGGGCACTACTACAGGGGGCACAGTATGGGGGGGAGCAGAACTACAGGGGCACTACTTTAAGGGGCACAACTACTGGGGGCACTGCATATGGGCACAACAGGGGGCATTGAATATGGGCACCACTACAAGGGGCATTGCATATGGGCACTACTACAGGGGGTACTGCATATGGGCACCACTACAGAGGGGAACTGAATATGGGCACTAATACAAGGGGCACAGTATGGGGGGGGCAGAATTACAGAGGCACTACTTTAAGGGGCACAACTACTGGGGGCACTCCATATGGGCACCTATACAGGGGGCACTGCATAAGGGCACCACTAAAGGGGGCACTGCATATGGGCACCACAACAGGGGGGCATTGCATATGGGCACTGCAACAGGGGGGAACTGCACATGGGCACTACTACACGGGGCACAGTATGGGGGGGCAGAACTACAGGAGCACTACTTTAAGGGGCACAACTATTATTATTATCTATTTATTATTTATTACCAGTTATTTATATAGCGCACACATATTCCGCAGCGCTTTACAGAGAATAGTTAGCGATTCACATCAGTCCCTGCCCCAGTGGAGCTTAAAATCTATGGCCCTCATTCAGAGCCGCTCGTTAGCGGCAGTACGCTCGTTCCGAGCGATGTTTGCACATCAGCGCATGCGTACGGTTTTTAGTACGCATGCGCGAACCAGTCAGTGCGGCCAAAAATCGTTTGTACGCTATATAGCGAGTGCCTGCTATTTTGAGTGACAGAATGAGGCGTATGTGGGTGGTAACAGGGGAAGGTGCTTGAAAATGGGGAGTGGAGATCCGAACGCAGGCGTGCTTAAAGGTCAAAACGGGCGTATTATGGGTGTGCATAATTAATACAGCAGCGTCATTGACCACGTCACTGGGTTATTTTATAGCCAGAACTGCTCGCAAATTTGTGGTAGCAAACACCAACCACAAGAATAGCGAGCAGTTCATACGCTGGTCGATGTACTCGATTAATCTAATAAATAGCGGACATGACGTATGGTGCGAGCGGCCAGGGGGCGTTTTTAACAAATAAACGAGCGTATGTTTTGCTCGCTCGTTCAGACTTAGAGGTGTGAACAGACTGCAATTTGCGAACGGATCATTTGAATAGCCACCCCTTGTTTTTGAACGAACGACCGCAAATAGCGAACGGCTCTGAATGAGGGCCTATGTTCCCTATCACCTGCACACACATACACACTAGGGTTAAGTTTTATGTTTGCAGCCAATTAAAATACCAGTATATTTTTGGAGTGTGGGAGGAAACTGGAGTACCCAGAGGAAACCCACGCAAGCACAGGGAGAATATACAAACTCCACACAGTTAGGGCCATGGTGGGAATCGAACCCACGACCTCAGTGCTGTGAGGCAGTAACGCTAACCATTACACCATCTGTGCTGCCCACAACTACTGGGAGCACTGCATATGGGCACCACAACAAGGGGGAACTGCATATGGGCACTTCTACAGGGGGCACAGTATGGGGGGGAGCAGAACTACAGGGGCACTATGTTAAGGGGCATAACTACTGGGGGCACTGCATATGGGCACAACAGGGGGCACTGAATATGGGCACCACTACAAGCGGCATTGCATATGGGCACCACTACAGGGAGCTGCCCCATATCTTTATTTTTATTTAGCTTTACTTTAATCCCATATGGACCCGCCTACTCCCTGGAACACTTGAGGGGGGCGCCATAGCATGCACGTGCTCCGGGTGCCCTGGCTACACGCTACTCCTCTGCCTGTATGTACCACAGCGATAGTGCAAGATCTACAGTTTTAAAAAATCTGCAAAATATTATAACATTAATAATATTATTTTATAATATAATAATATTAATTTTATAATTCAATTTACAAAAGAGATTGGACAAAGATCTAAAGCTAGGTACACACTTAATACTTTTGATGCAATTTTATTTTTGATCACAGTCACGTTCGGAAGTCACGTTCAAAGTGCTGATTCATGGGTACACAACTTTACAATCTAACTTGCGATCCAGGAAAATCATCTATCTAAAATATCTGCTGAAACGACACAAAACAGGGCTGCTGCTAGACGAGTACGGGCAGAAGCATCAGACAGAATGGTCGGCAGTGCGTACACACTGCACTATTTGTCCGATATTGTACCATCGAATCAGATGAAACTTAAACTGCACATAAAACCTGATCTTTTGATGCGAACAGTTTTCTTCTGAGAAACATGATGGAATGTGTGTACACACTCTTAAGATTTCGGATTAATAGTTTGGGAATCGAAAGAATTGAACTGGTGTGTACCCAACTTAATTACCGTATATACTCGAGTATAAATCGACCCGAATATAAGCCGAGGTACCTACTTTTACCCAAAAAACCTGGGAAAACTTACTGACTCGAGTATAAGCCTAGTGTGGGAAATGGCAGCAGCTGGTAGTGCCCCCAGTAGTAATTCCCCCTGGTTGTGCCCCCAGTAGTAATCCCTCCTGGTAGTGCCCCCAGTGGTAATCCCCCCTTTCAGTGCCTCCAGTAGAAATCCCCCCCTGGTAGTACTCCCAGTAGTAATCCCCCCTTTTAGTGCCCCCTGTAGTAATCCCCCACTGGTATTGCCCCCTGTAGTAATCCTCCCCTGGTAGTTCCCCCAGTGGTAATCCCCCCTTTTAGTGCCCCCTGTAGTAATCCCCCCCTGGTAGCGCCCCCTGTAGTAATCCCCCCCTTGTAGTTCCCCCAGTGGTAATCCCCCCTTTTAGTGCCCCTTGTAGTAATCGCCCCCTGATAATGCCCCTTGGTAGTGCCCCCTGTAGTAATTGCCCCCTGGTAGTGCCCCCTGATAATGCCCCCTGGTAGTGCTCCCTGTAGTCATCGCCCCCTGGTAGTGCCCCCTGTAGTCCCCCCCCCCTAGTAGAGAGAGACGTGAAAAGAATAAAAAAAAATAAACACTTACCTTAAACTCCTGCTCCTGGTCCCGCCGCTGTCCGCTCCTCCGGCCGCTTTGCATGGGAGAGACGTTGTCATGACGACGTGTCTCCCATCACCCACTGCGGGAGCCGGAAGATGGCTCCCGCAGTGGGAGCAGCAGCAGCCGCTGAGAGTCTGACAGACTCTCAGCGGCTGCTGATTACACCATACACGCAGCTGCCGGCTCCGGCGGCTGTGTGTTTGGCAGTGTGTAGCGCTGACCGAACTCCGTCCGGTCAGCGCTACACTTGACTCGAGTATAAGCCGAGGGGGTACTTTTTCAGCACAAAACTCGGCTTATACTCGAGTATATACGGTAATCAACTTATAATCACATTATAAAACTGGCAGTGTCTAAAATGTGGACGAACATCACTTTATCAATTATTCCATGGCATTATGATAGGCTAGAGCTAGACTGATTCCCTGCTCACAGTTGTGTACTATGTAACCCTACATCTGCCTGAATTTTAATATATTTAAATTAATATACTGTAATGCTTCAGAAAAAAAATATATTGATAATTAAAATACTTATGAAAAATGTTAACAGTATGGCATCTTCTAAGTACATGGTACACTAATGCCAGCCTCCAAGTTAATCAGTCTTTAGAACTCAGAGTTCTCAATTATTTATATTTACAGTGTTCAAATATAATTAAAAGACCAAAGACACAATTTAAGAACAAAAAAGCAATATTTGTAAGATGAATTTAGTGTTACTTAATTTTCTCTGAAATAGTAAAACATGGAAACATTTTGCCAATTTGTATATTTAAAAATGGCAAATAACACGTGGCTTTTTTCTATGGGATAAAGACACTTGTCCATATGTAGAGCTGTAACAGGGCCACTTTGATAATAATGATCATGAAAATAAAACATATTTTTCTAAAATGAGACACTGTATGACAATAAAATGTGATCATCATCAGTTAGCAGGGAGGCATGTTATTAGAGCTGTTGGAAGTCCTATTGTATATATGCATATTTTGAAATGTAACAAAAATATATATTTTAATAACTATGGCCCTCATTCAGACCCGGACACAAGTGGGCGTTCGTACGTTCGGCGTACGTAAAAAAATATTTAAATTCAAGCACTCACTCGTATTTTCGCTCGCAGCCAAACATCCTCCCCAAACTCAAGTGACCCCTCCTCTAACTAACGAACGTGCCAAATAGCGAGCGTACATCCCCGAAGTGGCTTGAAGGGAACGCACGCACAAGTACTACCCGGAAGTTGGACTGTCAGATTTCGATTAACTGCTCGTTTATTCTGCCTACCTCCCTCAATCGTATCATGGCAATCAATATATCAATTTGCTTAATTGTTTTTTTTTGTTTTTTTTTAACACAATGCAATAAACTTTATTCATGTCCGTGTTTGTGTTTACCCGCAGAATACGTACGGCTTAAACATTCGCTTTTAATTGTCAAAATACATGTTAGCCCCAATTAAATAATTGTTCTATTTGTTTTTCTACCCGCATATTTCCCGGAGTTCATTTCTTTATTTAAATTTGCTTACGCATGTCACTGCATCAAGCCTATCATAAGTCTCAAGAGATTTCTGGCCCTGTCGAACACATGACTCATACACTAACCAATAGAATTGGTCCTGTTAATTACCCAAATACATTAGCCAATCAAAAATTTTTTGGGCACTTTATTAAAAATGATTTTTAACAAATACACCATTGCCATCATGAGAGCCTCCGCATTCACCAGGCGCGAGCTGCTGGTGCTAACGGAGGTCATGGATAGGCGGTTCACCAGCCAGCCTCCACCCATCACCAACCGCGAAAAGCGTTCCGCATATGCGGAGGTACGGGCCCGCCTGCGCTCCTTCGGCTCACGCCGCCAGATCGGGCAGCTGGAGCGCAGGTGGTCGGACCTGCAACGGCGGACGCCCCGCTTGCTGGCATGCTTTCGTATGCAGATCACCGAAAGTAAGTTTTATGAACTGTGGTTTTCATGTTTGTCTTTGTGGCCCTAACTAAGTGTGCATGTTTTCCCTGTATTTCATATTTACTCATTGTACTCATATCTGCATGGCCATGTTTTCCTTCATATTTATTCATTGTACTCATATCTGCATGGCCATGTTTTCCCTGTATTTCATATTTATTCATTGTACTCATATCTGCATGGCCATGTTTTCCATGTAGTTCATATTTATTCATTGTACTCATATCTGCATGGCCATGTTTTCCATGTAGTTCATATTTATTCATTGTACTCATATCTGCATGGCCATGTTTTCCATGTAGTTCATATTTATTCATTGTACTCATATCTGCATGGCCATGTTTTCCATGTAGTTCATATTTATTCATTGTACTCATATCTGCATGGCCATGTTTTCCCTGTAGTTCATATTTATTCATTGTACTCATATCTGCATGGCACTTTTTTTTGGGGGGGGAGATTAGAAAATGGTGTTTTTCGCGGATTTGTGTTGAAACTAACCACAATTTGTTTCACAACTTTTAGGGGCCCAGCGAAGACTACGCCGTCATCGTCAGCCCAGACGGCGCTCACGGCCACTCTCCCCAACCCCCAGCCAACACTCCACAACCACAAATTCCCCTATTCCCCACTCCTCCCCAGCCTTCCAAGACCCTCTGGCTGAAATTTCGGGGCTCCTTCCCCTCCGTCCCAATTCCCCCTCTCCTCCAACCACCCCTCTTCGAATTACCCCCTCCCCGGAATCGGTAATTACCCCGCCCCGATCGTTGGGGAATGGAGGCACCTCCGAGGAGGACGAGGGAGGGCTTTCCGGAGCTGCCGTTTTATCTTCCGGTATGTTTTTCTTTGGGTTTTTTTTTCGACACAAACTGTTTGCCGGATGTGCCACAATATCATCGGTCTGCTGGTGGTCCTTGACCATATGTCGGTCCTCCTTAGGGACTAGTTTTTTTTGTTTTTTGCCCATTTATAAATAAAGTGTTATTTTCTAAGTAACGTTCTGGCTCATTCGTTTTTTCAAAATCAGATATTGTTTACCCTGACATAAGTAGACTGTTCCTGCAAGGATTACCAATTTTTGACACTAAGATTGTGTGTTGTATTTTTATGTAAAACAGCCACAAGAAACACCTAACAGTAACAATCTCATTTCCCTTTTTTGGTGTAGTCACAATTAGATATTACTACATTTTACAGGTTCCTAGTTGGGGTGCAAGCTGCTTAGGCCAATATTACGAAGCAAAATTATTGTACAGGATTCCTTTGGGTGTTGGTTTGGACCCTGAAAACATATTACATTTTTGCTCAACTGGCGTCAGTACTGGATTACCCCTTAGTCAAATGTTACGTGTGTGAACCTGGTTACACTTGCTTGTAACGTTCAAAGAAAGGTCCAAAATTTTACTCTCAAAACATTTATTCACAACATAACTGAAAAATCAAAGTGGTCACTCACAAACAAAACACACAGTGATAATCACAAATACAACACATACCAACAAAACCAAATAAAAAAACAACAAATCAAGAACTGTTTGACGAAGGACCATGCCAACATGATTCCACAAATATGGCGTTGCAATATGGGTTCCATAATATATCCCCAAAATGTCCACATACAGGTTTTTTAAGGGTAGCAGGAAGTAGTCATCGTTGGAGTGCCAAAGATTATGTGAAAAAACAGAAGATGGAGAAAATAAAAATAAATAATTAGATGTTCTCAAACAAACCCTACCACATTAGGTATAAACACTGTTGTTTTGTCAATAATTACCTAAAAAATCTGGCCACCACATCATCGCGTATGGCCCCCCCACATACTGACCTCCGACCAACCTCATGGGGGGGCCACCCTCAGGTAAGGCATCCTCTGGCTGCATTGGGACACCACTCCTTATGGCGATGTTGTGAAATATCCCACACAGGACCACAATTTTCTAAACCATATCCGGCAAAAACATGAGCTCGCCACCAGAGCGGTGGAGGCATCTGAATCGGCCTTTTAAAAGGCCGATACAGCGCTCCACCACTTGCCTGGTGGCTGTAAGTGCGGAATTATACTCATTTTGTGGCCCTGGTGTGGGAGCCAAATAAGGAGTGAGCAGCCAGGGCGTGCAAGGGTAGCCACTGTCTCCTGTGAAAAAGAATAGACAACATCAGGATCACTCTGTATGAAGCTTAACATTGTTATGTACTAAAGGTCTCCACTTACCCAGAAGCCACACATCACCAGCTTGTAGGTTGGTTAATTTGTGCCATATCCCTGATTGCCGGATGACGAATGAGTCATGTGCTCTTCCTGGTAATTTTGCATTCAGGGACAGGATCTGGAGGGAGGCATCACATACTACCATTACATTGAGGGAGTGATAGTGTGTCCGGTTTCTAAATATTGCCTCCAGCCGTGCTGGAGGCTGAAGTGGTATGTGAGTACCATCCACAACCCCTATGATGTGTGGGAAGCCAGCTATTTGGTAAAAATTGGCCTTGGCCACACTAAGGGCACCCATATCCAAAGGCATTTGAATAAAATGATGGAGGTGCTTGAAAAGGGCCTCCATCACTGCCCTCAGGATCCGGGAAAAGGAGGATTGTGATATGCCCGCCACTATTCCCACCGTTGTTTGAGCAATCCTGAGGCACAGAAATGTAACACCGCCATAAATTGCGTAAGTGGTGGTATTGCTGTAGGACTGTCAATTTGCCGCTCAAGATCACTCTCTATTAATGAGAGAGTGTCTATGATGATTTTTGGAGGAAGACGGTAGCGTCTTAAAACCTCATCATCGGGCATTCCAAAAAGGGTGACACGTGTTCGAAATATCTGGGGCCTTGCACGCCTACGATGCCTACGCCTGGGACGAGATTGAGGTTGGTCGGCTTCCGGGAGCATGGCCAGAATAATCCGACCCAGATCAACCTGAAATGGCAAGATTTGAATGTCAGGCCTTTTAACCCCCCCAAAAATTTAAAATTTCACTTAGCTTGAAGATACCATCCATTGATGCTTACATGCCGGGGTATTGTCATGATATGTGCAAACTGGAATTAATCACAACATAAATATACATCATTTTATGCTGGCCATTTCTGATTCCAAATTTTAAGCAAGACCAAACATAAAAGGGGAGAAACACACATTTGGGCAAAGAGCAAAATGACATTGCGCACACTATGCCAAATTGAGGCCAAATGTAAGCAACAAATGCTCCAGAGAAAACACAAACAATTTTACTGGATGAATAAGCATTTCACAAAGCGCTAATTAGTTCGCAAAGGCAAGTCACAATTGAAAGTAATAAAAATCCGCTAATTAGTTCGCAAAGACAAGTCACAATTGAAAGTAATAAAAATGCGCTAATTAGTTTGCAAAGACAAGTTACAAAAACGCAGCGTAAATAAACAAAAAATAAACACAGATTTCGGATTTGGAAAAACAAAGGTTACATGTGTAAGGCCAACCAAAGTTGCGTAAAGACAAACAAGAACATTTCCAAAACAATTTAACAAATGAACTTACCAAGAGATAATATATAAGAATCCGGATCAAAAGGTCTTTGGGGCAGAGCCAAAATAAAACCTAAGAGAGATGAAATGACGGAAAAAAAAAATTAGAAAATTCTTAACCAGAATGAGAGACAAATTGACCCAAAGTTAGACTTCCCAAAACTTACCAAAACTGGAAACGAACAAAAAAATTACAACCGAAAAAAAACGAACGGAAATCAAAAAACTAATATATCCAAAAAAACTACTTCCAAAAACGCAAACTCCTACACCAGCCAACAATCAACTCCAACCAACGTAACCTCCAACATTCAAAAAACGCCACCTCGAATCGAGACGCCCCAAACCATAAATAGTGTTTCGTTTCCCGCACAAATTAAGGAGGGATCATAGGAACGCACAATCAATGATGCGGCCGCAAAATAAGGACGCATGTATAAATACGTCACGAGACAAAAACAAAATTCTGGTGTATTTCTTGTTTGGAGCTCAGACATGGCTACAGACCAGGGAAACAATGGACAACAGTCTGGCGGTAAGTATTTCATGCATTTTGACTCAATGATTAATTAGAAACATAATATTGTGCAAGTTGTGAAGTTGAGAATTCTCCAAATTTACACAAATAGGTGAGGAGGATGACATGGAAGAGGCTGCTGGGCCCAGTATTCCAGGCAAAGCTGCCAAAAAGAAAAGGCAGCCACAATTCACAAGAAAGGAGATGGAGGTTTTGATTCAGAAGTGTGTGGACATCCTGCCACAGGCAGACAGGAATATGAGTTCAAGCCAGAAGTGGAGAATGTGGGAAGAGGTAGCCGTTGAGGTCAATAGGGTGGGTGATTATGTCCGTCTAGCCCGGGATGTCAAACGGCGGTAAGTTAACACTTGACCACCCTAAAACCAAAAACAAAATAAAATAAAAAATAATGGTTCCTTTTTCACCCACAGATGGCAAGACTTCAAATATCGCCTGAAACAAAAAATGGCGGACAGGGCTAGGTATGCAAGGGGGACAGGTGGAGGTCCCACCCCTGTGTCATTTGAGTTGACTGATTTAGAAGAGCTGGCACAGGGGTGTGTGCAGGCTGTGGAGGTGTTTGGCGTATCCAACATGGATACGGACATGCCAGACTTTGCGGCTCCTCATGTTGTCCCAGGTAAATATTGTGATGTCACCAACTCTGAAATGTTATTGGGCCAATATGTAGATTCTAATGTGAGTCTTTTCTCATTTTTCCAACAGAGACACAGGCGGATGAGTCTGCTCCAGAGGGTAGCCTTGGCCGCAGAATTTCTGCAGGCTCTGCAGGGGATGAACCAGTACATCCGGCTGAGGACCCTGCAGAAGCCAGTCCTGGGCAATCCCCCTCGCAGGCAGTGTCCCTCCTCACAGAACTCAATTTTAAATCGGATTTCCATACAGAGATTCTGCAGAGGATGGATGCCAGTCTGGTACGGGTGGCTGAGGCCCTGGAGCAAAATGCTGCGGCCAACGTGACCATTGGTCAGGCCCTGGCGGAAAATACCAGGGCCAACATCCGCATCGCCAATGCCCTGGAGCAGCTCGTTCGCCAGCACATGGTGGAGCCGACCTCCCTTCCTGCCGGAACATCAGGATCCTCCACCTCTGGCACAACATCAGCCAATCCTCCAAATGTGCCTAGCCTTGTGCCTAGTCCAGAGGCCACAACATCTGCCTCTGGACAGGCCAGCCCGATGACATCCCGGACCCGGTCTGGCGCCCTCCCTCCCCCAGCCAAGCGGCCGAAAAAACGGTGACAGCATTGGCTACTTTTCCCACACTCCTTCTGTGCTTGCCTCATATTCCTTTCTGGCCAAAACTTCCCTCTCCTTTCTTGTGAATTGTTTTTAATTTTTGCATTTACGTTTAACAACAATTTATTATTTGCACAATTAATAAATATTGTGGAATGAACACTGCCAAAAATGTTTGTGTTAAATATGTGCATTAATTTTTTTGGGGATACCAATAAATTTACATCAAATGTACGACTTTGTATTCTGACATTATTGTAAAAATGGGTTACATTTAATCTGGGCCCACAAGCCAACAACGTTCAACCTAAAAAATTACACATTGGAAAAAAAGGGCTCGTTAAGGAACGTTTAAAACATTACCTAAGGAGGAAAAATCACCCTGCAAACACAAAATGAGGCACCAAACCTAAACATGATGACATTATTGTTACAATAGTCCAAAAAGAACACATTGCGGCCAAAATACACCCCCACAAATGTACGCTAATTGATTGTGTAATCCAGACATTAGCAGCTATGATTTCCACCTGCGTTCGGTTTTGTGCTATCCAAAAAAACTGCTTTCCAAACACATACCAAGTCAGTTTTCAATCCAATACTAATTGATTTTCTGACAAGCCGTGATTAATCGATGCTACATCGTGGAGTGCCGGGACGCAGGAGAAGGCCATCGCCACTGTGGTCGAGTTATCCAGCCCATAAGCTGTGCGAGCATTTTGAAGGGAAAGAGGATCATCATGTGACGTGTGAGTTTGTACGAACACATTTGACGTTCGCATTTGTTAATGTATGTACGCCCCAAAAACGCCTCGCCACGCCTGCGTTTTTCCATCTCCTCCCCCGTCAACACCCAAAAATGCCCTGTTCTGTCAATCACATTTGACATGTCACTTCCTGTACGCTATTTGACGAACGAGACAAAATAAGCTCGCAATCTGCTGTACGCACATGCGCAGTGTAACACCGACGCATGCGCGGTTAGTCAACATCGGAACGCAACGAGCGTACTGCTGTTAACGAGCGGCTCTGAATGAAGGCCTATATACTATCTACTGACATTACTATATCCTGAACAGGGTAATACACTGAAACCTTTCGTAGCTTGGTAAAGACTTGTGCTAAGGATATTGTGCCACACACTCTATGGCAGGGGTTCCCAACCACGGTCCTCAAGGCACACTAACAGTCCAGGTTTTAAGGATAGCCATACTTGAGAACAGGCAACTTTATTAGTACCTCAGTTATTTCGATTAAACCATCTGTGCTTTAGCATGGATATCACCAAAACCAGGACTGTTAGTGTGCCTTGAGGACTGAGATTGGGAATAACTGCTCTATGGGGTCCATTCATCATTTAATTTGTACAAAATCAGGTGAAAATGTTACATTTTAACCTACTTTTGTATAATTTAAGGATCAGGGCTATTCATTATGAAGGTAATGCAGGAGATATCACTGATATCTCCTGCTTACCTTTCAAGCCCGATCTGTCCCGCTAGTATGGGGACCTAAATTAATCAACCTCCGAAAATACAATATTTTCCAAGCTTGACTGCGGGAGCATTCGCCATCTTCAGATGTAGTTTCCTCCGGCACCCCTATTCCTTCCCTACATCGGGGAGGCCCAGTTCACGCAGGCGCACTAGCACTGCCGAGTCATACTCAGCAGTGCTAATGTTCACTGCTACGGAAGTCCGAAAATCAGCTGTCTCCGCACCAGAGCAATGTCAAATTACTCTGTTGAATTTGTATCCGCTTGACTGCGGGAGCATTCGCCATCTTCAGATGTAGTTTCCTCCGGCACCCCTATTCCTTCCCTACATCGGGGAGGCCCAGTTCACGCAGGCGCACTAGCACTGCCGAGTCATACTCAGCAGTGCTAATGTTCACTGCTACGGAAGTCCGAAAATCAGCTGTCTCCGCACCAGAGCAATGTCAAATTACTCTGTTGAATTTGTATCCACCGCTGCTACTCGCAGCTGATTGGATACTTAATCATCGGGGACCGCCCACCCCACGATAATTAACATAATGAATGGACCCCTAGATACCATATGAGACAGCTCTGTGGATCCTTGATCACCTCCAATATTTGTGCTGCCTCAGCCACTAGCGATATCTATGCATGGTATTCTCAGCCATATGGGGCCACGTGAGCACCCCTAATCATTTCCAAAAACTTGGCTCCCATGCTCTACATAATATTAAGGAGGTGTTCAATGTTGGGTGAGAGGTGCCAATGTTCCTCGTGACCACTAATATCACAGATATTTCCTCTCAACCCCGTTATCGGGTACCTAAATTATCGATGATGTGTGTAGCAACACAATGCAACCGCATATCACTGATAATTGAAAACCCCTCATAGAAAGGAATGGCAAAACATTGCTACTAAAGCGTCAAAGCACTTTTATTTCTACTGTCCCTATGACAGTTAATGCATTGATTCATGTATTCTATTGTTTACAATATTATACTGTACGTATTTCAATGCGCTTACATCAGTCACAAACTGTGGGTCTGATTCAGAGCCGGATGCTTTTTGCGGACGGTCGTTCCAAAAAAGGGGCCGGCTATTTAAATTGAGCGCTCGCTCTTTGCGGTTTGTTGACGCCTCTATGTCTGAGTGAGCGAGCGAACGAAAAATGCGCTCGCTATTTTGTAAAGACGCCCCTTTGCCGTTCGCTTCACACATCATCTCCGGTATCTATTAGATTAATCGGGTACATCGAAAGGCATCTGAACTGCTCGCAGGGCTTGTGGTAGGTTTTTCTTACCGCTATCACTGCGAGCAGCTCAGGCTAAAAGACAACCAAGGGACGTGGTCGATGACGCTCCTTTACTAATTATGCACTCCCATTAAACGCCCTTTTGACCGCTAGGCATGCCTGCATTCGGATCTCCACTCCCCCGTTTTCAAGCACCTTCCCCTGTTACCACCCACAAACGGTACATTCTGTCACTCAAATTAGCAGCCCCTCGCAGTTTTGCGAGCGCACGATTTCAGACCACAATGACTGGTTTGCGCATGCACATTATGACCCATACGCATGCGCAGTTGTGCGAACATCGCTCAGAGCGAATGAGCGGCCGCTTACGAGCGGCTCTGAACCAGGCCCTGTGTTCCCAATCCAATCCTGATAACTATCACATCTAGGCCAATCACGGCATCTGACTACAGCACAGCTTGTGTCTGGTACTAGAAACATCTGAACACACATTTGGAATAAATATCCTCTCTAATACAGCAAGCTATGCAACATGTGGCTCTCCAAGAGTTGTGGAGGATTATTGCAGGTAAGGCATTCTGGAATATGTAGTTTCACACATCAGTCACAATTTTCCAACCTCTGCTATAAAGCATGTCACACTTACACTTACGGTAAACCTCGTCCAAAGAACAGTGGGTGCACCAGCAGGATGAGAAGATGCCTCCATAGTTCTGCGTACATCTCTACCATAGACCCAGGGGGCACTGTCAGGGACACCAGCACCCACTCCAGGAGACAGTGTAAAACACAACCCAGGTGGGAACTACCACATCACAGCAGAATCACAACACAGTGCAACACACACACAGAGATCAACACTACGATGAAGACCTACTAATAACAACACAACAATTAATTCTGCAGCCCCAATATTTACACTGTAACAAACAAACTATGGGAAAAATAACATTATGCTGCAGAGCAGTAGCTCTTTCGTGACAATATCTAGGCAACATGCAAATGTGTTATATCAAATTTGCAAGACAACAGCATCCACAAAGTGAAAAGCGACTGTATACAGCTGGAGAGTAACAGTACATCTGATGCAGGTGACTGTGGCTGGTGACCGGCACAGACAGAACTAGTGCAGGTTAGTTACAATGGTACAGGTTACACTGTCACACCACACACTAACTGCATAACTCCAGCAGACAAATGCACCACCAGCTGCGTTGCAGGATATCAGCGTGCTCCTTGCAGTAGGTAGTCTCTGCTCTCCATGTTATCACAGGTCCAGTCACCGCTGCTCTGTACACTGCAGAGCCTGTGACGTGCCCACTGCAGCCTCCTCACTAGTGACTGTGCCTGTGAAGACTGCCTGCCTGCTGCACACCAACTTCAGCAGTGGGAGAGGTGGAGTTTGCAGATGGGGGAGGGCTGAGGGACTTGGCACTTTTATTCTGTTTATTTTCATTTCTGGAGGCACTGGTGTTTGAGGATTACAGTCTTGGCTTTAAACCAGTGTTTCTTGACGTGTATAATAATACCTCTCTATTTTAGTACTGTGCTGCAAAAATTGTAATTCACTTTTCACTTAAAGCCCAATATTTCTTTGCTCAGTGACTGCACATTCTTCTCCCCCCTCCTGGGAGCTATGTAATAAACCCCCCTCTTTTGGAACCAGCTAGTTTGAAGTAGGAATGCATCAGGAAAACTCTCACTTTTGTCTTTCTCAAAACACTGCTGAAAACAATAAAAAAAAAAAGTATATATAGATCACTATAAGCAACAAATTTGATTTAGAATTAAGGGGCCTATGTATCAAGCTGATTTTTAAACTGCAGTTTCGGCATAATTTTATGTATTGTTGCTATGTACTGTACTAGAAGCACAATGCAGGAGATGTCACAGAAATCTCAGGCAAAGTGCTAATTAGCACTGCAGATCGCAGTCCCCAATATTATCAATGGAGACTACGATCTGACCCCTATGTAGTAAACTCCAAAAAGCGAAGCTTTTCGGAGTTTAACCATGGTAGTTTACACTATCTTCAGTACTACTGTATGGGGGCTCCCGATGCAGGAGAGAGATCTTTCGATTTCTCTCTTTCGCAGCCCCCAGTCTGACCCGGAAGCTGACACTGTGAAAGACTTCTCCTAAATGCCGGGGATATAACTCGCTGGGACAGTGGTTATCGCAACCTCTGTCCCTGCAAGTTCCCCTTGGTACATTGCCGGGATATTTTCATTAAAAAAAAAATATTCCAGGCAAGATGGATACATAATAATCACAGCAGTGCTGCGATTATTAGTACATAGACCCCTAAGGGGTCTAGTTACTAAGCAGTGTTAGGAGACAGAGTGAAAAGTGATAAGTCTGTGATAAGGTGCCAGCCAATCAGCTCCCAGCTGTCATTTTTCAAACACAGCCTGTGAGATGACAGTTGGGAGCTGATTGGCTGGCACCTTATCACAGACTTATCACTTTTCACTCTGTCTCTTATCACTGCTTAGTAACTAGACCCCTAAACTGTAATGAACAATTACCTTTATTGTGTTACACTAATGATAATGCAGCAATAAAAACATTAATATCAATCTAGTCTATAACAGTAATTCTGAACATTTGTGGAGCATCATATTCTCCTTATCGGCAACTTTTCACACTAAAAAAATAATTCCGCGGAACCTGCTTCCCATGGCCTAATTAGTCTCCCTACCAAATTTGGTGACATTCTGGTTGTTAGATCGAGCTACAGATGGCTCAGAATAGGGAAGTTTAATAATGACCACCCTGTGTATGTGTGTGTGTATATTACATAGATAGAGAGAGAGAGATAGATCAAAAAGGTGAACATTCGTCAAAGTTATTTAGCTGACTATAGACATACAGGTCATACAGCTTACATGTTATTGCCTCCTTGTTCACATTTAACACATGATAGGCCTATGTAAAAACGTATGTCTAGTAAAAGACCAATTACAATTATTGCCATGGTGTAAATCAATTTATGTAAGCTGGGAACTGAATTGCGGCTAACTCAGGTATACGTATCATTTTTAGTTACTGGATGAACAATTCAATCACAAGTCTTTCTTTTTATAACTTTTAATTTGATGAAATTAAGACATTTAAATAATAGTAACAGTAAAGATATTGAATTCACAGCTATTATCATTTCAACAAGCATTTAACACTGTGTTTAATGTAAGGATGGGATCAGAAACTAGCAGATAGCAAAAAAGGGAATGAAAGGGGTGGGGGGTAGTGAAGAAGGAGTATGGGAGGAGGGAAGTATGTGAAGTGACCATAGTAGGGGAGATGAGGGGGGTAGTGAAGAAGGAGTGTGGGAGGAGGGAAGTATGTGAAGTGAGCATAGTAGGGGAGATGAGGGGGGTAGTGAAGAAGAAGTATGGGAAGAGGGAAGTATGTGAAGTGAGCATAGTAGGGGAGATGAGGGGGGTAGGGAAGAAGGAGTGTGGGAGGAGGGAAGTATGTGAAGTGAGCATAGTAGAGGAGATGAGGGGGGTAGGAAAGAAGGAGTGTGGGAGGAGGGAAGTATGTGAAGTGAGCATAGTAGAGGAGATGAGGGGGGTAGTGAAGAAGGAGTATGGGAGGAGGGAAGTATGTGAAGTGAGCATAGTAGAGGAGATGAGGGGGGTAGTGAAGAAGGAGTGTGGGAGGAGGGAAGTATGTGAAGTGAGCATAGTAGAGGAGATGAGGAGGGTAGTGAAGAAGGAGTATGAGAGGAGGGAAGCATGTGAAGTGAGCATAGTAGAGGAGATGAGGGGGGTAGTGAAGAAGGAGTGTGGGAGGAGGGAAGTATGTGAAGTGAGCATAGTAGGGGAGATGAGGGGGTAGTGAAGAAGGAGTATGGGAGGAGGGAAGCATGTGAAGTGAGCATAGTAGAGGAGATGAGGGGGGTAGGGAAGAAGGAGTATGGGAGGAGGGAAGTATGTGAAGTGAGCATAGTAGAGGAGATGAGGGGGGTAGTGAAGAAGGAGTATGGGAGGAGGGAAGTATGTGAAGTGAGCATAGTAGAGGAGATGAGGGGGGTAGGGAAGAAGGAGTGTGGGAGGAGGGAAGCATGTGAAGTGAGCATAGTAGGGGAGATGAGGGGGGTAGTGAAGAAGGAGTATGGGAGGAGGGAAGTATGTGAAGTGAGCATAGTAGAGGAGATGAGGGGGGTAGGGAAGAAGGAGTATGGGAGGAGGGAAGTATGTGAAGTGAGCATAGTAGAGGAGATGAGGGGGGTAGGGAAGACGGAGTATGGGAGGAGGGAAGTATGTGAAGTGAGCATAGTAGAGGAGATGAGGGAGGTAGGGAAGAAGGAGTATGGGAGGAGGGAAGTATGTGAAGTGAGCATAGTAGAGGAGATGAGGGGGTAGGGAAGAAGGAGTATGGGAGGAGGGAAGTATGTGAAGTGAGCATAGTAGAGGAGATGAGGAGGGTAGGGAAGAAGGAGTATGGGAGGAGGGAAGTATGTGAAGTGAGCATAGTAGAGGAGATGAGGGGGTTGAAGTGTGGGTTCTTGACAGAATATTTAAGATTGTGAGATTTGAATTTTTGTATCAATTAAATTAATATGAAAACGCAAGAAGCCCTGAGTATCGCCTCTTGATACAAAACACACATGTGGCAGTATGGAAAATGCAAGTATATGAAATGTTATATTGTTACAACCAGAACAATAGCAAAAGTGGAGTATATTGGCTTATATACATTTACTTACACTTACTTGTATGACCACATATCCATACCACCCAAAAATGTGGGGGGTTAAATTCAGTAGCAGCACGCGCCAAAAGGTGTGTGTGCCCGAAAAGGGAACTTGGCCTTGTGGCACATCCCCATTTCCATCACTTTGGGGGCGTGCCCACTGCCCCGGAGTCCCAAAGATGTTGGGCTTCCCCCAGACTCTGCAACAGAGAACCAATAAGAGCACAAACTGATGGAAAATGACAACAATGTTTAATCAAACAATATATGATAAATATAACAATATCAGATATGATCGCCATAATGAAGTCACAATTGGTAAAACTGAAAAACTGTAACTACTGTTGAAAGGACAAATACGCGAATGGAAAAACATAAAATGATAGCAAAAGATAAAAATACATTACCAATACACTTCTGAGACCATGCGTTTCAATCGCAACTAGGTCTCTGCATGCTCACCCTTAGGGGCGCATGCACTGTGAGAGTATTTAGCTACTTAGACCAGTGGTTCCCAAACTGTGTGCCGTGGCACCCTGGGGTGCCTCGGTACACTTGCAGAGGTGCCTCAGGTTGGTAGTCCAGCACCAAATAAAATTATTAATAGTCAATGTAATGTAAATATGTGTATGGTGCACTGCATAAGGGGCACTTCTGGGGCACTGTATAAGGGCACTACTGGGGGCACTGCATAAAGGGCACTGCTGGGGGCACTGTATAAGAGGAACTACTGGGGGCACTGCATAAGGGGCACTAGTACTGGGGGCATTGCATAAGGGGCACTACTACTGAAGGCATTAAGGTGCATATGGAATGGAAAGGAATGTTCCCAGAGTGACGAGAAATGGAGGCATGTGGCCATGCCCACTTTTTGTGCATACATAATTGGGGGTCTCCATTTTTCATCTTGCCCTGGGCTCCAAATAACCCAGTTACTGCTAGTGTGTATGGCTCTGTTGACAAACCACATGTTCCATGAAATGGGAGTTTCTTGACAATAACTTGGGCGCGACCATGGCATCGTATGGAACTCTTCTGTTTTGTGGGAGTGTCGCCCGACATCTGTGCTCATTTGCAGCGTGCAGATGGAAATGGGATGTCTGTTTCAGACTGATTTTTTGTACCCATGATGGGGCTGGTGTAAAGCTGGGTACATACTATGCCGATCACTCTGCAGATCAGACAAACACGCAATCAGTAGATCGGTATATTATGATCACAGAGGATATGCATACCGATAACAGAGCGATTGACAGGAAGTGCCTTTTGTGGGTAGTGATGGGGGTGGTCGGCCGAACGTAGGCGTGCCAGTGCATTTCAACGCTATTGCATGGACGTGCATAAATTAGTCATTGCGATAGCAGACGCCGCCTGAGGTTTCATATCGTGCGCAGAATTAAGCAAATCCTGAGTAAGGTCTGGGCTTCATTAACTGTGTGTATGGGTCCGATGTTACTCGATGTTACCGATTGTTTTTCTATGTTGGCCAAGTATACGGATGTGAGTAAGGGGAATGTGGACGTACTTATGTCAGGCTGTGGTCGCAATGCGAATGCAAACATGTAAATATCACAGCTGATATTAGTAACTGCGTTGCATGTGTATAAGCAGAATATATCTGTAGTGAATCAGGCCCTCTATACATAAGAACTTGCTGATAATTACTGTAGATCTGTGAGACGTATGAGATAAGCATATATAGCATTTTTTTGCTCTTTTGATATCATCATATAATTATACGGCCCAACTATCTGCAGCACTTGTGAAACCAGCCTAACCGGCGGCACTTATACAGCTGAAACTGCTATTGTCTGCTGTGTGGTTTGTGTTCCTAACTGTGGGGTTCACAGCTCCTGCACAGATGATGGCAACTGTAGAGTCGATACTTCTCCTACCCCTACTTCTCCTACCTGCTGTGTCATCTTGCAGACCTATACTCACAGCATCCCAGCACCCACGGCACCCACCAGACCGGCCACAACTTGGTGTCCTGGCATCTACACAGGACATAGACCAGGAGTATACTATGGGCCTGATTTATTAAGGATCGCTATTGTTAAAGCGTACGCAGATGGGCGATTGTTGCATACTGCACATGTGCGAAGGCACCACTGCGACCGCATTTGCGATCACACAGACCACAGAGAGCCATCACAGAGTGAGTGACAGGCAGTGAGCGTTTGGGCGTGGTATCAGAGGAGTGGTCAGAGAAATGCAGGCATGTCTGTCTGTTTGAACGCTGTTGCATGGGCGTGCATACATTAGCCAGTGGGATTGCATACGCAGCCTGAGTATTTACTGCGTACAACAAGGTTAGTAATTTCTAAGTAAGGTCAGGGCTGCTGTAATTCTGCATGAGGGGCCGATGGTACTCGATGTTACCGATGTTTATGGAGGTGTAGAATGTGTTACGGATGTGAGATAGTGGTAGTGGGAGGCAGTGGGCGTCTCTATGCTGGCATTGTGATGGTATAGCAAAAGCAATCATTAGCATATTTTTGCAGCAGAACTGCGTGCGATTATAGAGCTGCGATCGCAATAGCAATCCTTAATGAATCAGGCCCTATGTGCGATATCTGCTGACCTTATTAATACAATTAGGGATCCATATGTTTTGCTGTAAACCTCAGAATGTGGTAGTTTCAGAGGTTTTACTGCATTGTTAGTAATAATACGTCCTGCCCCTGGAGTGGGAAAGCAGTGGAAGATCCAGAGCAGGAGGACAGAGAGGAGGCACATTACTTTCCAGATGATGGCGGCAGCTGATAAAACGGAATAGTTAATTGAGATTGGCAACCGTAAATTGGTACCAGGACTATGGGCCTGATCAGCAAGGATCGCTATTCTACTTATACGCACGCTACACCGTTGCTAATATCAGGTGTGAAATGCAAATGTTTGTATTCACATTGCGATCGCAGCCTAACATAAGGACGCCCACTTCCCCTTACTCACATCCGTATACTATGGCAACATAGCAAAATAATTGGTAACACTGAGTAACATCGGACCCACATGCACAGTTAAGGCAGGTCAGGCCTCACTCAGGAATTGCTTACTTCAGCGCACGCTATGAGGCCTTAGGCTCCATAGGGCATCGCAGTGGATACATTATGCACGCCCATGCAACGGCATTCAGAGGTAAGTATGGATTTTTTATTACTGGTACCCCTATAGATTCCTGCTGGAGAAGGGGATATGATGTCATCAGGGATACTAGGTGAGTATGGGGCATATGTATCAAAGCTTCATGTGAGATAAAATTATGAGATATATATCACCAACAATCAGCTTCTAACTTACGTTTTGCAGGCTGTGTTTAAGAAATGATAGATTGGACCGTAATGCCCCGCATGCTGGTACTTGTGTTTCTCCAAGTACCAGCATGCAGGGGAGGCTTGCTGGGACGTGTAGTACCACAGCTAAAGACAATATTTTAACTAGGGGTGTGCATCGGCCACTTTCCATTATTCGTGTTTTGGTTTTGGATCTGGATCTTTCTTTGTGTTTTGGATCTGGATTAGTTTTGCCAAAACCACCCTTCGGTGTTTTGTATTTTGTGTTTTGTATTTTGGATCTGTATTTTTGGGGGAAAAAAGCATAAAAACTGCTAAAATCACAAAAATTTTATTTTTTTTGTTACTACGCTATTATTAACCTCAATAACATTAATTTCCACTAATTTCCAGTCTATTCTGAACACCTCACACTATTGTTTTTAGGCCAAAAGGTTGCACCAAGGTAGCTGGATGACTATGCTAAGCGACACAAGTGGGCAGCACAAACACGTGGCCCATCTAGGAGTGGCACTGCAGTGGCAGAGAGGATTGCAGTTTGTAGAACTAGGCCCCAATGAGGACATACTGCAAAGAAAAAAAAAGAGGTGCAAGATGGAATTCTCCTTGGGCCCTCCCACCCACCCTTATGTTGTATAAACAGGACATGCACACTTTAACAAACCAGTCATTTCAGCGCCAGGGTCTGCCACACGACTTTGGCTGAAATGATTGGTTCGTTTGGGCCTCCACAAAACAAGCTGGCAATTAATCTGTCCCTGCACAAACTGGCTCTACAGAGGCAAGATGTTGTCCTCATCCTCCTCATCCACCGATTCCTCACCTTCTTCAGTGTTGTGTACATCCTCATCCTCACAGAGTATTAATTCGTCCCTGCTGGAATCCACAGGTTCGTCTGTACTTTCTGGAGGTTGGTATTCCTGGAAGAATTGATAATTTATTTTGATGAACATCATCTTCTCCACATTTTGTGGAAGCAACCTCCTACGCCTTTGGCTGACAAGGTTCCCAGCTTCACTAAAAACTCTTTCGGAGTACACACTGGAGGGGGGCAACTCAGGTAAAATAGAGCCAGTTTGTACAGGGGCCTCCAAATTGCCTCTTTTTCCTGCCAGTACAGGTACGGACTGTCTGACATGCCTACTTGGATGCTGTCACCGATGTAATCCTCCACCATCTGTCAATGGTGACAGTGTCATATGCAGTGACAGTAGACATGTCAGAAATTGTTGGCAGGTCTTTCAGTCTGGACCAGATGTCCAAACTTGGTCCTGCCTGCCCTGCATCTCCGCCAGCGGCTTAGTTAGGATTTCTAAGTTGTGGCAGCCCCAGTTGCCGGACAAAATGAAGAAGGAGCTGTTGATGTGTCACGTTCCGCTTCAGCTGACAGTATTTTCACCAGCAGGTCTTTGCACCTCTGCAGGCTTATGTCCGCCGGAAAGAGAGACACCACATAGGTTTTAAACCTAGGATCGAGCACGGTGGCCAAAATGTAGTGGTCTGATTTCAACAGATTCACCACCCTCGAATCCTGGCAAAGCGAATGAACGGCTTCATCCATAAGTCCCACATACCGTGCAGAATCGCTGTGTCTTAGCTCCTCCTTTACTTTCTCCAGCTGCTTCTGTAAAAGCCTTATGAGGGGAATGTCCTGACTCAAGCTGGCAGTGTCTGAAATGACTTCACATGTGGCAAGTTTGAAGGGCTGGAGAACCTTGCACAACATGGAAATCATTCTCCACTGCGCTTGAGTCAGGTGCATACCCCTTCCTTTGCCTATGTCATAGGTGGATGTTGTATTTGAATATTGGGCAGCGTAGTCCTGCACCACTCAGGACAGCCCCTGTAAAAAATATTTGTATTTTGTGCAGCCTAGCCCTGCATGACACAGGATCGCCCCTCTAAAAATTTATTGTATTTTTGGGCAGCGTAGACCTGCACCACACAGGACAGCCCCTGTAAAAATTATTTGTCATTTTGGGCAGCAGCCCCTTGATAGGAGCACAGCACCCCTGCGCACCTACCTACGTTGATGACAGGTGTGGCTGGCTTACACGGCACGCACACAAAAAATATTTATATATATTTTTTTTAACACTGGTGGTGGTAGGTGAAGAGAGCACCTCTGAAGGACAAGCACCCCCTGAACACAGCACTACAGCCAGCCAACCAGCCCCTATGGACAGGACAACAGCCAGCCCCTATATGGACAATAGTAGCCAGCCAGCCCCTATGTATATGAAAAACAGTAGCCAGCCAGCCAGCGTCAGCAACAGCTCCCAGCTCCCTCCCTCTTCACAGTAGCCAGCCAGCCCAGTATGTAATGTATCACACAACACTAGCCAACAGCTCCCAACTCCCTCCTTCTGCATGCACACTCCAGCCAGCATCAGCAACAGCTCCCAGCTCCCTCCCTCTTCACAGTAGCCAGCTAGCCCAGTATTGTAATATATATATAAGTAGTGTACTACTAAGTTTATTATTTATTATCACAACAGTACAGTAGACAACAGCTCCCTCCCTCTGCCAGCCCCTATGGACAGGACAACAGCCAGCCTCTATATGGACAACAGTAGCCAGCCAGCACCTATGTATATGGACAACAGTAGCCAGTCAGCCAGCGTCAGCAACAGCTCCCAGCTCCCTCCCTCTTCACAGTAGCCAGCCAGCCCAGTATGTAATCTAACACACAACACTAGCCAACAGCTCCCAACTCCCTCCTTCTGCATGCACACTCCACAGCCGGAATGAAAAATGGTGGCGATCGCGGGACCTTTATAGAATCCAAAATCCGTGAGAATCCATCAGCAGGATGATGACGTTTTGCCTCGATTTCAGTTCTGAGCCAGGTGGGAAACCCCGAGCCCGGCTCGGATCGGGGGGGGTTTGGATTTCGGAAATCCGAACCCGCTCATCCCTAATTTTAACTTCTAATTTCTAATTTTCCCTTTAGTGTGGGGGTTCCACACCTCCCCAGGGATCCCCAGCTTGGGCTGACTAGCGGTCTTGAGTAGTGCTTTGGCTGGGGAACCCGGTGAAAAGGTTTCCCTGGCTGTGGCATTACTCCCCTGCTAGAAAGAGTCAGGTGCTGGTTATGGAAATTACAGGGGACCCCTATTCATTTTGTCCCCTGTTTTTCCACAACCAGGACCGGCTAAAAAAAGCCCTGTGCTGGTACTTAATACACAGATACCCCTTACACATTTTTTCCCCTGTATTTTTAGAACCAGGACAGGCTGTACAGAGCCTGGGGCTGGTTATGCTTCTGGGGAGGGGATGCACATCTTTTTCTTTTAAAACACACAGACAGAAGCCTTCACGGACCACATTGATCTGTGATGGCTTCTGTATAACTCGCACCTATTAATGCTAGTCGCATTAAAAGGTTTAAGTTTACATAGGGAAATACTCGCACAGATTTGCATAGTGTAGTAGCCTTGAGCTGAAAAGTTTGCAGGTTATTACATTTGCGAGTTCCGGCACCAACTCGCACCTTCAAGTGCGAGTTGGATTTTTACTTTAAAACACGACCAATTACATTTGTCGCTTCCTGTCTGATCTCCCGCAACACATTGCGTCGTAGGACCCCATTCAGCAACAGGCATCCTCTGCAGGGCTGTAACTAGGGGGGCACGTGCTCCAGGTCCCGAATTTAAAAGGGGTGCCGTGGAGAGGCTGCCGGGAGGCTAAGTTGCTGCTCTTGTGGGTTTGGAGTAGCAGCCTGGCCTTGAGAGGCACAGAGACACTGTCAGTCTAATGTGGTGCTGGTTGCAAGCCAATCGGTGTTCGCAGACTGGCAGCCAATCAGCAGAGGCCACATTACAATGACAGCAGTACTGACAGTTCTCCAGCACCACCCCGAGCTCACCCACCGCACGGCCTTGGCAGGTAAGAGAAGGGACATTGGGCCTTACTGTGGCTTAATGTAAAAGAGGCCTTAGTGTGGCATAATGTGTAAGGAGCCTTACTGTAGCATAATGTGTAAGGGGCCTTAAGTAGCATAATGTGTAAGGGGCCTTACTGTGGCATAATGTGTAAGGGGCATTACTGTGGAAAATGTATAAAGGGCATTACGTGGCATAATGTGTTATAAGGGTCATTAATGTGTGTCATAATGTGTTATAAGGGGCATTATTGTGTCACAAAACTACACGCCCTATTTGTCCTCTATAGTATTTTTTTTGGGGGGGCACCAAGTTATGGCCTTGCCCCGGATGAAAAAATCCTACTTTTGGCCATGGCCTCTGGATCCACTGCCTGTTGCTTTCCACTGACAGGTCCGCTCCTGCATGCTCTCCCCGCTTATCACAACCATCCCCACCCCGCTCTGCTCCCCGTGTACAAAAAAAATAATTAAATCATAAAATGTCACTAGGCCACTGTGGCACCCCAGGGAGAGTGCTGGAGCGTGCACAGTTTGGGAACTATTGCCCTACAGTAATGACTAACTCTACTGTTTCATGTTGTCTGAACTTTTGCCTATGGTTATTGTTGATATTGCATCCTGCATATAATTTTTTTTATTATTATAATTTATTCAATATTTACTTATATAATGCCTGTCACAAACAAGGGATGTGGCCACTCATATCCTGTCCTGCGATGCTTCTATAAGTCAGACCATCCTGTTCCAAGGTGATGTCAGTGCTTTCCTTAGGTGCATGTGGGCAGCCATGATGGATTGGATCAGCTGATTGCCAACAACCTGTCTGCTGCGCTCACATGACTGCTCTTTCCCACCCCTTACAAGAGCAACCTATTTAAAGCTGCACCTAGGCGAGATGCAGTAAGGGGAGAAATGCGGTCAAACCCCGAAAATGCGGGTTCGAACGCAATTCTCATATACACCAAGCCTCGGAATGTGATGCACTCTGGGGCTTGGTTGCGGTGGGTAATGCCATCTCCTGATGGAGTTACCCTATAGGAGCCTATGGGCATCTATCAGGTGAGTGCTGTGAGAGAGATCCAATCAGATCCCTCCCAGCACCCCCCCACAGCGCGTGCATCCTTCTGCGCATGCTCAGAAGAACGCCAGAGGGGCTTCTGGGTCTTAGACCTGGAAGTCCCTCATTCGCAAAGGGCCGCTCTTACCATTAGAGTGGTCCTTTGCGCATTCCTTCATACATACCAGCGTTACCAATGCCAGCATGCATCCCACCTATCACGACCCTGCACTGGGGATCCTCAGTCGGGGAACTGAGAGCCGGGTTACTATGGTGAATAGGAAGCTGTAAGCGGGGCAATTGGATGTACATCTTCTTCATAAGCTAAATACAGGTGTTGGTGAGATCTGTCCAGAGGCGCAGAGTCTAACCCACTGGTGGTTTTCACCAGTGACACCTCCAATTGGGATGTGGGTTTTGCTGCAACCAGTGAGCAGGTCGCGGTCCTCTGGTCAGGTACCTGGGTATTAGCGAGGAGACTAAGTGACAGGAACGAAGTAATGAGACTGGCCCTGGTGTTTAATCTCCGGAGATAGCATTGGTGAATATTACTGGAGAATAACACTGAAGAATATCTCTGGAGAATAGTACTGAGGAATGGAACTTTGGACTAACGTTGGTGAGGATATGCAGAGTTTCACAGCAGTATATCTCTGGGAATGAGTACACAGTATTGCACTGGAGAATCTATACGCAGGTATATATTGAAAAAGTATCACTGGAGATAGATACAAGAGATCACTATGCAGACTTTCACTATAGAAGTCACTGGAGATCAACTCTAGAGAACTTGTATGAAGGCTGAAGAGTAACGTGTGGAGAAGAGCACTGATGACCAGTATGCAGGTGAGCACTAATTAGTAACACTGGAGATCCAGACACTGAGTGGTGCTGATATATATAATGCTGGAGATCCAGACTCAGAGTAGCACTGGTATATAATGCTGGGGATCCAGGTGCAGGGTAGTACTGGTATATAACGCTGGGGATCCAGATGCAGGGTAGTACTGGTATATATAATTACTGGGGATCCAGACGCAGAGTAGCTCTGGTAAATGACAATGGAGAGCCAGACAAAGGATAGTACTGGTAAATCACGCTGGAGAATAACACTGGAAAGAGTCACTGGAAGTGAACACAGTATGGAGCCAAGAACGATACCACAGCAAACAGTCACTGGAGTAGTGAAGCTGTTCAATCAACTTCCTATTCCTGGAGTCCAGCTCTTAAACCCTTAGGTAGCTGGTCATTGGAAGAAAGAATCAGCTGAGTGACCGCAGGACTACCATTGGAGGAAGGTCCAGTCAGGTGATACAGACAACATGGCTGCACCCATGACAGCAGCCACGGAAAACCCTGCAATGGAGCATTGCATAGAAGTCTTAGCAGACCCCAGGGATAATACTCAGCGAGCCACCCGTTGCCGCACCTGGCGTCTGACCGCCTGGGAGATCAGGAAGCCAGCGCTGTGGTGAGTAGCGGCCGATCCCAGGGCGCATCCTAACAGTACCCCCCCTGGACAGTAGTCCTGACACCTTGAAGGTTTACCAGGAAATTTCCTATGAAAAGCACGTACAAGCTGTGGAGCATGTACATCAGAGGCTTTAATCCATGCACGTTCTTCTGGTCCGTAGCCTTTCCAATCGATCAAATATTGGAGATTACCTAATCGGTGTCTAGAATTAAGAATTTGATCTACCTAAAATTCAACTCCGCATTGAGTATGAACTTGTGGAGTCTTACGTTTCATGTGTTGCAACTGATTGAGAACCAAAGGTCGAATCAAAGAAACGTGAAACGTATTAGGAATCCTTAATTGAGAAGGTAACTCCAATTTATAGGCCACTGGGTTAATGATCCTTTGGATCCAATAAACACCAATGAAACGTGGGGCAAATTTCATACTCTGAACTTTTATCCTTATGTTCTTTGTAGAAAGCCAGACTCTGTCTCCAATTGTTTGCGGTTGGCAAATTTCTTATAATTTCTGGAAGTTTTTTTCAAAGAAGAATGTAATTTTTTCTAAATATCCGAGTAAGATTCCAAAAGACTGGAAATGGCAGGTTCTTCAATTGGAAGTAAAGCTTGAAATTCAGGAACACAAGAATGCCTGCCAAAGACAGTGAAAAAAAGGAGTGGAATCTGTAGAGGTATGTTATTATGAGCAAACTCGAACCAGTCATCCTGGGAGGAATATACAAACAGTATGATGAATGTCTCCAGTTCCTGATTGACTCTGTTTGACCATTAGTCTGGGGATGATAGGCGGAATAACATTTTAATTTAACACTGCAGGAAGAGCAAAGAGCTCGACGAACCTGGCCACAAATTGTACAATCCGTTCAGACACAATTTCTGTAGGTAGATGGAAAACTTCTCGCAGGAAGACTTTGGCTAATTGTGGAGCTGAAGGAAGACCAACTAAAGAGATGAAATGTGCCATCTTAGAGAAGTGGTCTACTACCACCCAAATTGTGTTGTGTCCTTTAGAGGTGGGTAGGTTTGAAATTAAAACCATGGACAAGTGGGACCATGGTCTGATCGGAATAGTTAATGGGCGTAGAGGACCCACCATCTTCCTACGAGCAGGTTTGTGCTGGACACAATTAGCACAAGAAGAAATACATTTACTGACGTCCTCTTTTATAGATGGCCACCAATAAGAGTGTTAGAGAAGCTTCAAAGTTTTGAGAATGCCTGAATCTCCAGCGAAAAGAGAGGCATGAGCCCATGTCAGTAGTTGCTTGTGAAGATTGGGAGCCATGAAGACCTTGCCAGGAGAGGGAGTACAAGCTTGAGTATGTGCAAAATCCAATGGGTTGAGAATAGTACGATTCTTGTGTAGGTCTTCATCTTCACCTAGCTGCAGGAAGGACTGAGAAAGCATCAGCTTTTTTGTTCTGTATAACAGGATCTTAAAGTTAAACCTAGAAAAGAAAAGAGCCCAATGAGCTTGTCTGGGGTTAAGGACGTTGAACTGTCTTTAAATACAAGAGATTTTTATGGTCTGAAATAATTGTTATAGGGAACTCAAGTTCCCTCTAAAAGGTGTCTCCACTCCTCAAGTGCCAATTTCATTCTCTTGATCACTGATAGCGTAATTTTTTTTGCAGAAGATAATTTTTGTGAGAAGTACCCACAAGGATGATTTCGTCCATCTACTGCTACTTGTGATAATACTGCACCCACACCGACTGAGGAAGCGTCAACCTCAATTGTGAATGGTTTTTCCAAGTCAGGTTGACACAAGATGGGAGTGGAGGAAAAAGCTTGCTTGAGAGTCTGGAAGGCATTCACTGCCGAGGGAGTCCAACATGAAGGATTTGCGCCTTTTTTGTGAGCACTCTGATGGCAGCGACAATGGTTGAAAAGTTATGAATACATCTTTGGTCGTAGTTGGAGAAACCTAGGAACTGCTTAACAGCTTTTAAAAAGTTAGGTTGGGGCCAGTCCTGGATAGCACTTAATTTCTCAGGGTCCATTTTTAAAGATCTTCCCGAAATAATATGGCCCAAAAATGGAACAGAAGACTTCTCTTAAAATACACTTGGAGAGCTTCCCAAATAAATGATGAGCTCGAAGATGAGAGGTCATCCTTGACATGCTGGCGGTGAGACTGAAGATCACTGGAAAAAATCAAAATGTCATCCAAATAAACTACTACGAAATGATAAAGAATATCACGAAAGATCTCGTTTACATATCCCTGGAAGACTGCTGGGGCATTACACAGGCCAAAGTGCATCACTAAGTACTTGTAGTGGCTGTCTCGACTATTGAAGGCAGTCTTCCGCTCATTTCCTTCCTTTATTCGAATTAGATTATATGCTCCTCGAAGATCCAATTTGGTGAAGATGGAGGCGCCATGTACTTTGTCAAATAATTCGGAAATGAGGGGAAGAGAATATTTATTCTTAATTGTGATGTTGTTCAATCCTCTTAATTGTGATGTTGTTCAATCCTCAGTAGTCAAGGATGGGGTCTCAGAACCCCATCCTTGTTCTCCACAAAAAAAAAACCCTGCTCCAGCGAAAGATGTAGATGGTCAAAAGAACATCTTGGCCAAATTTTCTCAGATGTAATCAGGCATAGCCGTCGAAGCCGGATAATTGGCTGAGACAGAATCAGTTTAAAATTAAATATGCACAATGCCATTTTGCGAATGGCAACAAGATGCCATTTTGCGACTGGCCACCCAGCGCAATTTTAGCGAATCTCACACATAAGTACATACGGCGATGCTATTTAGCGTCGTGCGATTCCCACACAATAGAAAGATCTTAAAAGTCCTCATTATATAAATACAGACACTTACTAAAACATATAATATGATCAACCCTGCAAAACATGTACCATGGTGTACTCCACAAAAACACATAGTCGCACAACGCTAACTAGCGTCTTTTCTTAATACCCCAATACTTACACTCTGCACACTTACATAAAAAGGTTCCCTAGCATTAAGGTTAATATTTAAGGTTTTATTCATTATCAGTAATGTTGTGAAATACATGTTATTTGATATCTAAGGTTTAGTGCATGATAAGCAGACCATGTTTGGTGTCATTCTAAACCACTGTGTCTTTGCAGATTTCTGGTTCCATCGGGGAAGAAATCGCAACATGTGTCTGCAAGTTATGGATCATAGAGAGTTAGGCATTAAAATGTATCCTGTAATGCAGCCAGTCTAATTTGTTATGCAGCGGGAAAATGGACACAAAGAGCTGTTGGAGGCTGGAATGTGACCATACAAATTGACCTATGAACTGTACTGTAACAGAAGAACCAGGAAGAAGAACCAATGGAATCATGCCAAACTGTCCTATTGTATTGCCTATATCTGTAAGAGTATATATGCAGGCTCTCTGAAACTAGATGCTAGTCTTCTTGCTTTGCTGTTGACAGAGGTTTCATCTTTGATGCCGGGATCTGGATTCAGAGCGCGTGCGTATGTAACGACTGTACCTTGTGTCTGCATAATTTGTTTGCGCTAATTGTATTTAGATCACAGCGTGTAACTATCTGTTTTTATGGTGAATAATAACTTTTTGTGCTTTGGAACCACAATCAAAGTCTGAAAGCAATTATTCTTGTGCGACTCATAACGCTAAATAGCAACAATTTTAGAGTGTATAGATAGGTAGGAATCGATAGTTGGGGGCTTCGTCGAGTGAGATCACGCTACTACTTACACGATAGACACACAGTTAGCGATCTCTCACCAAAAGGGTGCAAAGGCACCATAAGCAGGAAAGAACGATTTGACTTCGAAAACCTGCTACCACTTGGTTGCTGAGAGACCGCTATCCGTATATTGTGTGAGTTCAAGGAGCGCTGATTTGAATACAGGGACAAGGGAGGAAAAAGTTTGTTTTCGTTCGTTGATAGAATTTTCATGTTAAAAGGGCCGCTTGGGTCGGCACGGCATATTATGCATACTAGGTACGGTGCTAATGCAACTAGGTACTGTGATGTATGGTATAAAATGATGAGGAAGTGTGACACCGTTTCCCAGAATTGGCAGCTTTGATAAGGAGGTATTGAACAGTGTCCAAGATAGCATCTGTATGGTGCACTCTCGAATGAAAAAGATAAAGTATAAGGATTGTTAAAATTGTGGCAGCATGAGGGGCATACGTGGCTTAAGGGTGTGCATGTGACGCAAACCAGCGTCACGTGCACGATGCAAGGGAGTCCGTGCGCAACGCTAAACTGCGGTGCGGGCGTGCCGTGAAATAGCGTGCACGCACAGCAAGGTAGCATTGTGGAAGGTAATGTCAGTAGTTGACGCGCACCACCACCGCCCTATGCGGATGGGGGTGTAGGTACAGTCGATGTAAAAACTCATACAAATGTAACATGTAACTTGTACCCTCTCTTGAGTAATCACAAGGAAAATGTTTCTTATGCGGATGATGAACCTGTTGTTATGTCTGCCATTTCCCATGTTGTACACATGTTAGATGCTCCATCACAACAACCACGAGTGGTGGCCCCATCTTCATCAGTGGTTGTACAGGAAGTGTTAACATCCACTGCACCCGTAGAGGAATTTGTTAACCCTATACGTAACAGTAATAAGTTAAATCCCCAGCCAGCTAACAAGGTCAAAGGTAACAGTGTGGCTGGTATCCATCCCTTCCGGACAATAATTGTTCCCAATGGGAATCCGGATGCGAATGGTGTAGTGCCCACAAGGGAGGTAGAAATGCATTGTCCTTGGACAAGAGCTGAGCTAAATTCCATAATGAATGACTTCTCTGACCCTAAGAAGGAATTAGCAAAATGCCAAAGATTTTTGAAAAATTTGGGTAATGCTCACGAGCCAACCAATAAACCAATGAAAAAGTTTATCACGGATTGCGTATTGGAGGGAGATGGTCCTTTAACAGACGAGGCTAACCAAGGTAACATTACCCCCATAATAACTCAATTGGGTGTATATTTTCCAGTAGTAGTTAACTGGAGTAAAATTTTCACCATAAAACAAAAAGAGAGTGAATCTGCAGAGGATTACTGTACCCAAGCTCTGCAGGCTATCACCCAGTACACTGGGATAGAAGATATTAAAGATAGCACCCATCACAGGGAAATGGTCATAACGGTACTTATGGATGGTCTTAAAGACAATCTAAAGACCCAAGTCCAGACCTCTCTACCTGGCTGGAGAGGAGTTACTGTAGACACACTCAGAGAGTCCGCTATTGAGCATGATAAAAACATCTTCATGAAGAGAGAGACCCAGAGTGAGAAGCTAATGGCTGTTTGTATTCAAGCTCTAGAAGGAATGAATGTAACATCACAGCCACCAGACACACATGCACCTGCACAGCTACACGCCCTCACCAATCCTACACCACCACAAACACAGCCCTACCCCACTTATCACACACAGCCACAAAACCCATAATATCAACAGCCACCATATTACCCTCAAAATCCTTATCCACACCCACAATCTTTCTCTACCGCTCAACCCACACAGCAATCTTTTCATCCACCCCACTCACGAAGGTGCTTTAACTGCAACCAAGTGGGACATGTAAGTAGGAACTGTAAAGTAAAGAAGGTAGGACCCCCTAACCAGGGAGTACCTGGATATCCACATAAGGGATATACACAGAGTGCAGGAAATTTCCCACAGTCACCACCTCCAATTGTGGCCTTAAATGCTGTATTGGAGAATGAGAGTCAACGCTAGGGGTCAGGTCATACCTGTAGTCTACAGATAGTCAGGTTAACTGGAAGTACTAGGGAAGACCCGGGATGATGGTTAATGTAGCTGGTACTAAACATCCTTTTCTTGTAGACACAGGGGCGACCAGATCAGTGATAAAATCTCCAGCTAATTTACAGGTGATCAATGAGACAGTACCAGCAATGGGTGTAATGGGTAAAGTGCAACATTATCCTTTAACCAAATCCACAGAGGATACTATCGGGCCATTGCATACCAGGCATTCTTTTCTCCTGGCAGCAGCGGCTCCTACTAACCTACTGGGAAGGGATTTATTATGTAAGATGGGATGTGTCATATATTGTACCCCTGATGGTATATTCTTAGATATCCCAGAGAGAGTGGCACATGAGGTGAGGGATATATTGGACACTCCCCCCCAAAGGGTAATATATCACTTTACCGGTTCAGGTAAAAATCCATCTCAGGTAGATTAAATGTTATCCCAAATTCCAGATTCACTTTGGACCAAGGATGGACAGGACACTGGATTAATGGCAAATGTAGCTCCCGTAATGGTAAATCTAAAAATTGGTAGGCAAGCTCCAAAAATTCCCCAGTACCCATTAAAACAAGAGGTAGAGATAGGGGTTTATCATATAATTGAGCTGTTATTACAACAGGGAATTTTAGTCCATACAGCAAGTGTAGCCAACGGACCCATCTTTCCTGTGAAGAAGAGTGGTGAGAGGGGTTATAGGCTGGTACAGGAGCTTAGAGGGGTTAATAAGGTAGTAGAGAGCCAATTACCCGTAGTGCCAAATCCAGCTGTCATTCTAATGCAGATCCCACCAAATGCAACCCATTTTACTGTCATTGACCTCTGTTCTGCCTTCTTCTCTGTCCCTCTTCATCCTGACTGTCAGTACCTATTTGCATTTACATACAGGGGGGTACAATACACATGGACATGATTGCCCCAGGGCTTCATAGATAGCCATGGTATCTTCTCCCAGGTCTTACACAACTGTTTACAATCTTTTCAACCTGCCAATGGATCTGTTCTAATACAATATGTGGACGATTTATTGTTGTGTTCTGGTTCTTTTATGTCATGTTTAAATGATACTAAACTTTTATTGCTTCATCTCTCGCAAACAGGACACAAGGTTGTTAAAAGGACAAATTACAGCCATGCCAGTCCAGGGTTAAATACTTAGGACACTGTCTAACCCAGGGATTACGACATCTGACTACTGACAGAATCCAGGCCGTACAGACCATGACACTGCTGCAGAATCAACAGTAAATTCATACCTTCTTGGGAATGTGTGGATACTGCAGAATGTGGATCCCAGGTTTTTCTATTTTGGCTTTACCATTACAGGACTTAGGACCTCATTCAGAGTCGGTCAAAGCGGCCGCACGGTAGTACAGGAAAAGGGGCTGGATATGCAAATGATTCCCTCGCAAGTTGTGTCCCTTAGTTCGGATCGGTTACTGGCCGACCAAGGGGAGGAAGCGGTCGGATGACAAAAAATACGCCCCCTTCTCGTACGCATTGCACGTCATCTCTGGGCATATAAGGATTAATAGCGAGCATCGATAACAATCGGAACTGGTCGTAGAGCTTAAGGTTGACCATACCCTCTCTTAAGCTCTACGATCATGTCAGTGTAAAAACCTCCCATGTCACTTGTGCCATGACGCTACTTTGCTAATTATGCACTCCCATAAAACGCCGTTTGCATAATTAGGCACGCCTGCGTTCGGATCTCCACTTCCCTGTTTTCAAGCACCTTCCCCTGTTACCACCCACAAATGCCTCATTCTGTCAATCAAACTACCGACCTGGCTGTTTTCAAGTAGAGAGACATTTCTGATCATAGCGGCTAGTTTGCGCACGCGCATTGCAAACTTTATGCATGCGCAGTATAGCGAACATCGGAGGCGTACGACCGTGCGGCCGCTTCATCCGACTCTGATTGAGGTCCTTAGTCTCTTCCTCAAAGCCTGATCGTGTCGTACACACAGAGGAAACAGAGCAGGCTTTCCTTAATCTTAAGGATAGTCTGACAAGAGCACCTGCATTGGGAATACCTGATTATGTAAAAAACTTTTGATTTGTATTGTACGGTTGCGCAGCAGGTGTCCTCACACAAAAACATGGTGATGCCAGTAGGCCTGTAGCATACTACAGTGCACAATTGGACACTGTGACAAGATCACTCCCAACGTGTTTAAGAAGTGTAGCAGCAACTGCTCTTTTGGTCAGTAAGAGTGAGAATGTAGAATTAGGCCATGATATGATTGTTTATACACCCCATGCTGTATCTGCTTTACTGAATTCTGCCCAAACCAGACATGTTTCCTCAGCTAGATTCACAAAATGGGAACTAGCTCTAATAGCACCTGCAAACATCACCATTAAACGGTGCAGTATGTTAAACCCAGCAACATATTTACCATATGTGCCTCAGGATGCACAAAGGGTGGAGAGAGGTGAGTCGCTGATGGAAGGTGAGTTTTGCAGGTATACTGATGCACATGATTGTATGGAATATTTAAATCAGACATTTACTGCAAGACCTGACATACGTGATACACCTTTAGAAAATGTAGATGTGACATTTTACATGGATGGGAGTTGTCATAGACAAACTGACACTGGAGAGTTATGTACAGGTTATGCTATTGTAAATGACGAAGTCATCATGGAAGCCGAAACCCTTGGTCCACCTCACTCGGCCCAAATGGCGGAGCTGGTGGCACTAAGGAGAGCATGTGAATTAGCAAAAGGCAAATCTGCTAATATCTACGCTGACTCTAGGTACGCTTTTGGGGTAGTACATGATGTTGGTGCTCTATGGCGTCTAAGAAATTTTATGACAGCAGCAGCACACCAGTCACATACTCAAAACATATAAAAGGACTATTGACAGCTATCCAAATGCCTAAGGCAGTGGCCATCATTAAGTGTAAAGCCCATACATGTGAAGAAGATCCGGTGTCACTGGGCAATAACAGGGCAGACAAAGCTGCCAAATGGGCAGCAGGTTTAAGAGTAAACATGCCAATTAATCAAATGATGATGGTTTTCCAAACGATTGATATGCAGAAATTAATTGAGATGCAAACTTTTTGTTCCATTCAGGAAAAAGTAGTCTGGAGATCCAAGGGATGTGGGCAAGAGTCCTCTGGACTCTGGAGAGATGGACAAGGTAAGCCGGTGGCACCCAAGGCATACTACCCAAGCTTGGCTGAGGCAGCGCACAGTCTGACTCACCTGGGAAAGCAAGGTATGTGCAAGTTTGTCAGGTTGTATTGGTGTATCAGGTTTCTCTTCCCAAGCTGAAAAGAGGGCAAAGTCCTGTTTGACATGCTTGAGGAAGAACGTTGGAAAAACAATACCAACTGAGCCATCCCACGTTCCTCCGATAGACGGACCTTTTCAGGTAATACAAATTGATTTAATCCAATTACCACCCTGCAGGAATCTCAAGTATGTATTAGTTTGTAGAGATGTATTTTCTAATTGGGTTGAGGCATATCCAGCTGCCACTAATACTGCTGTGTTTACTGCTAAAAAAATTGTTCAGGAGTTTGTATGCAGATACGGTATCCCTAGAATTATTGAAAGTGATAGGGGTACTCATTTCACAGGTGATGTCTTCCAGAACATGTGTAAGTTGATGGGTATTAATAGTAGGTATAGAAAAGAAGGGAGTGCTGATAGAGATCATAAACCATTTAATTGTAATACATAGATATAGAAAATAAAAATAAAATTCAATTCACATAATAGAAAACATAAGATAATTGTACATATATAAAAATAGAGGCTGAGTCTCATACAAATAAATAGTTGCACAGTGGCAATGTTAATATATGAGTTATGTCCATAGTTTAGAAGGTATTAATGCTGTTATAAGTAACTTGTATAGGATCATGAGTGTCCAATCATAAGAAAATGATTTAAGGACTTCCGGTAGGCGGGGCATCCAGCATGGCCGCATTTTAGACAAGCTCCCTGATGTAGGCAAAAAATCTGAAGGCATCTTCCTACTACCGACAGATTTAAGATTTGCCAAAACCATCCTGAAAATCCCCTTCATCTGGGGAATCTGGAGATACCTATATCGACTGGGAGAGATTATTTTCTACCGGAGTCTGGCCATCAAACTAGATGGACTGTATGAACGCCATGAGCTCATGTGGCGCGATTTGCCTCTGAAAGCTGTAGGCCTTATACAGAAGGCTAAACACGACTGACTTTTATTACCAAATTACTACTTACCTGTTGGTGGATTACAGTGAACCCGGAGTTGTTGAAATAGCGCGGAGGTTACAGAAACTACCCGGCACTAAGGTGCGCACGTGGCGCGCAGCGGTGCTGGAGAGATGAGATGAACACAAGATTCATCTGGAACTGCCGTGGGATCAGAGGCTGAACGCTGGGACTGACGGTGCAGAGTGCATGGACATTGGCTTGGGAGAATCCGCCTGCCGCGTACTCCGGAGCTGATCGGTGCTCCTCCGAAGTACTGCAGCAAAGCATTGGCTAGACGCTGCATCTATCTCTGTCACTTGGGGAGTTTTACATCTCCGGACACGGACCACGTGGATCGGAAACCCTCTCTGCTGCCTAGAATACCGGCGCTCAATACATATCAGTGTTTTCCCTGCTGTGTCTAAGAAGAGCGGAGATCTGGTAAGAGACGGCGGCTTGATTGGGAGATCTAGAACGGGATACGGCTGCTGGTAACGTCCCTACCTGACGCTGCCTATTGCGGTCTTGATCGTTGCTTCTCCGAGATGCCGCAGCATAGCACAGGCTGGACGCTATATCTTTTCTTGCTGCCTTGAGAGTTTGATACCTCCGGTCACGCGCTGAGTTGATTGAAAGTCCTTCTTGGTACCTGTGCTCCCGGTGCCCAGCGCACTCTCCCGGCTGGATACAAGAAGGGGAGAGGGAGCGGCGGAGGTCCGGTAGCAAACAGTAGCTCTTCAAGGGGATATGTGTCTGGATACAGGTACTGGTAGCGTTCCTATCTGAAATCACCTACTTAAGGTTTGGGCGGTGAGTGGACACTTACCCTTGGCTGACTTGTCATCTCGAACACGGAATCCTTGTGATATCTATGAATAGAAAGATAAACTAAACTGGTTCTGAATAGTCCTGTTGGCCTGCATTGCGATATCTTGGGGTTCACTGCAAAGTTGGATTGAACACTAGGGCTGCTGTTATACACGCAGGCTATACTTCTGAAATATATATAGAGTCGCCTATAATAACTTACATGCTAAGAATTGTTAAGGCGGCTGCCTATAACCCAGGCCTTGATACTAATCTATTGTATTGCATCATACAATTATTAATATTATTGCTAGAGTCAATCAACATCTGTTAAAATTGTCCCCCTGCATTTTTGTGTGTGCTCCCCTCTTTTCACTTGTTCCTTTTCCTCTGCCCCTGAACTACTGTACTATGGATGCATAGAGGTCAAGGTAAATAAGCTCTATAGGAGGGGTATTGCTAATTAGCTTAGGGTTAACTCACATTTTCTCTCAAATTGCATTATATATAGCTAGAGTAATACCGAACTTTCTCAGGAATTAACTACCATATTAATCTGACTTGTATATTGGTATAACTCTGATATCATATATAGCTCATATGAGTAGTATTGCTGCCATCTTGTGGCTGAAATGTTAATATATTATATTGACTTTAGTTACCTAAGATATCATGGAGCTTTCGTAGGCTTACGCATACTGTATAGAGGAATGCATCTCATAAGGTCTTTTCAGGAAACCAAAGCATGAATTGGGAATGCAATGCAAATGTTTTCTTGGGTAATATGATACCAACATAGTGGGGATTTATACCTATTTACTCCTGTACCCTAGTCAACCTCATACTGTTTCAGTACTGTTTAGGAATATTTTGCCTCTTACAATTTAATTTTTTGACCACTAACTTTCCATCTAGAGTGGAATTCTCTGTGGAATTTTTCTTTGATAGGTGATGGACAGATACGTCCGTAAGCCCACTCCGACTATATCTTCCACAGGGTCAATCTCCAAAATGGGCAAGGTAAATAAATCGGCTAAGAATGCTCCTCCTTCTCCATCACATAGTGATACAGCTGAATTGGAGTCTGAGGGAGCTACATCATTAGGCCACCACTCTCAGAATCCCTCGTCAATTATAGAAACAGCTCAGGAAATTTCGAAAATACTGATGCCTTTGATAGATAAAAAATTAGATTCTCTTCAGTCATCATTTGACGCAGCACTTGCAAAGATTGATTCTAACACTTCCAGACTTAGTACTTTATAACAACGAGTTAGCGACATGGAGGATCAGTCTCATGAATTGCAACAAACAGTGAGCACACAATCAGAAAGTGTACAGTTGCTCATGGTCAAAATTGATGACATGGAAAATTGACTTAGGCGCAGTAACTTAAGGTTCATTGGGATACCTGAACAAATAAGTGGCCAAGCCTTGATGCAACTTGTAGTTCATAAAATACCTGAAGCCTTAAATTTATCTGAGAGCCCAATCCTGCCTCATGTAGAAAGAGTGCATAGAATAGGACCAGATAGACCAGGGCCTAATGCCAGATCCAGACCAGTAATAGCAAAGTATCTAGACTATAGAATGAAAGAGAGGATTCTTATTGGATACCGAAAAACATCCACATTGATGATAGATGGCTATAAGGTACTAATATTCCAAGACTTTTCAGCAGCAGTTACACAGAAAAGAAGGGAATTCACTGAGGTTTGCAAATTATTGTATGAGCGTAACACTAAATTTGCATTACTATACCCAGCCAAATTGAGAGTGGAAGATGGAGATCAAACGTTATATTTCACTGATCCTAAGACAGCCAAGACTCATTTTGGTATCGACGTGAACCGAGAAAGATCACCACGTAGATGAAAAAATTGACAGTACTGATGCAGTTCAGAGTATAGTTCTAATTCAGTAATCAATAGGGATATTTACAGGAGTAGATTGTTGTCATTTCTATACTTGATGGAAATTTGCAAGATGATAATTGCTACTTAAAATGTTGTGTTTTATTCACATGAAGAGGCATTCCTCATTTCAATGAGTAGAATATGTTACAAAGTTCTGGTGTACATCTCAAGTTACAGGTGATGAACACCACATGGAAATATAGTTGGGAAAATAAAAGAAAAAGGAGGAAACGCTGCACAAAATTGTATAATGCCTTTGATTTCAGTTGGTTTATTCTTTTTTACGTTCTTTATTGTTTTGTTTTTGTTGGATTCTCTCTCGTCCTCTCCCTCCCATCTTGGGGGATACTGGGATTAAGGGGTTTCATTGCATCAAAAATGACGGTCTCTGTTGGCTGGGGCAGAGTTCCGTACATTGCTTTGATAATGTTCATTACATTTTTTATCCCACAACAGGGTATTGGATAAGATATGTCCCTAAACATGAGCACTGGGAATTCTGGGATACATGATGGTAAGTTGAAATTTTTATCATGGAATGTGGGGGGTTTAAATTCCACAATTAAGCGAAAAAGAGTAATTACTCACCTAAAAAAATTTAAAGCAGATATTATGTTTTTACAAGAAACACATAGGGCAGAGGGTGACTTCTCTACTTTGAAAGCATCCTGGATAGGGGAGTGCGTAAAAGCTGGTTGCGGCAGAAGAGTCAGAGGGGTTGCTATACTATTTCAGAGAAATTTACAGTATACTATCATAAACACCATAGCTGACCCCAATGGTAGGTTTCTAATTACAGATGTGGAAATTTGGGGCTCCCGATATACTCTAGTAAACTTATATGCACCGAATGTTTCACCTCAAGATTTTATCGGACAGATAATGGGTATTTTGGCACAGCGCACTAATTACTCCTTAATAGTTGCAGGAGATTTCAACTCGGTAGAAAATCCATCAATAGATAGACAACCGACCCCACAATCATCTAATTCGGCAGTATGGAGACAATTTCAGTCTCTTAAAGCAAACCATCATATTACAGATGTCTGGAGATTATTAAACCCCACAGATAAATCATACACCTTTTACTCTGCTGTACATAGATCTTGGTCAAGAATTGACTTATTTCTTGTGTCGGACAGCATAGTGTCTAAAATAAAAGATTCCGGGATACATTCAATTTTAATCTCTGATCACGCACCCATTACCATAACATTGACTATACCACAATCAACGGGTGGCCTAAGACACTGGCGATTTCCGTCCTATTTATACAAATCAACTAATTTTAAGGAATATTTACTTACACAGTGGATGAACTATCAGGATGACAACTTAGAAGCGTGGGATACACCAACCATTTTTTGGGGCGCATCTAAAGCTGTAATGCGAGGACGGATTATCGATTTTGTTTCTAAACAACGCAAGGCACAGACAACTGAATATAGATCAATGTCAGAGGCCCTCACTTTAGCTTTACAGAAATATATTGCAGATCCTACTGAGCTAACTAGAGGAACATATGTTCAGGCGAAGCAAATATTAGACACACACCTCCTGTCTCAAGCCAAAAAAGATGTACTATATACTAAGCATAAGTTTTACAGATGGGGGAACAAAGCAGGGAAGTTGCTTGCCAACATGTCCAAATCATGGCGGAAAAGGAATTATATCACAGCCATTAGGGATCCACACACTAACACCTTACTTACTACCAACGATGATATTGTACAGAAATTCGAGGAATACTATAGGGAATTATATAGAGATCTTTCCTTCAATCAGCTCCAACATGATACTTTAATTACTGAGGATTTATTGCCTCCACTAACTATAGAACAACAAGAGGCACTTTCAGGAGAAGTGACATTAACTGAAGTGTTGTCTGTCATATCAGAACTAAAACTAGGGAAGTCGTCTGGACCAGACGGATTCTCAAATGAATACTACAAACTATTGCAGCAACAGGTGGCTCCGATCCTTAAGGAGTTGTTTAATGATATGATAGATAACAAATCCCCATTTCAATACTTCACAAATACTACTACAGTGCTGATTCCCAAACCACAAAGAGACACACAAAAACTAGACTCGTACAGACCGATTAATCTATTAAATACAGATGCCAAATTATTGGCCAAAATCATGGCGAATCGTTTGCAAACTATTTTACCTGATATATTAACTCCCCATCAACTGGGATTTGTGAAGGGGTGACATTCGGTCCGTGGGGTCAGAGCGGCAATAGCAGCAGTGGCGGCAACGTCAGGAATATCCTCAAGTTCCACTAACACTCTGTTGAGTCTTGATACGTCAAGGGCATTTGACACAGTGTTATGGCCTCACTTATTTAAAATACTACAAATGCGTGGATTTGGGTCAACATTTATTGATTTAATTAAATATTTATATTTATCCCCCATGACGACACTTTTAATAAATGGTCATATTAGCACCCCAATAGAGATGTTCAGGGGTACAAGACAGGGGTGCCCCCTTTCACCCCTTCTATTCGATTTGGCCATAGACCCGTTAATAAGAATATTAGAAAAAGATAGTATTTTTAGGGGGATTAATATAGGCTCCAGAACGATAAAACTAACAGCATTCGCGGACGATATAATGCTCTACATCGCTAATCCCCATGAAAGTATGATCCACATATTTGAAGTGTTGAAAAGTTTTGAAGAAATTTCAGGATTTGCAGTTAATATAAGTAAATCGGAAGCGCTCTATCTTGGTACGCGTAACACAATACCACACTTACCAGAAAACATATCACTTAGATGGGCTAGTGACAGAATCACGTATTTGGGTATTATACTTTCTAAAAAGTTAGCAAATTTATATTCCTTTAACTACAAACCCATTATAAAAAAAATCTCGGACGAGCTAGAGGGATGGAGGGACCTCTGCTTATCATATATGGGACGTGCATGTCTAATTAAAATGATCTCATTCCCGAGACTGATGCACTTGCTTCAGGCCTTGCCTTTATTTGTTACAGCAAAAGATTTGCAACTCCTGAATAAGATTTTTCGATCTTTTGTTTGGAATGGTAAGCGACCTAAGATAAGCCTCTTGAAATTACAACAATCTAAATTAAATGGGGGAATAGGCTTTCCAGATATCAAGATATATAATAAAGCAGTTATGTTTCGGTATCTGTCCGATTGGATAAACGAAACAGAAAACTATGCCAACACGTCACTTGAACGAGAGTTTCTTGAACAAAGGGACCTAATTACATTTCTGCATCTTCACGATCAGGAACTTTCTGCCTCTGTGAGGGATAACCCATTATTGTGGAATACAAAACGATTATGGCATCAATTGAGACATGAGGCAGGTCTAAATTCACATAAATCATTATTTCTTCCGTTGGTAAGAAATCCTGATTTTCAAAATGGACAGGCAACATACCCATTTACACTATGGCAAGTTGGAGGTATACAGAGAATAGGATGTTTGGTAGATAGAGAAGCACATAGGACTCTGACATATTGTGAAGCCTTGGAAAAATATAACACTTTATCAGGATACCCTGTAGCCTTCCTACAGGCAAAACATTATGTTAATTCTGTGATACAGGTGTTTGCAGAGGGAGATTGGAACAATCCAATAGATAGCCTTCTTTCCAAACCACCAATTTTGAGGAAAGCCATTTCTAACTATTATCTGTGTTTTAAAACAACCATGGATCATGCATCCAATACTGGGGGACTGTCGCAGTGGATTCAGAAATTTCCTACGTACACAATTGAAGATTTAATGGCTGCCCTTAACTACTCTTGTAAAACTCTAACTTCAACAATATATGTGGAGATGTTCTTAAACGTTTTCCACAGAGCTTATTTATCACCGCACAGAAGTTACTTAATGGGGCGCACAACTTCTCATTGCTGCTATAGGTGTGGGGAAAGCAATGCCGATTTATATCACTGTTTTTGGTCGTGCCCTTTGGTTAGAGGATTCTGGTTACAAATAAAAAGATATGCGGAATCATCAATACTCAATTATGTTCCCTTCATGGCAGAGTGGGCAATCTTTGGCACTATTCCCACAGATATGAGGGCGAGTAAGGGGAGTAGGAGAATGCTCTTAGCAATTAGTGCGGCAGCACGTAAGACGATATTACAAGAGTGGATCTCGTCCACTGCCCCATCTTTTGCATTATTTAAGATAAAATTATTTAATGTTTTTCGAATGGATTGGGTAGAGGTAATATTAGAAAAAGAAATCAAAGTGGAGAAATTTTTCAACACATGGGAATCATTTATATCTACTCTGTCCCTGGAAATGCGACGACAAATTTATAATAGTGTGAAGGATACCTCTTGGTACACACTTCAAACCATTGAAAACATCCCTCCAATAGATGTCACTTAGGTCGGTCACTAAACATACGAATATGGAGGGAATATGGATTCTCCTGGTTTTGGTTGGGGGGGGGACGGGAGAGAGTTTCTTTCTATTTATTTATTTTTCTTTATTTTCTTTAGTTAATGTTCATTATCGACTGTATTTATATGCATATTAAGAATTTCTTATGTTATATGAAAAATTGTGATGTGACTAGATTGAATAATACAATATACTATTATGAAGTTTGTATTATGTAACATCTGACAGAACAATACGGTTATAAGGTTTATATGATCTCAAAAATCTATGAACATAATGACAATACTATATAATTGTGTTACATTTCTGATGTTTTTAAGTGTATTGTTTTGATATGATTGAAATTCTTGAATGTGAAATTGTGCAGTGTTTCAATAAAAATTATTTTGAAAAAAAAAAGAAAATGATTTAAATTCCAGACTGAAGTGGAAACACTGTGAACCAGTGCTATCCTGACTAGTGTTCTTGTACTGTGATATAAAAAAGGGAGGTATTCCAATATATAAAAAATAGACAAGGGTTAACCCAGATGATTGAGATGACTGTAATATTAAAAGAGAATAGATCCAGTACTTAGCTGATGAATGAAATTGACCAGACCGGTCTCAATATCGATCAGTTAGTAATCCTCCTAGTCCCGTCTTCTCATGGCAGGCAGTGTCCGGAATGCCGCTCTGGGGTGACCTGGGATCGGAAGACAGCAGTGAAAGGGTAGTGCTCAGCCTGAGCTGCTCCGTGGGTAATGGAGCATGAGATGCAGTCCTCGCTCTTTCTGGTCATACCGCGAGTGGAGCGGGTGAAGCTGGTGCGATGCAGCTCGTCACCCCTTACCGACTGCAAGCCAGCGCCAAGGTGGAGAGGATGAACGGTACTATTAAAAATAAACTCAGTAAGATCATGGCAGAAACTGGGATGGGCAGAAGCCCTACCACTAGTCCTTCATAGCATCAGGAGAACTCCCAGACACCCTCTTAATCTGTCCCCCTTTGAAGTACTGTTTGGTAGACAACCTCATTTGATTATACGTCCACAGGAAGATTTGAAAAGCAACAACGAGGTAACTGTAAGGCATCTTATAACAATGAGTAAACAGTTGAAGCAGCAACAGCAGAAACTGAAATTGTTGTCATGATATGCCAGAAACAAACTGTCATGATGTTGAACCTGGAGAATTTGTTATGATCAGAAATTTCTTGCATTCAGGTTGTTTGACATATCGTTGGGAAGGTCCGTATCAAGTTTTGCTGACGAGTACAGCTTCCTTGAAAGTGGCACAGAGAGAGATACCAGGGTCCATTCCACTCACTGTAAGAAGGTCAACCAACCGGTGGAGAGACAAGGTGGAGTTGAGGCAGATAACGTAGACCTATCAATTGCGAGTCTGTTCCAGGAGGGTTAAAAGTTGCAGTGAGACAGCTGAGCTAAAGAAATTTGTAGATCACTGATCCAGCAATGGTATGCTGGGGTTACGTTTGTGTCTTCTTCCAGAGTTTTCATCATCCTAGTTTGTTTCGGGATTTATGGTTTCTGTGACGGAGGACAGATGACGGAGAGGGGAGCTGATGGTAATATCGATGGAGTGGAATTGGGAGAAGGAGTGCTAAACCAATCAAGGGAGTATCTGACCAAACTCAGTACAGTAATTGTTAAGAGATCTGTTATTTTGGAAACTCGGAGACAGTGTGAAGGTCTATCGTCTGAGGATTATTATATTTGTGAGTTTTGTGGGTCCCTAGTTGATGAGAGATGCATCCAGCGGAGTCAACCTAAGTATAACCCGTATTGGGGTGGGTATCCTTTAGAGGATTATCATACCATGGTGGGCAAAGTTTTAAACCAAACTGACTGTTGGGTGTGCTCTCACATGCCTCAAGGGCAGCATAATGTAGGGTTAGTGCCATTTCCATTAAATGTCCCTGAGGTCTTAGAATTGCAAAAAGGGAAAATTTCTTATGTCCAAACCACCGCATTTTAAACTCCACCAGTACCAAGTAGATAGATCACTTTTCTGTTTGAACATCACCAACTTCAAAAAACCAGGAAGTTGGGAGGTGACTGGGAATAACCAGACGATGACCTTCTCACTAAGAGCTGATAATGAGCCTATACATTTTGAACTGTTACGCACAATTAGGTTAAGTGGGAAACACTTCGGTATAGGTACACACTAAGTGACATCAAGAAATGGTTGGTAGAGTACCAGAAGGGTACTGTGCCAGGGTTATACAACCAGAAACGTGTGTTAGCCAGATGGGAGAACCTGAGATAGGATCATTTGTTAGGGAAATTGGTTGGATGATTATGATGCATTCTATTCCTTATGTTCTCCCCGATGATGTATATTTTATATGTGGTAGAAAAGCGTATAAGTGGCTCTCTCCGAGTTCAGAAGGTTTGTGTTACCTGGGAAGAGTACTCCCAGAGGTTATGACCCTTACACATAGTGAAATGCTTGGTATTCATAAAAACATACCATCACCATATCTTCACACACAGTATGAACACAGAGACAAAAGAAATATGATACCTGGTGATGTACATAAAGCCACACAGTTGATTAGTGAAACAACCGGCTTTCAAGTTTTAGTAGCATTAGATCCCACCAGGATCGCTCGGGGTACTCTAAATTTCAGATATATTCAAGATCTTGCTAAATTAATACATAATATCACCAAGGTGTATGTTGACACATTTAGGTATACAGGTAGGGAGTTACAAGCTTATAAGAAAGAACTTGTGCAACCTAGGCTAGTGTTAAATTATTTAATAGCTGTTACTGGAGGGTATTGTGTAACTTTGGCCACCCAATTTGGTGTAAAGTGCTGCACGTATATTACCAATAATACTAGTGACCCCAAGGAGGTGATAGACCAGAAGATGGACGAAATTCTACAGCTGAAATGGGAATTTCAGAAGAACCATAATGCTTCAGTGGCTGAAGTAGAGGAAAAGGTAGAAGAATGGGTTTCTTGGTTGAACCCAGTGAAATGGTTCTCTGGTCCAGGGAATGGTTGCTAGTATAGGTAAACTCCTGATCCTCATATTGGTTGTCATCTTAGTAATTGGCTTATGTGTCAGGTGTGTTCCTACTGTGTTGAAATGTGGAAAATGTAAAACTAAAGCAAATCGAAGGAATGAAATTATGATGGTGGTTAGTAGTAACAATATGAATACTGAAGTAAATGAACTGCATTACAATCCTGAACTACAATGTACCATCAGATGATGTACAGATTTAGCCATGCATGAAATGTATTATGAAATGTTATTTTAAACGTCTTAAATAATGTAAGTCCCTATCCCCTTCAAGACTTCCTTTATAGGATAGGTGCATCCCCACATCTTTCCCATGATATTCCAAGATTCGCAGTGTGCGTGTAAGGGTAGTTTTATATCCCTCCCAGAGACACATTATTGATGGTTTAAGAACCACCTTGTGCCATCCCATAATATAAAATTAAATAATATGTCATAGTGTAAGACTAAAAATAAATTTAAGACCAGAGTGTGATAGCGTATTGTTTGCTATCAAAGGGTGGACTGTTGAAGCTGGATGATTGGCTGAGACCAGATCTCAAGTTAATATCGGGCGACGCCATTTGATGTTGCCCCTGACGACACCATCTTGCGTCGTCAGCATGAAACCATTGTGTGCGATGCTAATATGATATTATTAGCATCGTGCAACTGCATTGCTACCGCATATTGTTGAAAGTCCTACCATACCCCATACGCACATTAAATCATACATATAATATACAAGGCGCACAGTGCACAGTTGCGCTGTTTATTAAAACACTCTGCATATTAGTGACTACACGCAATATCCTTACACTTACACATACGAAAACTTGTAAAAAGATTCCCTATGCATTACGGTTAATATTAGAGGTTTTATACGTTATCAAGTCTATTGTGAAATACATATATTTGGTATCTAAGGTTTAATATATGATAAGCAGACCATGTTTGGTGCCATTCTAAACCACTGTTTATTTGCAGACTTCCAGTTCCATCGGCAAGGAAATTGCAACATGTGTCTGCGAATTATGGATCATAGAGAGATAGGCATTGAAATGTACTCTGTAATGTAATGTTTATTAGCCAGTTTAGACTTGTTCTTCAGCCGGAAAACGCTCACAAAGAGCTGTTGGAGGGCTGAACTATTACAATACAAACTGACCTATGAACTGTATCGTAACAGAAGAATCAGGAGGAAGAACCAATGGGATTATGCCAACTTGTTCTATTGTATTGCCTATCTCTGCAAGGGTACATATGCAAGCACTCTAGATCTGGTAGTGAGTCATCTTTTCTTTCTGTTGGCGGAGGTTTCATAGTTGATGCCAGGAAATCTGGATCCAGAGCGCATGTGTATGTATCGACTGTACCTTGTATTTTGTATAACCTTTGCGCTAATTGTATTATAGATCAAGGCGTGTATGTAACTATATGCTTTTTATGTGAATAATAACTTTTGTACTTTGGAACCACACTAAAAGTCTGGAAAGCGATTATTTCATATGCGTACGCAACGCTAAACAGCGACTTTAAGGTAAAGAGGTTAATAGGAATTCATAGTAGTTACACTGGTTGTTAGGCGGAGATTGATTTCTGTCTGGAGGGGCTGATTTGTACTAGGGGGAAATGAATATCTGTGAGTGGGGGTATTCTGTTCTAGGGGGAGATAATCTGTTTGAGGGAGAGGGTTGTGGGTTATTCTGTTCTAGGGGAGATGATCTGTTTGAGGGGGAGGGCTGGGGGTTATTCTGTTCTAGGGGGAGATGATCTGTTTGAGGGGGAGGGCTGGGGGTTACTCTGTTCTAGGGGGAGATTATCTGCTTGAGGGGGAGGGCTGGGGGTTATTCTGATCTAGGGGGAGATTATCTGTTTGAGGGGGAGGGCTGGTGTTTATTTCGTTCTAGGGGGAGATGATCTGTTTGAGGGGGAGAGGGAGTTATTCTGTTCTAGGGGGAGATGATCTGTCTGAGGGGGAGGGGGGGTTATTCTGTTCTAGGGGGAGATGATCTGTCTGAGGGGGAAGGGGGGTTATTCTGATCTAAGGGGAGATGATCTGCCTGAGGGGGAGGGGAGGTATTCTGTTCTAGGGGGAGATGATCTACCTGAGGGGGAGGGGGGTTATTCTGTTCTTGGGGGAGATGATCTTTGTGAGGGTTAGGGGGGTTATTTAGTGCTAAGGGGAGATGATGATCTATCTGGGGAGGGGGATATTTTGTGATCAGCCAGTAGGATGGTCCTGGGGAGATGCAGGAGGATGGTGCTGGGGATGGTTCTGGGGAGCCACAGTATGATGATATTGCGGAGATATGGAAGGATGGTGCTGGGGAGAAGCAGGAGGATGGTGCTGGAGAGCCATAGGATGATGGTATTGTAGAGACACTGAAAGATGGTGCTGTAGAGTCACAGGATGATTGCATTGCAGAGGCATAGGGGGATAGCGCCAGAAAGAAGCAGGGGCATAGCTCTGGAGAGACACATACTGTAGAGGGGGGATGGGCTGGAGACACACCAAGGTGATGGTGCTGGAGACACACAAATAGGATGGTAGGACCACTGGTTCTTTTGGAAGAAAAGACTGGGGGACAGTAATCTGCAATAAGACAACAATTCTAATGAAACCATATTACTGATGCAAATGGTACCATATGAGCAAATATATTTTATTAATATAAAATTGATATGAGAAAGTCAAATTTTGTCCTCCCCCAAAACTTCTGTTACTATGGGCTCTATTTACTACAATCCGCATATTGAATGCGGATTGTAGTGTGATATTACCGAGTGAATTCGCATTGCTATAAATCCCTTGGAGGGACAGAGCTTGCGATAAAGCTCTGTCCCTGCAGATCCCATCCGCACTCTAGTCGCGGTATTTTCGGAAAAAATACAGCGACTAAGAGCACGCGCATGCGCCGACCGACCACCGCTACTACCCCCCCACCGACGCTAAGCCCCGCCCACGGCGCTAAGCCCCGCCCCCCGCGATCGCGGACCCCCGCGACCCCCACTCCCCCCCGCAACCCCCCCTCCCTTCATTACACTTACCTGCATCCTCCTGGCCTCCGGTGGTCTTCTCCGGGCTTCCCGATCAGGTGATCTCCCATACTGCACTGGGGCCCGATCACCTGATGACCGGGCCCCAGTGCACTGTGGGAGACCAGCTGACCGGAGAGGAGCCATCACCTGAGCCCCGATCACCGGTCCCTGGATTCAGGTAAGTGAAAAAAAAAATGTTTAATTTTTTTTTTCTTTTTTTTACAGCAATCAGCTTGTGGTCTCTTTAGACCACATAGCTGATTACTGGTACCGGCTCCCGCCTCTGCTCTCCCCGTTAGAGCAGAGTGGGAGCCCGGTAACCGGGGGAGACCCTGGATAACGCCACCTCCAGGTGGCGTTATTATCACAGGGCTTCCCCCGGTATTTTTTTACAATTTATTTTTAGTAACTTGCACACAGATCACATTTCCCATTACAATTATGGGAAATGCGATCCGCTTTACTAAAAATAAGTGATACTGGGGGTTGAAGTAGAATTTTACTAATTCTACTCCAATTGCCCTGTAATAAATACAGGTGAAACTAAAATAATGTGAAAAGGGTGTGAAAACACCCTTTTTCACTTTATTTTAGTAAAAATAATGTTAATAAATAGAGCCCTATGTATTATCTGGTTGAACCTCTGTTACATGATAATGACATTGGCTTTATTGCTACACAAACAGGCGGCTTCCAGACCATGTGATCTCCTGCATGAATAGTGACTACAGACTCAAGACACTGACTGACCAGGAAGGATCAATTGCTTCAGAGGTTTCCCGTTGCAGAGAAATCATATACTGTAGGTAAGAAAATACTCATTCATATGCTCGCTGTTCTTATTCACTGCAGAGAGGGACTGTGGGCATGCCCATCTGCTCCTCGAGCGGTGGGCATGCCCCCAGCATGACGCAATGGGAGTTGTCAATTGCGGGAATGGCATTTCACATTAGACCACACCCCTTGCCATGCCCATCTTTGCAGTCGCATGCACCTAGGGCCTCTTTTATGCTTTTTCCAGGGCCACTTTAAATTCCCAATCCGCCCCTGGGTATGCTGATGCTCACTAGAAAGCTGAGTAACTTGGACATGTATGGATGTGAGCTGTGCTCCCTGTGTGATGGCATTTAGTAGTTAGGTATGCCAGGGTTGCAATTAGGGGGGGCTGGAGGTGCATGCGCACCGAGTGCGCCGCTGCACCCGCCGCCAGTGTTCTCCAGCCCGGCCACTGCAGGGGGGCTCCAAGCCGGACGCCCGCTGAGATTTTATTACCAATGGGCGCCCAGCTGCTTCCCTGCTGCGCCGCGATAGGCAGAGGCTGGAGTTCTCTCCTGAACTCCACTTTCCAGCTCTCCCCACGGGCACTATGGGAGAGATGTCATGACGTCTCTCCTATAGTTCAGAGGAGGAGCCAGGCGGACCGGACAGCGGCGGACGTAAGAGCAGGGTTTAAGGTAAGTTTTTTTTTCTTTGTGTAAGCGGCACTACGGGGGCACTACTACGGGAGCATTACCATATGGGCACTACTACAGGGGCATTACTATGGGGGCATTACCATATGGGCACTACTACAGGAGCATTACTATATGGGCACTACTACAGGGTCATTACCTCATGGGGTCATTACTATAGGTGCACTGCTGAAGGGAGCATTACTATAGGGGCACTGCAGCAGGGGGGCATTACTATGGGGGAATTACCAGCGGGGGCGCCAAATTACTGTTTTGCCCCAGTGACAAAAATCCTAGTTTCGGCCCTGGGTATGCTGATGCTCACTAGAAAGCTGAGTAACTTGGACATGTATGTAGGTGAGCTGTGCTCCCTGTATGATGGTATTTAGTAGTTAGGTATGCTGATGCTCACTAGAAAGCTGAGTAACTTGGACATGTACGTTGGAGAGCTGTGCTCCCTGTATGATGGTATTTAGTAGTTAGGTATGCTGATGGCTCACTAGAAATAGTAGAGTAACTTGGACATGTATTTTGGTGAGCTGTGCTCCCTATACTGTATGTGCTGATCCTGATAACCAGATCTGTTCATGGAGCTCTTCATTCTAGGTTAGGTCTAGACTGTACAGGGCTGATGGCCCTGTGACATCACACCCACGTGACTCGGCCTGAAAGGGGGAGGGGCGGGGATGGTAACGGGGGACCAAAAGTGTCCCCTTGCGGGCTCGCTACGCTCGCCACGCTTCGGGCACGGTGGCTCGCTGCGCTCGCCACAAATATATATTCCCCCTCTATGCCCTAGTGGATCGTAATGCAGGAGCGGTCCAGCCTCCTGCAGCGGTCACGTGGTGTCTACGTCACAGAGGTCCTTTCTCCAACTTGGAAATAGCAGCAACCCTTCATTCTACCAGGGAAGACTTTAAAAATGAGTCACGTGACAGAAGTGACATCACTATCCCAGATATAAAGGTATATTTTAAAGGATATATTCCTCATATTAATTTCACTCATTCTAAGCTTTTTTTAGTGTATCTATGGGAAATATATAACACACTGATTCCAATTGTCTACATAGCAATTACTTCTCTCTCCACATATTCTGCGGGAGTAATACTGTCATTAGGAGTATTGAATGAGTAGAATGGAAATATGGTATCATGTGGTAAACAAAAGTATGTAAGGAAACCACCAGTTAGACGCTTGCTCCAGTGTTTGTTGCAGTACAGACAATACAGATTTAGTTGCTCTGTGACATCCTTTTTGCAGATAATTGTATGTGAATCTCTTAATGCACCTCTGCTCATACACATCTATGTCCTTTTTCTCTCTCTCAGACAAATTAAATGTGTTTAATGGATCTCCTACCAATAACATCCCACGAGAACAGTGTTTCCAAAACCGGACGCTGTGCAATGGATTGGCCAAGTTTTGTAAAGGAGGCGATGAGGCTGGATGCAGTAATATTATTATTATCCTTTGTACATAATCAAATGCGCAAACAAGAAAATAGCTACTTACAGTACAAAACAATGCAGGACAAGGACATGGTTTACAAACATTGCTACAATAGTGATCATAACACTCAAAAGTAGCAGTGAATCAGCAACTAAGTGTTACAGGACCGGCTCGAGGCATGTTCGATCAGTGCAGTCAAACAGGGGTGCCACCGCATGGAGGGCACACCCCTCCCAGCCATTCCCGATTTCAGCGGGACAGTACCATTTTTCAGGCACTGCCCCGCTGTTCCACTTTGTCCCGCGAGCAGTCGGGATGTTGGGCACCTCAACCGCCGCAGCTGTGTGCCGGTGTCGGCCCCTGGGAACAATGGATGTCACGCACATGCATGCAGCATCCATTCAGTGCAGTGAGAGAGCTGGGGGCCAGCCTGACGTTAAATGGGAGGCGTGCAATACGGGCACGTCCCCAAATAGCATCATTATGGGGGGGGTGACATATGGTAAATATGGTAATCTACTTGTTCGGAGATTTGGGGCGTCTGTATACCTCGCCGAACAAGTGTTAGGTGCCCTTGTGGGGAGTTTGGAGTAGATGATGGTATGAGTAAGGGAAAGAGAAGCACATGCTCGTGAGAGCTTATGTGATTTTTTCCTTTTCCGATCCTCAGCTTTAGCCATTATGAGAAGGATGATAGCGATAAGAAGACTGCAGCAGGACATGTCTCGCAGAAATCCTCCTTAAATAGGCTCCCCAGGCCATGGGGATGTTATTGCCGGCGATAACCATTGCTCTCCAGCAATCTGTAGCTATCACTAGCCGAGGGTTTTTTAAATAGGGAGAGGTCCTATCTTTTGCTAAAACACCTGTTTTCAGTGGATCTAGGGCCTGATTCAGACCTAGTCGCAACCGGGTCGATGGTGGCCCACAGTGCATGCGCACGACGGAGCCGGCTCCGTCGTGCGCATGTGCGAGACCCGGCTAGCGACGGGCAATCCGTTGCTCCGGGTCTCGGAACAAAGGGGGCGAGCTGTCGATGTTGAGTGACAGCCCGCCCCCTTTGGTGGTCGGGCTGGGGGGGTGGCTGCCCAAACGGAGGCGTTCCCATGAGATCGCCTGCCATTTGGGGCCGGCCCCACTGACATCACGAGTGATGTCAGTGGAGAGATTCCGGCTCTGTTAGAGCCGAAATCTCTCTGGGGCATGCGGCCACGAGACCCTACCACAGGGGTCTCGTCGCCAGCCCGATGGTCTCGATGGTCTTGACCAACGCGACCATCATTATGGCCGCACTGGCCACAGCTATGCGAGCGGCCAAGCGGCCGATCCAAAAAAAAATGCCCGGCCCGGATTCAGAGCTAGCGCTCTGTCAGAGCGAGCGGCTCTGAATCAGGCCCTTAGTGCCTATCATCCCTATCATAATTGCATCCCATAGGCTTTCAATGTACTAAAGGAAATAAATATAGCTATAGATTATTATTATTATATTATTATATTACTATGATCATGTTTATTATCATATTATGCAGAGCTGTACAGAGAATATGTATTATTCAGTCCTTGCCCCAGTGAGGTTGTATTCTAAATTCCCAACAATGCACACAGCCTATCACAGCTGCTATATAATATACAACTGCTGGTATCAGCCTTCCCCTGGTGTAGTAGCCTGCGCCTGAGTGTGCAAGGACTGAGACACCCACTATCAGCGTCTCTGTACGCTGTAATACCACCAGTGATTCCTAAGATGCCACTATTGCGTTCACCATTAACACCTGCACCAGCCCTATGGCAGGTGCACATTCTCCGTCTGACTGTGGCCACTGCGACTGTGCATTTGGGAATGCGGCCGCTGTCACTGATACACCCACAGCACACCCACAACGCTCCCATAACACGCCCATGAGTCACAATTCATTTGCATTCCCTTCTAGCCACCGCCCAAGAATGCCCATCACATTTCCGCCCCATTTCTGATACCGTCTGTCCCGATCACAACAACAGATATGTGCGCAGATTCTGTGTAACACATGGGCCCTAGAGGTTTTCTGAATTGTTTGCACAGTTGAAAATAATCGCTGCACTACTTGAACATTGACAATGCCTGCGCCTCTGGGTCGGGCCCATAAAGTGTGGTGGAAGAGGCCTGGGAGTGAGCACGAGGTAATAGGGACACATCCCACTCTTATTTCTATGTTCTCATCCAGGTGACGATGGCACAGAGGAATTTACATTGTCTGTATTACACATGCCAAGGTTACCAGGCTATTCTCACTGCAGTGGGACAACATTTAGCCTGAATGGGAGAAGGATATTAACCATAATATGAATAAATAGTATAATGCAAAGACTTCATCATGGAAGAGGGAACTTAAATATGTAACCTATGATAATATAAGACCATACACTTTCCTCCCCTTTACATCATATCTTATTTTACAATCAGTTACATATTACCGGGCATTCTGCTAATCACTGAATTAGTGACCTACAGTATGTCTAACAGCTGTCTTTGGTGATTTTGTGTTGGGCCCAGCTTATTTTTGATTTATTCCAACCTACATGAGGCCACTTTTCATATTTTTTCAGGGACACTATAAATTCCCAATCCTCCCCTGTCTGGCATAGAAGAAGCTTGAATAATAAAGCAAAGTTATCTAAAGTTGGATACCCCATTTTTAAGCACCTTAAGACCCATTGGGGAACAACTATATATAAATATTATTATTATTATTATTATTATTATTATTATTATTATTATTTTATACTATGAATGTCTTACCCTATTTACCAAGGCAAAGACATGATCAATAATAATTTTAACTTGCTAATTAGGTGAAAGGGTGACATAGCACTGTCAGGGAGATGTATCAAGCCTTGGAGAGAGATAAAGTTGACTAGTCGCCGAAATCAACCAATCAGCTTCTATCATTTCAAATATTGTGCTACTGTACATAAATGACAGAAGCTGATTGGTGACTTTGGACAACTTCTCCAGGGCTGCTGTATATAATATATGATTGTGTCTAGCAGCTATACAGCACCAGCAGGACAGGACAGTAACAGTCATATCAGTAATAATTTGTGGACCCTGTGAAAGTAGCAATCAGAAAGGAATGGAGACTCTGGCAATGATTACATCTAACAGTTATTATTATATGTTAAAATATAAAACATTTTTATTATGCAGAATATTTAACAACAAATATTTGTGAATTATCCAATCAGAGCCACTGTTCCTGCATGTGATTGATAGGTGACTGAAGGGTGATAATGGCATAACAGCCTCATACTTGGGCAACCTCCTGACTCACGAAGAGTCATCCTTCAGCACTCAGGAGAGGAAAAAACCCCTGTGGGGGAAACCTCTGGGGAACCATGGCATCAGGATCGCCCTTCCCTCTGGGCCATAAGAGGTGTACTAATAGGTACAGGGAGGGGTTCAATACTTACCAAAGATCAGCAGCTTCTGTGCAGACCAAGGGGAGAAAGAGGAGAAGACGTTGTTAGTGTATGAGCAGACAGAGGGACAAACTGTAACCTTGGTGCGGTTGTGAATTTTATTCCCCTTAATGTGTGGATTATATAAATAAATTTTCGTTCTTATAGTAACAAGTGGGAACCTTCTGAAAGGAAAGTTGCACAGTAAATAAAAGCTATACAGTAAATTTCTAACATTTAGGTGTTAAATGCGATAGAATAGTATAATGTACCGATGCAATTGTGTGCGATAATGAACAGGATTCTGGGAAAAGGGCTATTTCACACTTAATATTTGCATAGACAAAGAGATAGAAAAATATTCACTTATTACAGCTCTATATCACATGTTAGCCCATACTAGTTTGTAATATTTCATCATTGGATATACAGCACTTTGTTCAGTTAGATAAAGGTTAGTACTTTCATTATCTCCAGAAGAGTGGCTTAGCCACCTCCACAGGTCCAGGAGTTTCCCACATGCCCCTTTTAAGGCCCATCAGATCCCCTACATGCCCCCGATCTGTATGTCCTGTTTTATGCCCCACTAACCTGTATGTCCAATATTGTGCCCCAATCTGTATTGTTCTCCCCATGATCAGTATATCCTGCATTATGCTTTCCTCACATTCCTTGTTTGATCTGTGTTCTATATTACCACCACAAAATAATGTATATCCTGTATTGTGCACTTTCCCTCCCCTCATCTGTATGTCCTGTAGTGTACATTTCCCCATTTCTATGTTTTTCTATTGTGCCCCCACACCCACATCTCATGTCCTATACTGTGCTGGTCCCCATCTGCTTGTTTTGTATTGTCCACTCTCCACACACGCAACACACTCATACAAAAGTATGCTAACTCACCTCATACATGCTATCCTCCAGTCCTGCCTGCCTCTGCGGCCTCCTCTAGCCATCTGCCATCCACACTGTGCCACTGCTCCAGAAGCGGCTAACATCCTAACTACGCTACCGCTCCAGAAGCGTCTGACATCCTACATGTAAGAAAAGACACACTGCAGATCCTTCCTTCCTCTGTTCCGTGCCTCCCTCCAGTCGTCTGCCATCTGGCATCCTACATGGGGGAAAAGACAATGCAGATTCTGCCTTCCTCCGTTCCGCGGTTCCCTCCAGTCATCTGCCGTCCGATGTCCTACATGTGGGAAAAGACAATGCAGATCCTGCCTTCCTCTGTTCCGCAGCTCCCTCCAGTCGTCTGCCGTACTGACTCCACCTCTGCTCCTGAAGCGTCCGATATCTTACATGTTGGAAAACAACATACTGCAGATCCTGCCTTCCTCCATTCCGTGGTTTCTTCCAGTCATCTGCCGTCCGATGTCCTACATGTGGGAAAAGACAATGCAGATCCTGCCTTACTCCGTTCCGCGGCTCCCTCCAGTCGTCTGCTGTACTGACTATGCCAATGCTCCTAAAGAATCCGACATCCTGCATGTGGGAAAACAACACACTGCAGATCCTGCCTTTTTCCATTCCGCAGCTCCCTCCAGTCATCTGCCATCCGACGTCCTACATGTGGGAAAAGACAATGCAGATTCTGCCTTCCTCCGTTCCGCGGCTCCCACCATTTCATGGCTTCGTCCAGTCATCTGCCATCCTGGCTACGCTTCTGCTGCTGCAGGGTAAGACATCCTACATCCTACAACACACTGCAGATCCTACCTTCTTCTTCCGCAGCTCCCTCCAGTCATCTGCAATCCGACGTCCTACATGTGGGAAAACAACACACTGCAGATCCTACCTTCCTCTTCCGCAGCTCCCTCCAGTCATCTGCAGTCCTGACTACGCCACTGCTCCTGAAGCGTCCAATGTCCTACATGTGGGAAAACAACACACTGCATATCCTGCCTTCCTCCATTCCGTGGCTCCCTCCAGTCATCTGCCTTCTGGCATCCTATATGTGGGAAAAGACAATGCAGATTCTGCCTTCCTCCGTTCCGCGGCTCCCTCCATTTCATGGCTTCGTCCAGTCGTCTGCCATCCTGGCTATGCTGCTGCTCCTGCAGGGGCGGGCCAACATCTTACATGTGGGAAAACAACACACTGCAGATCCTACCTTCCTCTTCCGCAGCTCCCTCCAGTCATCTGCCGTCCTGACTACACCACTGCTCCTGAAGCGTCCAACGTCCTACATGTGGGAAAACAACACACTGCAGATCCTTCTTTTCTGTGGCTCCCTTCAGTCATCTGCAACCCTGACTATGCCACTGCCTTAGAAGCATCTGACAGCAGTGGCGTAACTAGGGCAGGGCGAATGGGGCATTTGCGCTGGTTGCCATGGCAATCCATACAGAGGGAGGCACCGCTGGCCAGGGCATTGTACCCGCACGCCCTCCCCTGCACCACCATTGTGTCCTGAGTCTGGATTTTAACGAGCAGGCAAGTGTGCCTGCTAGCCTGCTGTTGGCTTGGCTGCCTGTAGGAGCAGCTGCAGTGGAGGCTCGCAACCCCTCCTAGGCAGCCTTCCTACCAGCTCTATCCTCCTCCTGACCTGCTGGAGTCCTAGACTAGAGCTGCTGTCCGCATCGGGTGAGGAGTGATTCTTCCCTCCACGGCGCTCTCCATCGCCGCTGCCCGTGCTCACTACAGGTAAGTTCTTGGGGGAAGGGGGGGGGTGGTTAGTGGATAAACTGTCGCTGGGGAAGGGGCTGTATTGGATGGTTAAACTGCTGCTGGAGGGAAGGGGGTGTTAATTTTTTTACGTGGGGGGCTGTTGGCTGCATTTGTGTGTGTAAGTGTGTGTCTCTGTATAGGCTTTGTGTGTGTCTCTGTATAAGATTTGTGTGTGTGTGTGTAAGTATCTCTCTATAGGCTCTGTGTGTGTAAGTGTCTCTGTATAGGCTTTGTGTGTGTGTGTGTGTGTGTGTGTGTGTGTAAGTGTCTCTGTATAAGCTTTGTGTGTGTGTGTGTAAGTGTCTCTGTATAAGCTTTGTGTGTGTAAGTGTCTCTGTATAGGCTTTGTGTGTGTAAGTGTCTGTATAATCATCGTTTGTGTGTGTGTGAGTGCCTCTGTATAGGCGTTGTATGTAAGTGTCTCTGTATAGGCTTTGTGTGTGTGTGTGTGTAAGTGTCTCTGCATAGGCTTTGTGTGTAAGTGTCTCTGTATAAGCTTTGATTGTGTATGTGTAAGTGTCTCTGTATAGGCTTTGTGTGTGTGTGTAAGTGTCTCTGTATAGGCTTTGTGTGTAAGTGTCTCTGTATAGGCTTTGTGTGTGTAAGTGTCTCTGTATAAGCTTTGACTGTGCATGTGTAAGTGTCTCTGTATATGCTTTGTGTGTGTGTGTAAGTGTCTCTGTATTGGCTTTGTGTATAAGTGTCTCTGTATAGGCTAGTGTGTGTAAGTGTCTCTGTATAAGCTGTGTGTGTGTGTGGGTGTAAGTGTCTCTGTATAGGTTTTGTGTGTAAGTGTGTCTGCATAAGCTTTGTGTGTGTGTGTATGTGTAAGTGTCTGTATAGGCTTTGTGTGTGTGTGTAAGTGTCTCTGTATAGGCTTTGTGTGTGTGTGTATGTGTCTCTGTATAGGCTTTGTGTGTAAGTGTCTCTGTATAAGCTTTGTGTGTGTGTAAGTGTCTCTGTATAGGCTTTGTGTGTGTTTAAGTGTCTCTGTATAGGCTTTGTGTGTGTGTAAGTGTCTGTATAAGCTTTGTGTGTGTGTGTGTGTGTCTCTGTATAGGCTTTGTATGTAAGTGTCTCTGTATAGGCTTTGTGTGTGTAAGTGTCTCTGTATAGGCTTTGTGTGTAAGTGTCTCTGTATAAGCTTTGTGTGTGTGTGTAAGTGTCTCTGTATAGGCTTTGTGTGTGTAAGTGTCTCTGTATAGGCTTTGTGTGTAAGAGTCTCTGTATAGGCTTTGTGTGTGTAAGTGTCTCTTTATAAGCTGTGTGTGTGTGTGTGTGTGTAAGTGTCTCTGTATAAGCTTTGTGTATAAGTGTCTCTGCATAAGCTTTGCGTGTGTGTGTTTGTGTAAGTATCTGTATAGGCTTTGTGTGTGTGTGTGTGTGTGTGTGTGTATAAGTGTCTCTGTAAAAGCTTTGTGTGTGTAAGCATCTCTGTATAGGCTTTGTGTGTGTGTGTGTATGTAAGTGTCTGTATAATCTTTGTGTGTGTGTGTAAGTGTCTCTGTATAGGCTTTGTGTGTAAGTGTCTCTGTATAAGCTTTGTGTGTGTAAGTGTTTCTGTATAGGCTTTGTGTGTGTGTAGGTGTCTCTGTATAGGCTTTGTGTGTGTGTAAGTGTCTGTATAAGCTTTGTGTGTGTGTGAGTGTCTCTGTATAGGCTTTGCATGTAAGTGTCTCTGTATAGGCTTTGTGTGTGTGTATGTGTGTGTGTGTGTAAGTGTCTCTGTATAGGCTTTGCGTATAAGTGTCTCTGTATAGGCTTTGTGTGTGTAAGTGTCTCTGTATAAGCTGTGTGTGTGGGTGTAAGTATCTCTCTATAGGCTCTGTGTGTGTAAGTGTCTCTGTATAGGCTTTGTGTGTAAGTGTGTCTGCATAAGCTTTGTGTGTGTGTGTATGTGTAAGTGTCTGTATAGGCTTTGTGTGTGTGTGTGTAAGTGTCTCTGTAAAGGCTTTGTGTGTAAGTGTCTCTGTATAGGCTTTGTGTGTGTGTATGTAAGTGTCTGTATAATCTTTGTGTGTGTGTGTGTGTGTGTAAATGTCTCTGTATAGGCTTTGTGTGTAAGTGTCTCTGTATAAGCTTTGTGTGTGTGTAAGTGTCTCTGTATAGGCTTTGTGTGTGTGTAAGTGTCTGTATAAGCTTTGTGTGTGTGTGTGAGTGTCTCTGTATAGGCTTTGTATGTAAGTGTCTCTGTATAGGCTTTGTGTGTGTAAGTGTCTCTGTATAGGCTTTGTGTGTAAGTGTCTCTGTATAAGCTTTGTGTGTGTGTAAGTGTCTCTGTATAGGCTTTGTGTGTAAGTGTCTCTGTATAGGCTTTGTGTGTGTAAGTGTCTCTGTATAAGCTGTGTGTGTGTGTGTAAGTGTCTCTGTATAGGCTTTGTGTATAAGTGTCTCTGCATAACTTTGCATGTGTGTGTATGTGTAAGTGTCTCTGTATAGGCTTTGTGTGTGTGTGTGTGTGTATAAGTGTCTCTGTTAAGGCTTTGTGTGTGTGTAAGTGTCTCTGTATAGGCTTTGTGTGTGTGTGTGTGTGTGTGTGTGTGTATGTAAGTGTCTGTATAATCTTTGTGTGTGTGTAAGTGTCTCTGTATAGGCTTTGTGTGTGTGTAAGTGTCTGTATAAGCTTTGTGTGTGTGTGTGAGTGTCTCTGTATAGGCTTTGTATGTAAGTGTCTCTGTATAGGCTTTGTGTGTGTAAGTGTCTCTGTATAGGCTTTGTGTGTAAGTGTCTCTGTATAAGCTTTGTTTGTGTGTGTAAGTGTCTCTGTATAGGCTTTGTGTGTAAGTGTCTCTGTATAGGCTTTGTGTGTGTAAGTGTCTCTGTATAAGCTGTGTGTTTGTGTCTTTGTATAGGCTTTGTGTATAAGTGTCTCTGCATAACTTTGCATGTGTGTGTATGTGTAAGTGTCTCTGTATAGGCTTTGTGTGTGTGTGTGTGTGTGTGTGTGTGTATAAGTGTCTCTGTAAAGGCTTTGTGTGTGTGTAAGTGTCTCTGTATAGGCTTTGTGTGTGTGTGTGTGTGTATGTAAGTGTCTGTATAATCTTTGTGTGTGTGTAAGTGTCTCTGTATAGGCTTTGTGTTTAAGTGTCTCTGTATAAGCTTTGTGTGTGTGTAAGTGTCTCTGTATAGGCTTTGTGTGTGTCAGTGTCTGTATAAGCTTTGTGTGTGTGTGTGAGTGTCTCTGTATAGGCTTTGTATGTAAGTGTCTCTGTATAGGCTTTGTGTGTGTGTATGTGTGTGTCTGTGTAAGTGTCTCAGTATAGGCTTTGTGTGTAAGTGTCTCTGTATAAGCTTTGTGTGTGTGTGTAAGTGTCTCTGTATAGGCATTGTGTGTGTAAGTGTATCTGTATAGGCTTTGTGTGTAAGTGTCTCAGTATAAGCTTTGTGTGTGTGCAAGTGTCTCTGTATAGGCTTTGTGTGTGTTTAAGTGTCTCTGTATAGGCTTTGTGTGTGTGTAAGTGTCTGTATAAGCTTTGTGTGTGTGTGTCTCTGTATAGGCTTTGTATGTTAGTGTCTCTGTATAGGCTTTGTGTGTGTAAGTGTCTCTGTATAGGCTTTGTGTGTAAGTGTCTCTGTATAAGCTTTGTGTGTGTGTGTAAGTGTCTCTGTATAGGCTTTGTGTGTAAGTGTCTCTGTATAATCTTTGTGTGTGTGTAAGTGTCTCTGTATAGGCTTTGTGTGTAAGTGTCTCTGTATAAGCTTTGTGTGTGTGTAAGTGTTTCTGTATAGGCTTTGTGTGTGTGTAAGTGTCTCTGTATAGGCTTTGTGTGTGTGTCAGTGTCTGTATAAGCTTTGTGTGTGTGTGTGAGTGTCTCTGTATAGGCTTTGTATGTAAGTGTCTCTGTATAGGTTTTGTGTTTGTGTATGTGCGTGTCTGTGTAAGTGTCTCAGTATAGGCTTTGTGTGTAAGTGTCTCTGTATAAGCTTTGTGTGTGTGTGTAAGTGTCTCTGTATAGGCTTTGTGTGTGTAAGTGTATCTGTATAGGCTTTGTGTGTAAGTGTCTCTGTATAGGCTTTGTGTGTGTAAGTGTCTATGTATAGGCTCTGTGTGTAAGTGTTTCTGTATAGCCTTTGTGTGTGTGTAAGCATCTCTGTATAAGCTTTGTGTGTGTGTGTATCTCTGTATAGGCTTTATGTGTAAGTGTCTCTGCATAAGCTTTGTGTGTGTTTGTATGTGTAAGTGTCTCTGTACAGGCTTTGTGTGTGTGTGTGTTTAAGTGTCTCTGTATAGACTTTGTGTGTGTGTGTCTAAGTGTCTTTGTATAGGCTTTGTGTGTAAGTGTCTCTGTGTTTCTGCATAAGCTTTGTGTGTATGTGTAAGTGTCTCTGTATAGGCTTTGTGTGTGTGTAAGTGTCTCTGTATAGGCTTTGGGTGTAAGTGTCTCTGTATAGGCTTTGTGTGTGTGTGTGTGTAAGTGTCTCTGTATAGGCTTTGTGTGTAAGTGTCTCTGTATAGGCTTTGTGTGTGTGTATGTGTGTATGTAAGTGTCTCTGTATAGGCTTTGTGTGTAAGTGTCTCTGTATAGGGTTTGAGTGTATAAGTGTCTCTGTATTAGCTGTGTGTGTGTGTGTGTGTGTGTGTGTGTGTGTGTGTGTGTGTAAGTGTCTCTGTATAGGCTTTGTGTGTAAGTGTCTCTGCATAAGCTTTGTGTGTGTATGTGTAAGTGTCTCTGTATAGGCTTTGTATGTGTGTAAGTGTCTCTGTAAAGACTTTGTGTGTGTAAGTGTCTCTGTATAGGCTTTGTGTGTGTGTGTGTGTATGCAAGTGTCTGTATAAGCTTTGTGTGTGTAAGTGTCTCTGTATAGGCTTTGTGTGTAAGTGTCGCTGTATAGGCTTTGTGTGTGTAAGTGTCTCTGTATAGGCTTTGTGTGTGTCTCTGTAAAAGCTTTGTGTGTGTGTAAGTCTCTGTATATGCTTTGTGTGTGTGTGTAAGTGTCTCTGTATAGGCTTTGTATGTAAGTGTCTCTGTATAGGTTTTGTGTTTGTGTATGTGCGTGTCTGTGTAAGTGTCTCAGTATAGGCTTTGTGTGTAAGTGTCTCTGTATAAGCTTTGTGTGTGTGTGTAAGTGTCTCTGTATAGGCTTTGTGTGTGTAAGTGTATCTGTATAGGCTTTGTGTGTAAGTGTCTCTGTATAGGCTTTGTGTGTGTAAGTGTCTATGTATAGGCTCTGTGTGTAAGTGTTTCTGTATAGCCTTTGTGTGTGTGTAAGCATCTCTGTATAAGCTTTGTGTGTGTGTGTATCTCTGTATAGGCTTTATGTGTAAGTGTCTCTGCATAAGCTTTGTGTGTGTTTGTATGTGTAAGTGTCTCTGTACAGGCTTTGTGTGTGTGTGTGTTTAAGTGTCTCTGTATAGACTTTGTGTGTGTGTGTCTAAGTGTCTTTGTATAGGCTTTGTGTGTAAGTGTCTCTGTGTTTCTGCATAAGCTTTGTGTGTATGTGTAAGTGTCTCTGTATAGGCTTTGTGTGTGTGTAAGTGTCTCTGTATAGGCTTTGGGTGTAAGTGTCTCTGTATAGGCTTTGTGTGTGTGTGTGTAAGTGTCTCTGTATAGGCTTTGTGTGTAAGTGTCTCTGTATAGGCTTTGTGTGTGTGTATGTGTGTATGTAAGTGTCTCTGTATAGGCTTTGTGTGTAAGTGTCTCTGTATAGGGTTTGAGTGTATAAGTGTCTCTGTATTAGCTGTGTGTGTGTGTGTGTGTGTGTGTATGTGTGTGTGTGTGTGTGTAAGTGTCTCTGTATAGGCTTTGTGTGTAAGTGTCTCTGCATAAGCTTTGTGTGTGTATGTGTAAGTGTCTCTGTATAGGCTTTGTATGTGTGTAAGTGTCTCTGTAAAGACTTTGTGTGTGTAAGTGTCTCTGTATAGGCTTTGTGTGTGTGTGTGTGTGTGTGTGTGTGTGTGTGTGTGTATGCAAGTGTCTGTATAAGCTTTGTGTGTGTAAGTGTCTCTGTATAGGCTTTGTGTGTAAGTGTCGCTGTATAGGCTTTGTGTGTGTAAGTGTCTCTGTATAGGCTTTGTGTGTGTCTCTGTAAAAGCTTTGTGTGTGTGTAAGTCTCTGTATATGCTTTGTGTGTGTGTGTAAGTGTCTCTGTATAGGCTTTGTGTGTAAGTGTCTCTGTATAAGGTTTGTGTGTGTGTATAAGTGTCTCTGTATAGGCTTTGTGTGTGTGTAAGTGTATCTGTATAGGCTTTGTGTGTTAGTGTCTCTGTATAGGCTTTGTGTGTGTGTAAGTGTCTCTGTATAGGCTTTGTGTGTAAGTGTCTCTGTATAGGCTTTGTGTGTGTGTGTGTGTGTGTGTGTAAGTGTCTCTGTATGAGCTTTGTGTGTGTGTAAGTGTTTCTATATAGGCTTTGTGTGTGTGTAAGTGACTCTGTATAGGTTTTGTGTGTGTAAGTGTGTCTGTATAGGCTTTGTGTGTGTAAGGGTTTCTGTATAGGCTTTGTGTGTAAGTGTGTATCTGTATAGGCTTTGCGTGTGTGTATATGTGTCATGGTGTGTGTGTAAATTTGTCAGTGTGTGTGTGTATATATGTGTCAGTGTTTGTGTGTATGTATATGTTATATATATATATATATATATATATATATATATTTGTCAGTGTATGTCAGTATGTATATGTGTCAGTGTATATGTATATTATCAGTGTGTGTGTGTATATGTGTTAGTGTGTATCTATGGTAGTGTGTGTGTATGCCTGTGTATCTGTGTCAGTGTGTATCTATGGAAGTTTGTGTATATGTGTCAGTGTGTGTGTGTATATGTCTGTGTGTGTCTATGGCAGTGTGTGTGTATATGTCTGTTTGTATCTGCGTCAGTGTGTGTCTGTGTGTTGAGAGATAACATGGGGGAGATGATGGTGTGCTGAGAGATGACACTGGGGGGGCAGTGATGGTGTGCTGAGAGACGACGCAGGGGGAGGAGGCCATGGTGTGGCTAAAAAGAGATGACACACAGGGAGATGATGGTGTGGCTAAGAGATGATGCAGTGAAATGATGGTGTGGCTGAGAGACGCAGGGGGAAGGAAGTTACACAGGGGGGCCGAGTCTGCTTGAACCGCTATCATATGATGATGACCTTGTTAATATTCCTACACAAACAGGCATCTTCCGGATGATGTGACCTACATGAATAGTGAATACCGACTGAAGACGCCATCGTCCCAGGGAGGATGTATTTCTTCAGAGGTTCCACATTGTGAGAAACCACCGTATAGGTAAGGTGCCTATGGAATAGAAAGGAATGTTCCCAGACTGACAAGAAATTGGTGGCGTGTCATAATGGCCCGCCCCATTTTCAGTAGCCATGCCCCTTTTGTCATTTCACCACGCCCATTTTTTGCCATGCGCTGGTGGGGCGCTGAACTTGGATTGGGGGGGGGAAAAGAAACACTGCAGATCCTGCCTTCTTGCATTCCACGGCTCCTTCCATTTTTCTGCTGTCCTGACTATGCCACTGCTCCAGAAGTGTCTGACATCCTACATATGGGAAATGACATACTACAGATCCTGTCTACCTTCATTCTGCAGCTCCCTCTTGTCGTCTGCCGTCCTGCCTTCAACATTTCTTGGTTAAACATACTATTTGTATAATTTTACTACTACATTTTGTTGTGACTTTCAATTTTATACATTTTTCAATTAATCCGTTTTAATTACTCTTTCATCCAAAACCGAGATCCTACCTCATAGAAGCCCAAGTTTTCTGCTCCAGGTTTTATCGTCCCTAGTGACGTATACACTTACCAATCGTCCACCCGATGTGTTGGGCCTGATGTCACAACTGGGCGGGCATTTACATTTGCCCACCCAGTTGAGCTGTCACTCACCGCCGAGTCCCTGCAGCAAGTGTACGAGTGATCGGCAGACATATCTGTAGATATATAGGCCGTCTGCTCTGCTGCAAAGCCGATGTGATATGTCTGTGAACAGCATCATTCACTGACATATCTATGGTACACACCCACCGACATGCTTACGATAAATCGGCCATTCGATTGAACGTCCAATATAGCGCTAAGTGTCCACCCAGCTTTAGAGATGAGCAGTTTGCACTTATGGGGGTCATATGTGACAATTGGGGGTAAATGGGAACAAATATGATAAGGGATATGGGGGCATGTCTCTTGCTCACAATGCATGTGGCGATAAATAAAATCGGCTTAATCATTGCAATTGGGCTTAGTTGATAAATATACCCTTAAACTTCTGTATGTACAGTCATTGTTATCACATGCTGAGCACATTTATCTGAAACAAATTAATTTATCTGCTCCGTCTGTCTCTCACTCCATCATCCTGTCCCTCCTCTCAGCCCATCGTATTACTAATGATCCCTCTGCCAGCCCTTCTCACTCTGCACTGTCCTTTGTTACTATCTCACATGGACAGATCTCTTGTCTTTTCCTCTTCCATGACCCAAGTCCCTGTTCTTCCAGCCACTGTACTTACTGTATGTGTAATTTCTCTAATACTACATGATACATTTTTATGCCTAAATGTGTTATTCGTCCCTGTACTTCTCCTAATTATATGTCCTTGTACATATATTCCCTGTTCTATCTATCTTGTCCTGCCTTTCACCCTATTATACTGCACTCTCCTTACCCCCCTCCATCTTACCCTGCTATGTAGAACTCACCTTCCTCCTTCCTGGCCAGTAACTGGAAACTGCACCAACTGTAGGTAGGATGTTACAGGATGAAGCACTGTGATGTCACAGGATAGGTGTATGACGTCATAGCAAACATAGCAACCAATGCTGCTGAGTTACAGCTATCCTACATATACAATGTATACATCAGTTATAACTGGATTTACATAAACTTACAGTACAAAAAAGAGAATATTTTTGAAAAAGAACATTTTGTTATGAGTGCCCCAATATAAAAGAGAAGGGTAAATGTAAACAACATCAATATCTAGATTACAGTAGAGTAGAATTTGTGGGAGAGATGTACTAAGCCTTGGAGAGATATAATGTACCAACCAATCAGCTTCTAAATGTCAGTTTACAGGCTGTGTTTGAATAATGAGAGTTAGGAGCTAATTGGTTGGTACTTTATCTCTTTCCAAGGCTTAGTACATTTACCCCTGTATGTTCTCCCTGTGCTTGCATAAGCTTCCTCCAAGTTCCTCCCACTATCCAAACACATACTGGTAGGTGAATTGTCTCCTGACAAAAAAATAACATTAGTGTGTCTGTGTGTGCACCTTCCTGTATGTGTATATAATATATATATATATAGCAATCCAGACTTGCTTTTTATATTAACTTAGGATACTTCTTTATAACTATATAGGTGCGCCCTAATTGGGGATCGTAAGGGTGATTCTTGTCGTTTTAGACTGTAAGCTCCACTGGGGCAGGGACTGATATGAATGACTGAAATTTTCTCTGGAAAGAGCTGCGAAATATGTGCTATATAAATAAGAAAATAAAATTATACTGATAGAGAAATGAAGAGTGTAAACATGGTAACTGTATGTATTTGATGTTGTTTGCAGGACTGTAACTAGGGTAGTGCGACATGTGCCATGGCACAGGGCACCGCAGGGCAGGGGGCGCTGTTCGGGCCTGTCTATGTTCCTGTTTATTATCATTCTCACTTGTAGCTTCCTCTTCTTTTATCCCCAGCATCTCCTGCCCCTCCCCCCCTCTATCTCTTCCCTGGCCCTTCCCCATGAGGCCATGGCCCTTTTTCAGGTGCACTATCTTATGTCCCTATTTCAAAAATGTACCAAAAAGATGATCTAAATGGTTTTATAAGAGTTTTCAGCAATTACCTCTCTGAGATAGGTGAGATAGGTGAGATTATCTTCTCCTTGGCACGGTGTTAGCACAAACCTGGGTTCTCCAGACCACACTGTTCCTTATTGTGTATAGAGGCGCTGGCTACTCCTTGATGATCAGTAGTGATGAGCACTTGATTATCAGCACATGGCTCATATTACCTTCTTTCTTGTTGTGGAATCGCCATGGACATGCTCACTTTATCACATGGTGTCTTCATGTTGTGTGTTTGTCACTTGAGATTAGATTGATATAATGTAAGGACTTGGGGCCAGTTTAGATTCGGCCGCAACTGGATAATGTTTCTTTTACTGTGCATGCGTCTGAGCCACACTGTGCATTAGGACACAGGATGACAGTGACCGCTTGGAAGAGGTAACGGGGGAGTGGCAACAGAAATGCAGGCGTGTTGTGACCATTTTGGGTGCATGTTGCAACCCGCGACTGTGTCTTCAGTCGCAGTGTCACTGGCCCAGGCATCTTACTTACGATGGGTGTACTGAGCAACCATAGGTTTGCACAGAGGTCTGATGGTGCGACCGATGTTTCAGACATTCATCCCATGCTGACTTTTCAGACACAAGTGGCGGATCTGAGAAGTCAGCGGTAAATGTTTCTTTACAAATGACATCGGCTGCAACACCGTGCAACGGACCCACAGACTGAGCGGCCGATTTTGGTAAGCGCCACTTACTACAGTTAACAATTGGCCGCACGATCTGGTCTGAGCAGACATCACAGATGGGCAGCCATTTACATTTGCCTGCCCAGTTGTGATGTCAGTGTCATCGGCTCCTGCTGCCAGAGTTCAGTCGGTCAGTGGGTTGTCCGTACACACAAGCAGATGCGCACAATAGATCTGCAAGATATATTGCATATTCCGTGCTGCACAGCCGACACAACATATCTGTAAACGACATAATTCATAGATATATTGTGTGCACACCCTTAACGATATATCGTTCATCAGCTGTACGATCAATATACTGCACAGTGTGTACCCAGCATTACTGTGGTTCTGCCTTTGTACACTGCGAGTAATGTTCTTTCAAATAACAAACAGCAGAAAATGTGGAGAGAGTAATCTTTATGTATAAGGTACTGTAGGTGCAGGCAGCCGGGCTTTGTGTGACCATGATAATATGTGTCAGTGCAGTATGTGATGCTGTGAGGCGGACACTGAAGGGAAGTGCTGTGAGGCGGACATTGAAGAGGCTGGTGCAAGTGCTGTGGTTATTGTACTGTATATTGTTTCCTATATATTGTATCAGTCACAAGAATAGTCTCAGTTTGTCAAACAAGGCTGGTAGGTGATGTCTTTGATTATAGTTATTTTTCACTAATATCATTACACATTTAGGGGGGAATTCAATTAGACGCGATAAAGCGCAAACTTCACGTCGGTGAAATTTTCGCACACTTTGGGTGTTTTGTGAGATATTTTAGCGTCTTTTGTCTATGCGCACTCCCGTTTTTCACACTATCCTATTACTAAAGACGTGAAAACGCATTTGCACGAAAACTGTTCGTGGAGTAACCTGCGAAAAGTACAGCACTTTATGGGGAAATCTGTACCCCATAAAAAGGCTAACTGACAGATCAATTTCTAAGTGTATTATTGGCCCTAATAAAAGTGTGTAAAATGGCTGTTATATGCTTATATGTATAACAGTGGAAAAATGAGAAAAAGCTATTATTTTTGGGCAAAATAAATGCTGCAGTTAAATTGGGAGTACATTAAAATGGGTCCAAGTATAATTTTGAGTCCAAGAAGTGCACTTTAAAAAAATTTGAAAAATACACCAGGTGCAGCATCCTGCTATTTTTAAAACACATGTCCCATCCATACAGCCCCAAAATACCAGACCCACTACTTTAAATCCATTTTCCATCACTTATAATTTTTCACCCCAAAATGACATAATTATTTGCCAAATTAAGCTAATTAAAAATATGTTTTGCCTAATTTGTCATTAAGGGGGGAGGGGGGGGGGTGGTTGGTGTCCAAGGTGAACCAAGTCCCCACATTTTTAGCCAAACACAGGGATTTTGCACAAACCGCATCCCTATTAGATAAACTACGCTTGCAGTTTTTATGTAACGTCCATTATGCCATTGCTTTGCACTGATAGAGAATCCTGGGTTAGTTAATTGCATTTGCCCCAGGCTAAAACTTGCCAGCCAACCTCTGCCTATGGTCCGTTACTATCAGAAGCTAATTAACTTACCAGTATGTCATTGGACGATTGGGAGGAAAATGGAGCACCAACATATGAACAATTGACCCCTGTTCCCAGGGCTGCAAGGTAGCCATGCTAACTACTGTGTCACTTTGCTATCCTTATAATTATATAGGGGCAGCACAATTAGTGATAATTGTTCCTCTTCTTATAATAGGGAGCAGAAAGCTGGGTTTACATTTGGTTGACACTCAACTCAACTCTTGTGCTTCTAATAGTGCGCTTTCATTGGGAAAACTCGCTGCTTGAAGCTATGTCGTGAAAGAAGGAGAACCTCAGGCTGCATGGCAGAGCAGCGGGTGAATAAGTGCCGTGCACATCTTTTCACTGTGAGGGGAGAGCCTGGGGGAAGCCCCTCATTTCCGAGAGTGCTGGGTTTCGCCCCCTGAGTAATGTAAAAGGGGGCGTGCTGCGAGGCCAAAGCCCTTTACCAATACGTCACATTCCCTTTTCTGGAGTGGAAGTCCCACATCTAATATGGCAAATGTTGGGAGGTATGATTTATCCAAAACATAGCTTATCTAAATTAAGACACAGAAAACCATTGGTGGGAAATAGGGTCAGCTTTATTTACCTTTATTACTTTTCCTTGTAGTTTTACTGTCAGAATTCCTCCTCCATCGCTTGCTCGCTGTCACTGATTGGGCGTTCGGTCTCCGCCCGGGTGGGTCTGTGTCCGGTCCTCTCACGGGGGGGCTCCTGGCTCTTCGTGCGGCAGGAGAGACAAACGCGTGATGACGTCACCGCGTCCTCTCATTCCTGCCAGCACAATGGGAGGGGGACCAACAGGGATCGAGGGAGGCGGGCTGAGTGTCTAGCGCTACACAAAAGCCACATATACTGATATTGGAGGCGCGGCGGCAGGTGGCAGCAGGGCAGGCAGAAAGTCTCATTCAGTCAGGCAGCCACAGCACTGAGTGCTGTGGCCATGAACACTGCTGCCGTCCGCCTTCCTCCCCCGCGGCACTGCCTGGACCGGCCCATCTGGCCATCGTCCTTTCTGGCATTTGCCAGAACTGCCCGATGGTCGGTCCGGCCCTGCCTACATGTATCATATTGTTAGTCTCTATCTGTAGACCACCATCTGCACAGATAGTGACCAAGGGCTCTATTTATTAACATTATTTTTATTTTTCACACCCTTTTCACATTATTTTAGTTTCACCTGTAGTTATTACAGGGCAATTGGAGTAGAATTAGTCCATTATGCCGTTGCTTTGCACTGGTAGAGATCACGGGGGGCAGGGCTTAGCGTCGGTGGGGGGGAAGCAGAGATGGTGGGTCGGCGCATGCGCGGGCTCTTAGTCGCGGTATTTTTTCCGAAAATACCGCGACTAGAGTGCGGATGGGATCCGCAGGGACAGAGCTTTATCACAAGCTCTGTCCCTGCAAGGGATTTATAGTAAATCCCTGTGATATTGCCTGAATTCGCAATGCGAATTCACTCGGTAATATCACACTACAATCAGCATTCAATATGCGGATTGTAGTAAATAGAGCCCCATAAATTACAATCCCGCAAATGTAGGACTTATTAGCTCTGGAACATCTGACACAATCCAAGGAAGTTTTGACAGGTAAAGGCCCCCATACATCAGCAATTCTGCAATTTGCAATCGATTGTGTATAAATATCTTTCCCTTTTTCAATCGATTGCAGAATTGCCACAATCGATTGAAAAAGGGAAAGATTTTTATACACAATCGATTGCAAATTGCAGAATTGCTGCAATCAATTGCTGGTGTATGGGGGCCTTAAGAACAATGCTAATTGCCATAATGGTAAGATAGCTTTATTCCATATTTTACCCTTTATAGTTTATACATGTTACTTATCATGCAGATCTCTTTTTCTGTAGAAACATAAATGCATGCAGATTCTGTCGTATTTATTTGTGTTTTATTCATCTCCATTATCTCAGCGAAACCTGCCCGAATAACCAGTACCTGTCTCTGAGATGCTCAGGTAATCAGCTCTTTAATTTCTCCCATTTATAGTACAGTGAGGCAATTTTGTGGGCTTAAACCATATTTAGAAGACATCTACAATGACAAACTTGCATTGTAAATACATTTTCAATACATTTCTTTCAAAAATAAAATATTTGCAGATAATTTCAGCACAAAGGGAACTATTAGCTGAATACTGCAATAGTTCTATGAGCCAAACTATAGGGAAGCTGTCAAGTTTTAAGTGTGAACCCAGGTTATTGAGATTTCCAACCCTGCATATCTGCAGCATGTATCACAATTAAGATACAGTCAGGTGCATAAATATTGGGACATTGACAGAATCTTCATATTTTGGCCTCTATTCACCACCACAATGGCTTTGAAATGAAACAAACAAGATGTGCTTTAACTGCAGACTTTCAGATTTAATTTGAGGGTAATTACATCCAAATCAGGTGAACGGTGTAGGAATTACAACGGTTTCTATATGAGCCTCCCACTTGTTAAGGGGCCAAAAGTAATGGGACTATCAACTCAAAAGCTATTTCATGGACAGGTGTGGGCTATTCCCTCATTATTTCATTATCAATTAAGCAGGTAAAAGGTCTGGAGTGACATTTGCATTTGGAGTCAGTTGCAGTCGACTCTCAATATGAGATTCAAAGAGCTGTCACTATCAGTGAAGCAAGCCATCATTAGGCTGAAAAATCAAAACAAACCCATCAGAGAGATAGCAAAAACATTAGGTGTGGCCAAATTAACTGTTTGGAACATTCTTAAAAAGAAAGAACGCATCGGAGAGCTCAGCAACACCAAAAGACCCGGAAGACCACGGAACACAAATGTGGTGGATGACAGAAGAATTATTTCCCTGGTGAAGAAAAACCCCTTCACAACAGTTTGCCAAATCAAGAACACTCTCCAGGAGGTAGGTGTATATGTGTCAAAGTCAACAATCAAGAGAAGACTTCACAAGAGTGAATATAGAGGGTTCATCACAAGATGTAAACCATTGGTGAGCCTCAAAACAGGAAGACCAGATTAGAGTTTGCCAAACAACATCTAAAAAAGCCATTACAATTCTGGAACAACATCCTATGGACAGATGAGACAAAGATCAACTTGTACCAGAGTGATGGGAAGAGATGAGTATGGAGAAGGAAAGGATCTGCTCATGATCCAAAATATACCACCTCATCAGTGAAGCATGGTGGTGGTAGAGTCATGGCGTGGGCATGTATGGCTGTCAATGGAACTGGTTCCCTTGTATTTATTAATGATGTGACTGCTGACAAAAGCAGCAGAATGAATTCTGAAGTGTTTCGGGCAATATTATATGCTCATATTCAGTCAAATGCTTCAGAACTCTTTGGACGGAGCTTCACAGTGCAGATGGACAATGACCCAAAGCATACTGCAGAAGCAACCAAAGAGTTTTTTAAGGCTAAAAAGTGGAATGTTATGCAATGGCCAAGTCAATCCCCTGACCTGAATCCGATTGAGCATGCATTTCACTTGATGAAGACAAAACTGAAGGGAAAATGCTCCAAGAACAAGCAGAAACTGAAGACATTTGCAGTAGAGGCCTGGCAGAGCATCACCAGGGATGAAGCCCAGCGTCTGGTGATGTCTATGCGTTCCAGACTTCAGGCTGTAATTGCCTGCAAATGTTTTGCAACAAAGTATTAAAAAGTGAAAGTTAGATTTAGGATTGTTTAGTTTGTCCCATTACTTTTGGCCCCTTAAAAAGTGGGAGGCACATATAGAAACCGTTGTAATTCCTACACCGTTCACCTGATTTGGATGTAATTACCCTCAAATTAAATCTGAAAGTCTGCAGTTAAAGCACATCTTGTTTGTTTCATTTCAAAGCCATTGTGGTGGTGAATAGAGGCCAAAATATGAAAATTCTGTCAATGTCCCAATATTTCTGCACCTGACTGTATCTTAACTGTGATACATGCTGCAGATATGCAGGGTTGGAAATCTCAATAACCTGGGTTCACACTTAAAACTTGACAGCTTCCCTATAGTTTGGCTCATAGAACTATTGCAGTATTCAGCTAATAGTTCCCTTTGTGCTGAAATTATCTGCAAATATTTTATTTTTGAAAGAAATGTATTGAAAATGTATTTACAATGCAAGTTTGTCATTGTAGATGTCTTCTAAATATGGTTTAAGCCCACAAAATTGCCTCACTGTACTATAAATGGGAGAAATTAAAGAGCTGATTACCTGAGCATCTCAGAGACAGGTACTGGTTATTCGGGCAGGTTTCGCTGAGATAAAGGAGATGAATAAAACACAAATAAATACGATAGAATCTGCATGCATTTATGTTTCTACAGAAAAAGAGATCTGAATGATAAGTAACATGTATAAACTACAAAGGGTAAAATATGGAATAAAGCTATCTTACCATTATGGCAATTAGCATTGCTCTTAAGGCCCCCATACACCAGCAATTGATTGCAGCAATTCTGCAATTTGCAATCGATTGTGTATAAAAATCTTTCCCTTTTTCAATCGATTGTGGCAATTCTGCAATCGATTGAAAAAGGGAAAGATATTTATACACAATCGATTGCAAATTGCAGAATTGCTGATGTATGGGGGCCTTTACCTGTCAAAACTTCCTTGGATTGTGTCAGATGTTCCAGAGCTAATAAGTTCTACATTTGAGGGATTGTAATTCATGGTCACTAACTGTGCAGATGGTGGTCTACAGATAGAGACTAACAATATGATACATGTAGGCAGGGCCGGACCGACCATCGGCCAGATGGGGCCGGTCCAGGCAGTGCTGCGGGGGAGGGAGGCGGACGGCTGCAGTGTTCATCGCCACAGCACTCTGTATAGGCAGTGCTGTGGCTGCCTGACTGAATGAGACTTTCTGCCTGCCCTGCTGCCACCTGCCGCCGCGCCTCCAATATCAGTATATGTGGCTGTTGTGTAGCGCTAGACACTCAGCCCGCCTCCCTCAATCCCCGTTGGTCCCCCTTCCATTGTGCTGGCAGGAATGAGAGGACACGGTGACGTCATCATGCGTTTGTCTCTCCTGCCGCATGAAGAGCCAGGAGCCGCCGTGAGAGGACCGGACACAGACCCACCCGGGCGGAGACTGAACGCCCAATCAGTGACAGTGAGCAAGCGATGGAGGAGGAGTTCTGACAGTAAAACTGCAAGGAAAAGTAATAAAGGTAAATAAAGCTGACCCTATTTCCCACCAATGGTTTTCTGTGTCTATGTTTTGGATAAATCATACCTCCCAACATTTGCAATATTAGATGCGGGACTTCCACTCCAGAAAAGGGGATGTGACGTATTGGTAAAGGGCTTTGGCCTCGCAGCACGCCCCCTTTTACATTACTCAGGGGGCGAAACCCAGCACTCTCGGAGATGAGGGGCTGCCCCCAGGCTCTCCCCTCACAGTGAAAAGATGTGCACGGCACTTATTCACCCGCTGCTCTGCCATGCAGCCAGAGGTTCTCCTTCTTTCCCGACATAGCTTCAAGCAGCGAGTTTTCCCAATGAAAGCGCACTATTAGAAGCACAAGAGTTGAGTTGAGTGTCAACCAAATGTAAACCCAGCTTTCTGCTCCCTATTATAAGAAGAGGAACAATTATCACTAATTGTGCTGCCCCTATATAATTATAAGGATAGCAAAGTGACACAGTAGTTAGCATGGCTACCTTGCAGCCCTGGGAACAGGGGTCAATTGTTCATATGTTGGTGCTCCATTTTCCTCCCATCGTCCAATGACATACTGGTAAGTTAATTAGCTTCTGATAGTAACGGACCATAGGCAGAGGTTGGCTGGCAAGTTTTAGCCTGGGGGCAAATGCAATTAACTAACCCAGGATTCTCTATCAGTGCAAAGCAACGGCATAATGGACGTTACATAAAAACTGCAAGCGTAGTTTATCTAATAGGGATGCGGTTTGTGCAAAATCCCTATGTTTGGCTAAAAATGTGGGGACTTGGTTCACCTTGGACACCAACCCCCCCCTCCCCCCTTAATGACAAATTAGGCAAAAAATATTTTTATTTAGCTTAATTTGGCAAATAATTATGTCATTTTGTGGTGAAAAAATTAAAAGTGATGGAAAATGGATTTAAAGTAGTGGGTCTGGTATTTGGGGGCTGTATGGATGGGACATGTGTTTTAAAAATAGCAGGATGCTGCACCTGGTGTATTTTTCAAATTTTTTTAAAGTGCACTTTTTGGACTCAAAATTATACTTGGACCCATTTTAATGTACCCCCAATTTAACTGCAGCATTTATTTTGCCCAAAAATAATAGCTTTTTCTCATTTTTCCAGTTATACATATAAGCATATAACAGCCATTTTACACACTTTTATTAGGACCAATAATACACTTCGAAATTGATCTGTCAGTTAGCCTTTTTATGGGGTACAGATTTCCCCATAAAGTGCTGTACTTTTCGCGAGTTACTCCACGAACAGTTTTCGTGCGAATGCGTTTTCACGTCTTTAGTAATAGGATAGTGAGAAAAACAGGAGTGTGCATAGACAAAAGACGCTAAAATATCTCACAAAAACACCCAAAGTGTGCGAAAATGTCACCGACGTAAAGTTTTCACTTTATCGCGTCTAATTGAATTCCCCCCTAAATGTGTAATGATATTTGTGAAAAATAATTATAATCAAAGACATCACCTACCAGCCTTGTTTGACAAACTGAGACTATTCTTGTGACTGATATAATATATAGGAAGCAATATACAGTACAATAACCACCTCACAGCACTTCCCCTCAGTGTCCGCCTCACAGCATCACATACTGCACTGACACATATCATCCATGGTCACACAAAGCCCGGCTGCCTGCACCTACAGTACCTTATACATAATTATTACTCTGTCCACATTTTCAGTAGTTTGCTGTTAGAAAGAACAATACTCGGAGTGTAGAAAGGCAGAACCACAGTAATGCTGGGTACACACTGGGCCTGATTCAGAGCCGGACGCTCTGACAAGAGCGCTCGCTGTGAATCAGTGCCGTCCTACATATTATTGGAGCGGCCTCGTGGCCGCTCGCATAGCTGTGGTGACCACCCACAGCTTATGCGAGCGGCCAAAAAGATGGTCGCGATGGTCAAGACCATCGCGACCATCGGGCTTGCGACGAGACCCTGCGGTAGGATCTCGCTGCCACAAGCACAGGAGTGCTTGTATCAGAGCCAAAAGCACTCCCACTGACATCACTAGTGATGTCAGTGGGGCTGGCCCCAGACAGTAGGCGTTCCCATGGGAACGCCTCCATCTGGGCAGCAACGCCCCCGGCACGCCCACCAAAGGGGGCGTGCTGTCACTCACCATCGACAGGTGCGAGACCCATAGCGACAGCTTGGCCGTCGCTATTCGGGTCTCGCGAATGCGCACGACGGAGCTCCCTCCGTCGTGCACATGCGCACTGGAGCACCATCGACCCGCTTGCGTGCGCTCAGCGCTCGTGAGCGGGTCTGAATCATGCCCACTGTGCAGTATATTGATCGTACAGCTGATGAACGATATATCGTTAAGTGTGTGCACACAATATATCTATGAATTATGTTGATTACAGAGATGTCGTGTCGGCTGTTCAGCACGGCATATGCAATATATCTTGCAGATCTATCGTGCGCATCTGCTTGTGTGTACGGACAACCCACTGACCGACTGTACTCTGGCAGCAGGAGCCGATGACACTGACATCACAACTGGGCAGGCAAATGTAAATGGCCGCCCATCTGTGATGTCTGCTCAGACCAGATCGTGCGGTCAATTGTTAAGTGTGGTAAGTGGCGCTTACCAAAATTGGCCGCTAAGTCTATGGGTCCGTTGCACGGTGTTGCAGGCGAAGTTATTTGTAAAGAAACATTTACCGCTGACTTCTCAGATCCGCCACTTGCGTCAGAAAAGTCAGCATGGGATGAACGTCTGAAACATCGGTCGCACCATCGGACCTCTGTGCAAACCTATGGTCGTTCAGTACACCCATCGTAAGTAAGATGCCTGGGCCAGTGACACTGCGACCGAAGACACAGTCGCGGGCTTCAACATGCACCCAAAATGGTCACAACACGCCTGCATTTCTGTTGCCACTCCCCCGTTACCTCTTCCAAGCGGTCACTGTCATCCTGTGTCCTAATGCACAGTGTGGCTCAGACGCATGCACAGTAAAAGAAACATTATCCAGTTGCGGCCGAATCTAAACTGGCCCCAAGTCCTTACATTATATCAATCTAATCTCAAGTGACAAACACACAACATGAAGACACCATGTGATAAAGTGAGCATGTCCATGGCGATTCCACAACAAGAAAGAAGGTAATATGAGCCATGTGCTGATAATCAAGTGCTCATCACTACTGATCATCAAGGAGTAGCCAGCGCCTCTATACACAATAAGGAACAGTGTGGTCTGGAGAACCCAGGTTTGTGCTAACACCGCACCAAGGAGAAGATATTCTCACCTATCTCACCTAACTCAGAGAGGTAATTGCTGAAAACTCTTATAAAACAATTTAGATCATCTTTTTGGTACATTTTTGAAATAGGGACATAAGATAGTGCACCTGAAAAAGGGCCATGGCCTCATGGGGAAGGGCCAAGGAAGAGCTAGAGGGGGGGGGGGGGGGCAGGAGATGCTGGGGATAAAAGAAGAGGAAGCTACAAGTGAGAATGATAATAAACAGGAACATAGGGGGTCATTCAGACCCGCTCACGAGGGAAGTTCGCTCGCAAGCGGGTCGATGTTCCCCACTGCACATGCGCACGATGGAGGGAGCTCCGTCGTGCGCATGCGCGAGACCCGGCGAGCGACGGGCTCTCCATCGCTCCGGGTCTCGCACCAAAGGGGGCGTGCTGTCGATGTTGATTGACAGCACGCCCCCTTTAGTGGGCGTGCCGGGGGCGCGCCTGCCAGACGGAGGCGTTCCCATGGGAACGCCTACCGTCTGAAGCCGGCCCCACTGACATCACTAGTGATGTCAGTGGGAGTGATTTTGGCTCTGACAGAGCCAAAATTACTCCAGGGCTTGCGGCAGCGCGACCCTACTGCAGGTCTCCGTCGCAAGCCCGATGGTCGCGATGGTCAAGACCATCGCGACCATCATCATGGACTCTCGCATATGCTGTAGGTGGTAACCCACAGCTATGCGAGCGGCCAGGAGGCCGCTCCATTTTCATGGAGGAGGGACCTGATTCAGAGCGAGCGCTCTGGTCAGAGCGTTCAGCTCTGAATCAGGCCCATAGACAGGCCCGAACAGCGCCCCCTGCCCTGTGGTGCCCTGTGCCATGGCACATGTCGCACTACCTTAGTTACAGTCCTGCAAGCAACATCAAATACATACAGTTACCATGTCTACACTCTTCATTTCTCTATCATTATAATTTTATTTTGTTATTTATATAGCACATATATCGCAGCTCTTTCCAGAGAAAATTTTAGTCATTCATATCAGTCCCTGCCCCAATGGAGCTTACAGTCTAAAACGACAAGAATCACCCTTACGATCCCCAATTAGGGCGCACCTATATAGTTATAAAGAAGTATCCTAAGTTAATATAAAAAGCAAGTCTGGATTGCTATATATATATATATATATATATATATATATATATACACAGGAAGGTGCACACACAGACACACTAATGCACTAATGTTATTTTTTTGTCAGGAGACAATTCACCTACCTGTATATATTTGGATAGTGGGAGGAACTTGGAGGAAACTTACGCAAGCACAGGGAGAACATACAGGGGTAAATGTACTAAGCCTTGGAAAGAGATAAAGTACCAACCAATTAGCTCCTAACTCTAATTATTCAAACACAGCCTGTAAACTGACATTTAGAAGCTGATTGGTTGGTACATTATATCTCTCCAAGGCTTAGTACATCTCTCCCACAAACTCTACTCTACTGTAATCTAGATATTGATGTTCTTTACATTTACCCTTCTCTTTTATATTGGGGCACTCATAATGAAATGTTCTTTTTCTAAAATATTCTCTTTTTTGTACTGTAAGTTCATGTAAATCCAGTTATAACTGATGTATACATTGTATATGTAGGATAGCTGTAACTCAGCAGCATTGGTTGCTATGGTTACTATGACATCAAACACCTATCCTGTGACATCACAGTGCTTCATCCTGTAACATCCTACCTACAGTTGGTGCAGTTTCCAGTTACTGGCCAGGAAGGAGGAAGGTGAGTTCTACATAGCAGGGTAAGATGGAGGGGGGTAAGGCATACATGCCTACTCTCCCTGGAATCGCGGGAGGCTCCCGATTTTTCGGGTAACCCCCCGCGATCCCGGAAGAGTAGGCATATCTCCCGCATCCCGCCCACTTCCTAGTGAAGTGGGCAGGATGGGGAGATTTTACCTGAAATTATCGGGTCCGTCGGGAAGGGGCGGGGCTAAATTAGGCAAATCGCGTCATTTAACCCCGCCCCCTCCTCACGGACCCGCGAATCACGGGGGTTTTCTGTAAAGGGGCGGGGCCTAATGCCGTCTATCGTCTGGCCCCGCCCCCCGAAGAGGAGAGCAGCAGGTCCCCCTCCTGCTCCTCCCGGAAAGCTGCCCAGCAAAGTAGGTAAGTATGGGCTACATAGCAGGGTAAGATGGAGGGGGGTAAGGAGAGTGCAGTATAATAGGGTGAAAGGCAGGACAAGATAGATAGAACAGGGAATATATGTACAAGGACATATAATTAGGAGAAGTACAGGGACGAATAACACATTTAGGCATAAAAATGTATCATGTAGTATTAGAGAAATTACACATACAGTACAGTGGCTGGAAGACCAGGGACTTGGGTCATGGAAGAGGAAAAGACAGGAGAACTGTCCATGTGAGATAGTAACAAAGGACGATGCAGAGTGAGAAGGGCTGGCAGAGGGATCATTAGTAATACGATGGGCTGTGAGGAGGTACAGGATGATGGAGTGAGAGACAGACGGGGCAGATAAATTAATTTGTTTCAGATAAATGTGCTCAGCATGTGATAACAATGACTGTACATACAGAAGTTTAAGGGTATATTTATCAACTAAGCCCAATTGCAATGATTAAGCTGATTTTATTTATCACCACATGCATTGTGAGCAAGAGACATGCCCCCCTATCCCTTATCATATTTGTCCCCACTTACCCCCAATTGTCACATATGACCCCCATTCATGCAAACTGCTCATCTCTAAAGCTGGGTGGACACTTAGCGCTATATTGGCCGTTCAATCGAATGGACGATTTATCGCAAGCATGTCGGTGGGTGTGTACCATAGATATGTCAGTGAATTATGCTGTTCACAGACATATCGCAACGGCTTTGCAGCAGAGCAGACTGCCTATACATCTACAGATATGTCTGCCGATCGCACGTACACTTGCTGCAGGGACTCGGCGGTGAGGGACAGCTCAACTGTGTGGGCAAATGTAAATGCCCGCCCAGTTGTGACATCAGGCCCGTCACATCGGGCGGACGATTGGTAAGTGTATATGTACTTACCAATCGTCACATAGATCGGCGGGTTGACCTAGTGTGTAACCAGCAATGTGAGTTTTGTATGGTTCTAACATGGTCTTAACACTAGGGAAGATAAAACCTGGAGCAGATAACTTGGGCCTCTATGAGGTAGGATCTCGGTCTTGGATGAAAGAGTAATAAAAACTAGGGATGTGCGCCAGACCATTTTGGATTTGGATTTGGTTCTAATTCGTCGTCCGGCTTTGGATTTGGATTTGGATTTGCCAAACTGCGGTGACTGGCTTTGGATTTGGATTTGGATTTGGATTTTTTTACAAAAATTGACAAAAAAAGCTAAAATCACATAAATTGGTCTTTTTTCTCTTCCTAGAGTATTATTAACCTCAATAACATTAATTTCCAGTCAATTTAGACCATATCACAGCTTATAATATTATTTTCAACATTTATTGGCCAAAGGTTGCAGTGAGCTGACTGGTTACTAAGCGACAAAGCAGTGGCACACTGACACAGACACCACAGTATAAAGCACATCTATGACACGTTGCCACACAGCAGTGGCAGAAATGAAAAGTAATGCACCCACCCAGTGGGGTACGGCCAGCAGAGTCACAGTACTTGTTTAAATAGTGGGCTATGGCCCAAGGAGTCAAAGTGCACAATCTTATTCACATTACACCGCACATAGGGCCTGATTCACATTACACCATAACGTAGTGTCTCTTATTTATGTTACAACACACAGTAGTGCCCCTTTTACACAATGCCCACAGTAGTGACCCTTTTACACAGTGCCCACAGTAGTGCCCCTTTTACACAATGCTCACAGTAGTGGTGTCCCTTACACAATGCCCCCAGTAGTGGTTCCCCCAATGCAGTCCCCTTAGTAGTAGGGTCACCTATGCAGTGCCCCCAGTAGAATGCCCCCCAGTAGTATGCCCCCCATTAGCAGGCCCCCCAGTAGTATGCCCCCCATTAGCATGCCACCCAGTAGTATGCCCCCCATTAGCAGGCCCCCCCAGTAGTATGCCCCCCATTATCATGCCCCCCATTAGCAGCCCCCCCAGTAGTATGGCCCCCCCAGTAGTAGGCTGCCCCCGTAGCAGGCCCCCCCAGTAGTAGGCTGCCCCAGTAGTATTCCCCCCTGTAGTATGGCCCCCCAGTAGTATGGCTCCCCCCCAGTAGTAGACCCCCCCAGTAGTAGGCCCCCCCCAGTAGCAGGCCCCCCCAGTAGTATGCCCCCCCAGTAGTATGACCCCCCCAGTAGTATGACCCCCCCAGTAGCAGGCCCCTCCAGTAGCAGACCCCTCCAGTAGTATAGCCCCCCCCAGTAGCAGGCCCCCCCAGTAGTATGGCCCCCCACACCCCCAGTAGCAGACCCCCCCAGTAGCAGCCCCCCCCCCAGTAGCGCCCCCGGCCCTTACACAAGTAAAATAAAAACTTACCTGATTCCCCGCTCCCGCGCCGTCCACTCTGCTGTCACACGCTGAAGAGGAAGCCGGAAGACGGAGCTCGTGTGTGAGCTCCAGCCGGCTCCCTTCGTGCAGCAGCCAATGAGAGTCTATGTGACTCTCAATGGCTGCTGTAAAAAACACACAGCTGCCGCTGCCGCTATTACAGCGCTCTGCCCTACACAATAGGAGCCCTGATGTCGGATTCTCTAGTGAGAAGCCGACATCAGGCGGCCGCCGTTCGGCCCCGAACGGGGATCTGAGTCAGGTGGTGAACACCCGAACAGGGTTTGGGTGGACTTGGATCCCCAATGTTCGGAGCAGTTCGGATTCCACAGAATCCGAACCGCTCATATCTAATTAAAACGCATTAATAGAAAAATGTATAAAATTGAAAGTCACAACAAAATGTAGTAGTAAAATTATACAAATAGTATGTTTAATCAAGAAATTTTGAAGGCAGGACAGCAGACGACTGGAGGGAGCTGCAGAATGAAGGAAGACAGGATCTGCAGTGTGTCATTTCCCATATGTAGGATGTCAGACACATCTGGAGCAGTGGCGTAGTCAGGACAGCAGAAAAATGGAAGGATCTGCGGAATGCAAGAAGGCAGGATCTGCAGTGTTTCTTTTCCCACATGTAGGCCATCAGACAGTGGCGTAACTAGGATCTTCGGAGCCCAGGGCAAATTTAAGATTGGAGCCGTACCTCCCCAATCCAAGTTCAGCGCCCCTCCAGCGCACTGTAAAAAAATGGGCGTGGTCAAACGATGAAAGCGGCATGGCTACTGAAAATGGGGCGGGCCAACATGACATGCCACCAATTTCTTGTCAGTCTGGGAACATTCCTTTCTATTCCATATACACCTTACCTATATGGTGGTTTCTCACAATGTGGAACCTCTGAAGAAATACATAGGACGATGGCATCTTCAGTCGGTATTCACTATTCATGTAGGTCACATCATCTGGAAGATGCCTGTTTGTATAGGAATATTAACAAGGTCATCATCATATGATAGCGGTTCAACCAGACTCATCCCCCCTGTGTAACTTCCTTCCCCCTGCGTCTCTCAGCCATACCATCATCTCACTGCATCATCTCTTAGCCACATCATCATCTCCCTGCGTGTCATCTCTTTTTAGCCACACCATGGCCTCCTCCCCCTGCGTCGTCTCTCAGCACACCACCACTGCCCCCCCTGCGTAGTCTCTCAGCACACCATCATCTCCCCCCCCATGCATCAACTCTCAGCACACCATCACCCCCCCGCGTTGTCTCTCAACACAAAGACACACACTGACACAGATACACACAGACATATACACACACACTGACACATATACACACACTGCCATAGATACACACTGACACAGATACACAGGCATACACAAACACTACCATAGATACACACTAACACATATACACACACACACACACTGATAATATACATACACACTGACACATATACATACTGACACACACTGACAAATATATATATATATATATATATATATATATAAAGACAAATGGTAGGCGGCACTCACGGGACTTTTCAGAAAAGAATCAAACTGACAACTGTGTCAAACCAAGGTTTGACACAGTTGTCAGTTTGATTCTTTTCTGAAAAGTCCCGTGAGTGCTGCCTACCATTTGTCTTTAAATACATTGCTCCTTGTAGCACTTTTGGATGGCACCTGGGCCAAATTTATGCATTGCATGAATGTGGAGTGCCAGCCCATATGACTTCTTTTATATATATATATATATATATATATATATATATATTTATTAACATATACATACACACAAACACTGACACATATATATATATATATACACACACACTGACAAATATACACATACACCATGACACATATACACACACACAAAGCCTATACAGACACACACATACACACACACACACACAAAGCCTATACAGAAACCCTTACACACACAAAGCCAATACAGAGACACTTACACACAAAGCCTATACAGAGACACTTACACATATACACACAAAGCCTATACAGAGACACTTACACACACAAAGCCTATACAGAGACACATACATACATACACACACAAAGCCTATACAGACACACTTACACACACAAAGCCTATACAGAGACACACACACAAAGCCAATATAGACACCCTTATGCACACACACAAAGCTTATACAGAGACACTTACAAACACAAAGCCTATACAGAGACACTTACACACAAAGCCTATACAGAGACACATACACACACACACACACACAAAGCCTATACAGACATTTACACACAAAGCCTATACAGAGACACTTACACACACAAAGCCTATATAGACACCCTTACACACACACACAAAGCTTATAAAGAGACACTTACACACACCCCCTATACAGAGACACTTACACACAAAGCCTATACAGAGACACTTACACACACACAAAGCCTATACAGACACTTATACACACACACAAAGCTTATACAGAGACACTTACACACAAAGCCTATACAGAGACACTTACACACACACACAATGCTTATATAGACACTTACACACACACACAAAGCTTATACAGTGACACTTACACACAAAAAAAGCCTATACAGAGACACTTACACACACGCACAAAGCCTATACAGAGACACTTACACACCACACACACACAAAGCATATACATAGACACTTACACACACACACAAAGCCTATACAGAGACACTTACACACACACAAAGCCTACACAGAGACACTTACACATACACACACAAAGCTTATGCAGAGACAATTACACACAAAGCCTATACAGAGACACTTACACACACTCAAAGCTTATACAGAGACACTTACACACACATACAAAGCCTATACAGAAACACTTACACACAAAGCCTATACAGAGACACTTACACATAAAGCCTATACAGAGACACTTACACACACACAAAGCGTATACAGAGACACTTACACACATGCACAGTAAGCTTATACAGAGACACTTACACACAAAGCCTATACAAAGACACTTACACACACACACATTCACACACACAAAGCCTATACAGAGACATTTACATAAAAGCCTTTAGAGAGACATTCACACACACAAAGCCTATACAGAGACACTTACACACACAAAGCTTATACAGAGACACACACACAAAGCCTATACAGAGACACTTACACACACACAAAGCTTATACAGAGACACTTACACACACACACAAAGCCTATACAGAGACACTTCCACATACACAATCAAAGCTTATGCAGAGACTCTTGCACACATAGCCTATGCAGAGACACTTACACACACAAAGCCTATACAGAGAAACTTACACACAAAGCCTATACAGAGACACACACAAAGCCTATACAGAGACACTTACACACAAAACCTATACAGAGACTTACACACACACAAAGCTTATACAGAGACACGTACACACACAAAGCCTATACTGAGACAATCACATACACACACACAAAGCTTATGCAGAGACACTTACACACACACAGCTCATACAGAGACACTTACACACAAAGCCTATACAGAGACACTTACACACACACACATAAAGCCAATACAGAGACACTTACATACACACATACACACACACACAAAGCCTATACAGAGACACACACAAGGCCTATACAGAGACACTTACACACACACAAAGCCTATAAAGAGACACTTACATATAAACACAAAGCTTATGCAGAGACACAGAGACACTTACACACAACGCCTATACAGAGACACTTACACACACACAAAGCCTATACAGAGACTTACACACACACACAAAGCTTATACCGAGACACTTACACACAAAGCCTATACAGAGACACTTACACACACACAAAGCCTATAAAGAGACACTTACACATAAACACAAAGCTTATGCAGAGACACAGAGACACTTACACACACAAAGCCTATACAGAGCCACTTACACACACACACAAAGCCTTTACAGAGACACACACAAAGCCTATACAGAGACACTTACACACACACACAGCCTATACAGAGACATACACACAAAGCTTATATAGAGACACTTACACACAAAGCCTATACAGAGACACTTACACACACATACAAAGCCTATACAGAGACACTTACACACATACACGAAGCCTATACAGAGACACTTACACACACAAAGCCTATACAGAGACACTTACACACAAAGCCTATACAGAGACACTTACACACAAAGCCTATACAGAGACACTTACACACACACACAAAGCCTATACAGAGACACACACACAAAGCCTATACAGAGACACTTACATACCACACACACACAAAGCTTATACATAGACACTTACACAAACACACAAAGCCTATACAGAGACACTTACACACACACAAAGCCTATACAGAGATACTTACACATACACACACAAAGCTTATGCAGAGACACTTACACACAAAGCCTATACAGAGACACTTACACACACTCAAAGCTTATACAGAGACACTTACACACACATACAAAGCCTATACAGAAACACTTACACACAAAGCCTATACAGAGACACTTACACACAAAGCCTATACAGAGACACTTACACACACACACACAGACACATAAAGCCTATACAGAGACACTTACACACACGCACACTAAGCTTATTCTGAGACACTTACACACAAAGCCTATACAAAGACACTTACACACACACATACACACACACAAAGCCTATACAGAGACACTTACATAAAAGCCTTTAGAGAGACATTCACACACACAAAGCCTATACAGAGACACTTACACACACAAAGCTTATACAGAGACACACACACAAAGCCTATACAGAGACACATACACACACACAAAGCTTATACAGAGACACTTGCACACACACACAAAGCCTATACAGAGACACTTCCACATACACAATCAAAGCTTATGCAGAGACTCTTGCACACAAAGCCTATGCAGAGACACTTACACACACAAAGCCTATACAGAGACACTTACACACAAAGCCTATACAGAGACACACACAAAGCCTATACAGAGACACTTACACACACACACAAAACCTATACAGAGACACTTACACACACACACAAAACCTATACAGAGACTTACACACACACAAAGCTTATACAGAGACACGTACACACACAAAGCCTATACTGAGACACTCACATACACACACACACAAAGCTTATGCAGAGACACTTACACACACACAGCTTATACAGAGACACTTACACACAAAGCCTATACAGAGACACTTACACACACACACACACACACACACACATAAAGCCAATACAGAGACACTTACATACACACATACACACACACACAAAGCCTATACAGAGACACACACAAGGCCTATACAGAGACACTTACACACACACACAAAGCCTATACAGAGACTTACACACACACACAAAGCTTATACCGAGACACTTACACACAAAGCCTATACAGAGACACTTACACACACACAACGCCTATAAAGAGACACTTACATATAAACACAAAGCTTATGCAGAGACACAGAGACACTTACACACAAAGCCTATACAGAGACACTTAAACACACAAAGCCTATACAGAGCCACTTACACACACACCCACACACAAAGCCTATACAGAGACACACACAAAGCCTATACAGAGACACTTACACACACACACACACAGCCTATACAGAGACATACACACACAAAGCTTATATAGAGACACTTACACACAAAGCCTATACAGAGACACTTATACACACATACAAAGCCTATACAGAGGCACTTACACACACACACGAAGCCTATACAGAGACACTTACACACACAAAGCCTATACAGAGACACTTACACAAAAAGCCTATACAGAGACTCTTACACACACACACAAAGCTTATACAGACACGTACACACACACACACACACACACACACACACACACACACACACACGAAGCCTACACAGAGACACTTACACACACAAAGCTTATACAGAGACACTTACACACACACACAAAGCCTATACAGAGACACACACACAAAGCCTATACAGAGACACTTACACACGACACACACACAAAGCTTATACATAGACATTTACACACACACACACACACACAAAGCCTATACAGAGACACTTACACACACACAAAGCCTATACAGAGACACTTGCACATACACAGACAAAGCTTATGCAGAGACACTTACACACAAAGTCTATACAGAGATACTTACACACACAAAGCTTATACAGAGACACTTACACACACATACAAAGCCTATACAGAAACACTTACACACAAAGCCTATACAGAGACACTTACACACAAAGCCTATACAGAGACACTTACACACACACACACAAAGCCTATACAGAGACACTTACACTCACGCACACTAAGCTTATACAGAGACACTTACACACAAAGCCTATACAGAGACACTTAAACACACACACACATACATGCACACAAAGCCTATACAGAGACACTTACATACAAAGCCTTTAGAGAGACATTCACACACACAAAGCCTATACAGAGACACTTACACACACAAAGCTTATACAGAGACACACACACACAAAGCCTATACAGAGACACTTACACACACACAAAGCTTATACAGAGACACTTACACGCACACACAAAGCCTTTACAGAGACACACACACAAAGCGTATACAGAGACACTTACACACCACACACACACACAAAGCTTATACATAGACACTTACACACACACACAAAGCCTATACAGAGACACTTACACACAAACAAAGCCTATACAGAGACACTTACACATACACACACAAAGCTTATGCAGAGACACTTACACACAAAGCCTATACAGAGACACTTACACACACACAAAGCTTATACAGAGACACTTACACACACATACAAAGCCTATTCAGAAACACTTACACACAAAGCCTATACAGAGACACTTACACACACACACTCACAAAGCCTATACAGAGACACTTACACACACGCACACTAAGCTTATACAGAGACACTTACACACAAAGCCTATACAGAGACACTTACACACACAAAGCCTATACAGAGACACTTGCATAAAAGCCTTTAGAGAGACATTCACACACACAAAGCCTATACAGAGACACTTACACACACAAAGCTTATACAGAGAGACACATACAAAGCCTATACAGAGACACTTACACACACACAAAGCTTATACAGAGACACTTACACACACACACAAAGCCTATACAGAGACACTTCCACATACACAATCAAAGCTTATGCAGAGACTCTTGCACACAAAGCCTATGCAGAGACACTTACACACACAAAGCCTATACAGAGACACTTACACACAAAGCCTATACAGAGACACACACAAAGCCTATACAGAGACACTTACACACACACACAAAACCTGTACAGAGACTTACACACACACAAAGCTTATACAGAGACACATACACACACAAAGCCTATACAGAGACACACACATACACACACACACAAAGCTTATGCAGAGACACTGACACACACACAGCTTATACAGAGACACTTACACACAAAGCCTATACAGAGACACTTACACACACACACATAAAGCCTATACAGAGACACTTACATACACACATACACACACACACACAAAGCCTATACAGAGACACACACAAAGCCTATACAGAGACACTTACACACACACACACACACACACACACACACACAAAGCCTATACAGAGACTTACACACACACAAAGCCTAAAAAGAGACACTTACACATAAACACAAAGCTTATGCAGAGACACAGAGACACTTACACACAAAGCCTATACAGAGCCACTTACACACACAAAGCCTATACAGAGCCACTTACACACACAAAGCCTATACAGAGACACAAACAAAGCCTATACAGAGACACTTACACACACACACACAGTCTATACAGAGACATACACACTCAAAGCTTATATAGAGACACTTACACACAAAGCCTATACAGAGACACTTATACACACACACAAAGCCTATACAGAGCCACTTACACACACACAAAGCCTATACAGAGACACAAACAAAGCCTATACAGAGACACTTACACACACACACACAGCCTATACAGAGACATACACACTCAAAGCTTATACAGAGACACTTACACACACATACAAAGCCTATACAGAGACACTTACACACACACACGAAGCCTATACAGAGACACTTACACACAAAGCCTATACAGAGACACTAACACACACACACAAAGCTTATACAGACACTTACACACACACACACACACGAAGCCTATACAGAGACACTTACACACACACAAAGCTTATATAGAGACACTTACACACAAAGCCTATACAGAGACACTTACACACACATACAAAGCCTATACAGAGACACTTACACACATACACGAAGCCTATACAGAGACACTTACACACACAAAGCCTATACAGAGACACTTACACACAAAGCCTATACAGAGACACTTACACACAAAGCCTATACAGAGACACTTACACACACACAGAAAGCCTATACAGAGACACACACAAAAAGCCTATACAGAGACACTTACACTCCACACACACACAAAGCTTATACATAGACACTTACACACACACACAAAGCCTATACAGAGACACTTACACACACACAAAGCCTATACAGAGATACTTACACATACACACACAAAGCGTATGCAGAGACACTTACACACAAAGCCTATACAGAGACACTTACACACACTCAAAGCTTATACAGAGACACTTACGCACACATACAAAGCCTATACAGAAACACTTACACACAAAGCCTATACAGAGACACTTACACACAAAGCCTATACAGAGACACTTACACACACACAGACACATAAAGCCTATACAGAGACACTTACACACATGCACACTAAGCTTATACTGAGACACTTACACACAAAGCCTATACAAAGACACTTACACACACACATACACACACACAAAGCCTATACAGAGACACTTACATAAAAGCCTTTAGAGAGACATTCAAACACACAAAGCCTATACAGAGACACTTACACACACAAAGCTTATACAGAGACACACACACAAAGCCTATACAGAGACACATACACACACACAAAGCTTATACAGAGACACTTACACACACACACAAAGCCTATACAGAGACACTTCCACATACACAATCAAAGCTTATGCAGAGACTCTTGCACACAAAGCCTATGCAGAGACACTTACACACACAAAGCCTATACAGAGACACTTACACACAAAGCCTATACAGAGACACACACAAAGCCTATACAGAGACACTTACACACACACACAAAACCTATACAGAGACTTACACACACACAAAGCTTATACAGAGACACGTACACACACAAAGCCTATACTGAGACACTCACATACACACACACACACAAAGCTTATGCAGAGACACTTACACACACACAGCTTATACAGAGACACTTACACACAAAGCCTATACAGAGACACTTACACACACACACATAAAGCCAATACAGAGACACTTACATACACACATACACACACACACAAAGCCTATACAGAGACACACACAAGGCCTATACAGAGACACTTACACACACACACAAAGCCTATACAGAGAGTTACACACACACACAAAGCTTATACTGAGACACTTACACACAAAGCCTATACAGAGACACTTACACACACACAAAGCCTATAAAGAGACACTTACATATAAACATAAAGCTTATGCAGAGACACAGAGACACTTACACACAAAGCCTATACAGAGACACTTACACACACAAAGCCTATACAGAGCCACTTACACACACACACACACACACACACACACACACAAAGCCTATACAGAGACACACACAAAGCCTATACAGAGACACTTACACACACACACACAGCCTATACAGAGACATACACACACAAAGCTTATATAGAGACACTTACACACAAAGCCTATACAGAGACACTTATACACACATACAAAGCCTATACAGAGACACTTACACACACACACGAAGCCTATACAGAGACACTTACACACACAAAGCCTATACAGAGACACTTACACAAAAAGCCTATACAGAGACTCTTACACACACACAAAGCTTATACAGACACTTACACACACACACACACACACACACACACGAAGCCTACACAGAGACACTTACACACACACAAAGTTATACAGAGACACTTACACACACACACACACAAAGCCTATACAGAGACACACACACAAAGCCTATACAGAGACACTTACACACCACACACACACAAAGCTTATACATAGACATTTACACACACACACACACAAAGCCTATACAGAGACACTTACACACACACAAAGCCTATACAGAGACACTTACACATACACAGACAAAGCTTATGCAGAGACACTTACACACAAAGCCTATACAGAGATACTTACACACACAAAGCTTATACAGAGACACTTACACACACATACAAAGCCTATACAGAAACACTTACACACAAAGCCTATACAGAGACACTTACACACAAAGCCTATACAGAGACACTTACACACAAACACACACACACACAAAGCCTATACAGAGACACTTACACTCACGCACACTAAGCTTATACAGAGACACTTACACACAAAGCCTATACAGAGATACTTAAACACACACACACATACACGCACACAAAGCCTATACAGAGACACTTACATACAAAGCCTTTAGAGAGACATTCACACACACAAAGCCTATTCAGAGACACTTACACACACAAAGCTTATACAGAGACACACACACACAAAGCCTATACAGAGACACTTACACACACACAAAGCTTATACAGAGACACTTACACGCACACACAAAGCCTATACAGAGACACACACACAAAGCGTATACAGAGACACTTACACACCACACACACACACAAAGCTTATACATAGACACTTACACACACACACACACAAAGCCTATACAGAGACACTTACACACAAACAAAGCCTATACAGAGACACTTACACATACACACTCAAAGCTTATGCAGAGACACTTACACACAAAGCCTATTCAGAGACACTTACACACACACAAAGCTTATACAGAGACACTTACACACACATACAAAGCCTATTCAGAAACACTTACACACAAAGCCTATACAGAGACACTTACACACAAAGCCTATACAGAGACACTTACACACACACACACTCACAAAGCCTATACAGAGACACTTACACACACGCACACTAAGCTTATACAGAGACACTTACACACAAAGCCTATACAGAGACACTTACACACACAAAGCCTACACAGAGACACTTGCATAAAAGCCTTTAGAGAGACATTCACACACACAAAGCCTATACAGAGACACTTACACACACAAAGCTTATACAGAGAGACACACACAAAGCCTATACAGAGACACTTACACACACACAAAGCTTATACAGAGACACTTACACACACATACAAAGCCTATACAGAGACACTTCCACATACACAATCAAAGCTTATGCAGAGACTCTTGCACACAAAGCCTATGCAGAGACACTTACACACAGAAAGCCTTTACAGAGACACTTACATACAAAGCCTATACAGAGACACACACAAAGCCTATACAGAGACACTTACACACACACACAAAACCTGTACAGAGACTTACACACACACACAAAGCTTATACAGAGACAAACACACACACAAAGCCTATACAGAGATACACACATACACACACACACAAAGCTTATGCAGAGACACTGACACACACACAGCTTATACAGAGACACTTACACACAAAGCCTATACAGAGAAACTTACACACACACACACAGCCTATACAGAGACATACACACACAAAGCTTATATAGAGACACTTACACACAAAGCCTATACAGAGACACTTATACACACATACAAAGCCTATACAGAGACACTTACACACACACACGAAGCCTATACAGAGACACTTACACACACAAAGCCTATACAGAGACACTTACACAAAAAGCCTATACAGAGACTCTTACACACACACACAAAGCTTATACAGACACTTACACACACACACACACACACACACACACAAACACACGAAGCCTACACAGAGACACTTACACACACACAAAGCTTATACAGAGACACTTACACACACACACAAAGCCTATACAGAGACACTTACACACCACACACACACAAAGCTTATACATAGACATTTACACACACACACACACACACACACACAAAGCCTATACAGAGACACTTACACACACACAAAGCCTATACAGAGACACTTACACATACACAGACAAAGCTTATGCAGAGACACTTACACACAAAGCCTATACAGAGATACTTACACACACAAAGCTTATACAGAGACACTTACACACACATACAAAGCCTATACAGAAACACTTACACACAAAGCCTATACAGAGACACTTACACACAAAGCCTATACAGAGACACTTACACACACACACACACACACACACACACACACACACACAAAGCCTATACAGAGACACTTACACTCATGCACACTAAGCTTATACAGAGACTCTTACACACACACACACATACACGCACACAAAGCCTATACAGAGACACTTACATACAAAGCCTTTAGAGAGACATTCACACACACAAAGCCTATACAGAGACACTTACACACACAAAGCTTATACAGAGACACACACACACAAAGCCTATACAGAGACACTTACACACACACAAAGCTTATACAGAGACACTTACACGCACACACAAAGCCTATACAGAGACACACACACAAAGCGTATACAGAGACACTTACACTCCACACACACACACACAAAGCTTATACATAGACACTTACACACACACACAAAGCCTATACAGAGACACTTACACACAAACAAAGCCTATACAGAGACACTTACACATACACACACAAAGCTTATGCAGAGACACTTTCACACAAAGCCTATTCAGAGACACTTACACACACACAAAGCTTATACAGAGACACTTACACACACATACAAAGCCTATTCAGAAACACTTACACACAAAGCCTATATAGAGACACTTACACACAAAGCCTATACAGAGACACTTACACACACACACTCACAAAGCCTATACAGAGACACTTACACACACGCACACTAAGCTTATACAGAGACACTTACACACAAAGCCTATACAGAGACACTTACACACACAAAGCCTACACAGAGACACTTGCATAAAAGCCTTTAGAGAGACATTCACACACACAAAGCCTATACAGAGACACTTACACACACAAAGCTTATACAGAGAGACACACACAAAGCCTATACAGAGACACTTACACACACACAAAGCTTATACAGAGACACTTACACACACACACAAAGCCTATACAGAGACACTTCCACATACACAATCAAAGCTTATGCAGAGACTCTTGCACACAAAGCCTATGCAGAGACACTTACACACACAAAGCCTATACAGAGACACTTACATACAAAGCCTATACAGAGACACACACAAAGCCTATACAGAGACACTTACACACACACACAAAACCTGTACAGAGACTTACAAACACACAAAGCTTATACAGAGACACACACACACACAAAGCCTATACAGAGACACACACATACACACACACACAAAGCTTATGCAGAGACACTGACACACACACAGCTTATACAGAGACACTTACACACAAAGCCTATACAGAGACACTTACACACACACACATAAAGCCTATACAGAGACACTTACATACACACATATACACACACACACAAAGCCTATACAGAGACACACACAAAGCCTATACAGAGACACTTACACACACACACACAAAGCCTATACAGAGACTTACACACACACAAAGCCTAAAAAGAGACACTTACACATAAACACAAAGCTTATGCAGAGACACAGAGACACTTACACACAAAGCCTATACAGAGACACTTACACACACAAAGCCTATACAGAGCCACTTACACACACACAAAGCCTATACAGAGACACACACAAAGCCTATACAGAGACACTTACACACACACACACAGCCTATACAGAGACATACACACTCAAAGCTTATATAGAGACACTTACACACAAAGCCTATACAGAGACACTTACACACACATACAAAGCCTATACAGAGACACTTACACACACACACGAAGCCTATACAGAGACACTTACACACAAAGCCTATACAGAGACACTTACACACACACACACACACACACACACACACACACACACACACACACATGAAGCCTATACAGAGACACTTACACACACACAAAGCTTATACAGAGACACTTACACACTCAAAAAGCCTATACAGAGACACTTACACACACACACAAAGCATATACAGAGACACACACACAAAGCCTATACAGAGACACTTACACACCACACACACACACACAAAGCTTATACATAGACACTTACACACACACACACACACACAAACACAAAGCCTATACAGAGACACATACACACACACAAAGCCTATACAGAGACACTTACACATACACACACAAAGCTTATGCAGAGACACTTACACACAAAGCCTATACAGTGACACTTGCACAGACAAAGCTTATACAGAGACACTTACACACACACACACACACACACAAAGCCTACACAGAGACACTTACACTCACGCACACTAAGCTTATACAGAGACACTTACACACAAAGCCTATACAGAGACACTTACACACACAAAGCTTATACAGAGACACACACACAAAGCTTATACAGAGACACACACACACACAAAGCCTATACAGAGACACACACAAGGCCTATACAGAGACACTTACACACACACACAAAGCCTACACAGAGACTTACATACACACACAAAGCTTATACCGAGACACTTACACACAAAGCCTATACAGAGACACTTACACACACACAAAGCCTATGAAGAGACACTTACATATAAACACAAAGCTTATGCAGAGACACAGAGACACTTACACACAAAGCCTATACAGAGACACTTACACACACAAAGCCTATACAGAGCCACTTACACACACACACAAAGCCTATACAGAGACACACACAAAGCCTATACAGAGACACTTACACACACACACACACACACACACACATCCTATACAGAGACATACACGCACAAAGCTTATATAGAGACACTTACACACAAAGCCTATACAGAGACACATACACACACATACAAAGCCTATACAGAGACACTTACACACACACAAAGCCTATACAGAGATACTTACACATACACACACAAAGCGTATGCAGAGACACTTACACACAAAGCCTATACAGAGACACTTACACACACTCAAAGCTTATACAGAGACACTTACGCACACATACAAAGCCTATACAGAAACACTTACACACAAAGCCTATACAGAGACACTTACACACAAAGCCTATACAGAGACACTTACACACACACACAGACACATAAAGCCTATACAGAGACACTTACACACATGCACACTAAGCTTATACTGAGACACTTACACACAAAGCCTATACAAAGACACTTACACACACACATACACACACACAAAGCCTATACAGAGACACTTACATAAAAGCCTTTAGAGAGACATTCAAACACACAAAGCCTATACAGAGACACTTACACACACAAAGCTTATACAGAGACACACACACAAAGCCTATACAGAGACACATACACACACACAAAGCTTATACAGAGACACTTACACACACACACAAAGCCTATACAGAGACACTTCCACATACACAATCAAAGCTTATGCAGAGACTCTTGCACACAAAGCCTATGCAGAGACACTTACACACACAAAGCCTATACAGAGACACTTACACACAAAGCCTATACAGAGACACACACAAAGCCTATACAGAGACACTTACACACACACACAAAACCTATACAGAGACTTACACACACACAAAGCTTATACAGAGACACGTACACACACAAAGCCTATACTGAGACACTCACATACACACACACACACAAAGCTTATGCAGAGACACTTACACACACACAGCTTATACAGAGACACTTACACACAAAGCCTATACAGAGACACTTACACACACACACATAAAGCCAATACAGAGACACTTACATACACACATACACACACACACAAAGCCTATACAGAGACACACACAAGGCCTATACAGAGACACTTACACACACACACAAAGCCTATACAGAGAGTTACACACACACACAAAGCTTATACTGAGACACTTACACACAAAGCCTATACAGAGACACTTACACACACACAAAGCCTATAAAGAGACACTTACATATAAACATAAAGCTTATGCAGAGACACAGAGACACTTACACACAAAGCCTATACAGAGACACTTACACACACAAAGCCTATACAGAGCCACTTACACACACACACACACACACACACACACACACACACACACACACAAAGCCTATACAGAGACACACACAAAGCCTATACAGAGACACTTACACACACACACACAGCCTATACAGAGACATACACACACAAAGCTTATATAGAGACACTTACACACAAAGCCTATACAGAGACACTTATACACACATACAAAGCCTATACAGAGACACTTACACACACACACGAAGCCTATACAGAGACACTTACACACACAAAGCCTATACAGAGACACTTACACAAAAAGCCTATACAGAGACTCTTACACACACACAAAGCTTATACAGACACTTACACACACACACACACACACACACACGAAGCCTACACAGAGACACTTACACACACACAAAGTTATACAGAGACACTTACACCCACACACACAAAGCCTATACAGAGACACACACACAAAGCCTATACAGAGACACTTACACACCACACACACACAAAGCTTATACATAGACATTTACACACACACACACACAAAGCCTATACAGAGACACTTACACACACACAAAGCCTATACAGAGACACTTACACATACACAGACAAAGCTTATGCAGAGACACTTACACACAAAGCCTATACAGAGATACTTACACACACAAAGCTTATACAGAGACACTTACACACACATACAAAGCCTATACAGAAACACTTACACACAAAGCCTATACAGAGACACTTACACACAAAGCCTATACAGAGACACTTACACACAAACACACACACACACAAAGCCTATACAGAGACACTTACACTCACGCACACTAAGCTTATACAGAGACACTTACACACAAAGCCTATACAGAGATACTTAAACACACACACACATACACGCACACAAAGCCTATACAGAGACACTTACATACAAAGCCTTTAGAGAGACATTCACACACACAAAGCCTATTCAGAGACACTTACACACACAAAGCTTATACAGAGACACACACACACAAAGCCTATACAGAGACACTTACACACACACAAAGCTTATACAGAGACACTTACACGCACACACAAAGCCTATACAGAGACACACACACAAAGCGTATACAGAGACACTTACACACCACACACACACACAAAGCTTATACATAGACACTTACACACACACACACACAAAGCCTATACAGAGACACTTACACACAAACAAAGCCTATACAGAGACACTTACACATACACACTCAAAGCTTATGCAGAGACACTTACACACAAAGCCTATTCAGAGACACTTACACACACACAAAGCTTATACAGAGACACTTACACACACATACAAAGCCTATTCAGAAACACTTACACACAAAGCCTATACAGAGACACTTACACACAAAGCCTATACAGAGACACTTACACACACACACACTCACAAAGCCTATACAGAGACACTTACACACACGCACACTAAGCTTATACAGAGACACTTACACACAAAGCCTATACAGAGACACTTACACACACAAAGCCTACACAGAGACACTTGCATAAAAGCCTTTAGAGAGACATTCACACACACAAAGCCTATACAGAGACACTTACACACACAAAGCTTATACAGAGAGACACACACAAAGCCTATACAGAGACACTTACACACACACAAAGCTTATACAGAGACACTTACACACACATACAAAGCCTATACAGAGACACTTCCACATACACAATCAAAGCTTATGCAGAGACTCTTGCACACAAAGCCTATGCAGAGACACTTACACACAGAAAGCCTTTACAGAGACACTTACATACAAAGCCTATACAGAGACACACACAAAGCCTATACAGAGACACTTACACACACACACAAAACCTGTACAGAGACTTACACACACACACAAAGCTTATACAGAGACAAACACACACACAAAGCCTATACAGAGACACACACATACACACACACACAAAGCTTATGCAGAGACACTGACACACACACAGCTTATACAGAGACACTTACACACAAAGCCTATACAGAGAAACTTACACACACACACACAGCCTATACAGAGACATACACACACAAAGCTTATATAGAGACACTTACACACAAAGCCTATACAGAGACACTTATACACACATACAAAGCCTATACAGAGACACTTACACACACACACGAAGCCTATACAGAGACACTTACACACACAAAGCCTATACAGAGACACTTACACAAAAAGCCTATACAGAGACTCTTACACACACACACAAAGCTTATACAGACACTCACACACACACACACACACACACACAAACACACGAAGCCTACACAGAGACACTTACACACACACAAAGCTTATACAGAGACACTTACACACACACACAAAGCCTATACAGAGACACTTACACACCACACACACACAAAGCTTATACATAGACATTTACACACACACACACACACACACACACACACACACACACACACACAAAGCCTATACAGAGACACTTACACACACACAAAGCCTATACAGAGACACTTACACATACACAGACAAAGCTTATGCAGAGACACTTACACACAAAGCCTATACAGAGATACTTACACACACAAAGCTTATACAGAGACACTTACACACACATACAAAGCCTATACAGAAACACTTACACACAAAGCCTATACAGAGACACTTACACACAAAGCCTATACAGAGACACTTACACACACACACACACACACACACACACAAAGCCTATACAGAGACACTTACACTCATGCACACTAAGCTTATACAGAGACACTTACACACAAAGCCTATACAGAGACACTTAAACACACACACACATACACGCACACAAAGCCTATACAGAGACACTTACATACAAAGCCTTTAGAGAGACATTCACACACACAAAGCCTATACAGAGACACTTACACACACAAAGCTTATACAGAGACACACACACACAAAGCCTATACAGAGACACTTACACACACACAAAGCTTATGCAGAGACACTTACACGCACACACAAAGCCTATACAGAGACACACACACAAAGCGTATACAGAGACACTTACACTCCACACACACACACACAAAGCTTATACATAGACACTTACACACACACACAAAGCCTATACAGAGACACTTACACACAAACAAAGCCTATACAGAGACACTTACACATACACACACAAAGCTTATGCAGAGACACTTTCACACAAAGCCTATTCAGAGACACTTACACACACACAAAGCTTATACAGAGACACTTACACACACATACAAAGCCTATTCAGAAACACTTACACACAAAGCCTATATAGAGACACTTACACACAAAGCCTATACAGAGACACTTACACACACACACTCACAAAGCCTATACAGAGACACTTACACACACGCACACTAAGCTTATACAGAGACACTTACACACAAAGCCTATACAGAGACACTTACACACACAAAGCCTACACAGAGACACTTGCATAAAAGCCTTTAGAGAGACATTCACACACACAAAGCCTATACAGAGACACTTACACACACAAAGCTTATACAGAGAGACACACACAAAGCCTATACAGAGACACTTACACACACACAAAGCTTATACAGAGACACTTACACACACACACAAAGCCTATACAGAGACACTTCCACATACACAATCAAAGCTTATGCAGAGACTCTTGCACACAAAGCCTATGCAGAGACACTTACACACACAAAGCCTATACAGAGACACTTACATACAAAGCCTATACAGAGACACACACAAAGCCTATACAGAGACACTTACACACACACACAAAACCTGTACAGAGACTTACAAACACACAAAGCTTATACAGAGACACACACACACACAAAGCCTATACAGAGACACACACATACACACACACACACACAAAGCTTATGCAGAGACACTGACACACACACAGCTTATACAGAGACACTTACACACAAAGCCTATACAGAGACACTTACACACACACACATAAAGCCTATACAGAGACACTTACATACACACATATACACACACACACAAAGCCTATACAGAGACACACACAAAGCCTATACAGAGACACTTACACACACACACACAAAGCCTATACAGAGACTTACACACACACAAAGCCTAAAAAGAGACACTTACACATAAACACAAAGCTTATGCAGAGACACAGAGACACTTACACACAAAGCCTATACAGAGACACTTACACACACAAAGCCTATACAGAGCCACTTACACACACACAAAGCCTATACAGAGACACACACAAAGCCTATACAGAGACACTTACACACACACACACAGCCTATACAGAGACATACACACTCAAAGCTTATATAGAGACACTTACACACAAAGCCTATACAGAGACACTTACACACACATACAAAGCCTATACAGAGACACTTACACACACACACGAAGCCTATACAGAGACACTTACACACAAAGCCTATACAGAGACACTAACACACACACACAAAGCTTATACAGACACTTACACACACACACACACACACACACATGAAGCCTATACAGAGACACTTACACACACACAAAGCTTATACAGAGACACTTACACACTCAAAAAGCCTATACAGAGACACTTACACACACACACAAAGCATATACAGAGACACACACACAAAGCCTATACAGAGACACTTACACACCACACACACACACACAAAGCTTATACATAGACACTTACACACACACACACACACACAAACACAAAGCCTATACAGAGACACATACACACACACAAAGCCTATACAGAGACACTTACACATACACACACAAAGCTTATGCAGAGACACTTACACACAAAGCCTATACAGTGACACTTGCACAGACAAAGCTTATACAGAGACACTTACACACACACACACACACACACAAAGCCTACACAGAGACACTTACACTCACGCACACTAAGCTTATACAGAGACACTTACACACAAAGCCTATACAGAGACACTTACACACACAAAGCTTATACAGAGACACACACACAAAGCTTATACAGAGACACACACACACACACACAAAGCCTATACAGAGACACACACAAGGCCTATACAGAGACACTTACACACACACACAAAGCCTACACAGAGACTTACATACACACACAAAGCTTATACCGAGACACTTACACACAAAGCCTATACAGAGACACTTACACACACACAAAGCCTATGAAGAGACACTTACATATAAACACAAAGCTTATGCAGAGACACAGAGACACTTACACACAAAGCCTATACAGAGACACTTACACACACAAAGCCTATACAGAGCCACTTACACACACACACAAAGCCTATACAGAGACACACACAAAGCCTATACAGAGACACTTACACACACACACACACACACACACACAGCCTATACAGAGACATACACGCACAAAGCTTATATAGAGACACTTACACACAAAGCCTATACAGAGACACATACACACACATACAAAGCCTATACAGAGACACTTACACACACGCACGGCGCCTATACAGAGACACTTACACACACAAAGCCTATACAGAGACACTTACACACAAAGCCTATACAGAGACACTTACACACACACACAAAGCTTATACAGATACTTACACACACACACACACACGAAGCCTATACAGAGACACTTACACACACACAAAGCTTATACAGAGACACTTACACACACAAAAAGCCAATACAGAGAGACTTACACACACACACAAAGCCTATACAGAGACACACACACAAAGCCTATACAGAGACACTTACACATCTCACACACACAAAGCTTATACATAGACATTTACACACACACAATGCCTATACAGAGACACTTACACACAAACAAAGCCTATACAGAGACACTTACACATACATACACAAAGCTTATGCAGAGACACTTACACACAAAGCCTATACAGAGATACTTACACACACACACACACACACACACACACACATAAAGCCTATGCAGAGACACTTACACACACGCACACTAAGCTTATACAGAGACACTTACACACAAAGCCTATACAAAGACACTTACACACACACACATACACAAACACAAAGCCTATACAGAGACACTTACATAAAAGCCTTTATAGAGACATTCACACACACAAAGCCTATACAGAGACACTTACACACACAAAGCTTATACAGAGACACACACACAAAGCCTATACAGAGACACTTACACACACACAAAGCTTATACAGAGACACTTGCACACACACACAAAGCCTATACAGAGACACTTCCACATACACAATCAAAGCTTATGCAGAGACTCTTGCACACAAAGCCTATGCAGAGACACTTACACACACAAAGCCTATACAGAGACACTTACACACAAAGCCTATACAGAGACACACACAAAGCCTATACAGAGACACTTACACACACACACAAAACCTATACAGAGACTTACACACACACAAAGCTTATACAGAGACACGTACACACACAAAGCCTATACTGAGACACTCACATACACACACACACACAAAGCTTATACAGAGACACTTACACACACACACAAAGCCTATACAGAGACAATTCCACCTTACACAATCAAAGCTTATGCAGAGACTCTTGCACACAAAGCCTATGCAGAGACACTTACACACACAAAGCCTATACAGAGACACTTACACACAAAGCCTATACAGAGACACACACAAAGCCTATACAGAGACACTTACACACACACACAAAACCTATACAGAGACTTACACACACACAAAGCTTATACAGAGACACGTACACACTCAAAGCCTATACTGAGACACTCACATACACACACACACACAAAGCTTATGCAGAGACACTTACACACACACAGCTTATACAGAGACACTTACACACAAAGCCTATACAGAGACACTTACACACACACACACATAAAGCCAATACAGAGACACTTACATACACACATACACACACACACAAAGCCTATACAGAGACACACACAAGGCCTATACAGAGACACTTACACACACACACAAAGCCTATACAGAGACTTACACACACACACAAAGCTTATACCGAGACACTTACACACAAAGCCTATACAGAGACACTTACACACACACAAAGCCTATAAAGAGACACTTACATATAAACACAAAGCTTATGCAGAGACACAGAGACACTTACACACAAAGCCTATACAGAGACACTTACACACACAAAGCCTATACAGAGCCACTTACACACACACACAAAGCCTATACAGAGACACACACAAAGCCTATACAGAGACACTTACACACACACACACACAGCCTATACAGAGACATACACACACAAAGCTTATATAGAGACACTTACACACAAAGCCTATACAGAGACACTTATACACACATACAAAGCCTATACAGAGACACTTACACACACACACGAAGCCTATACAGAGACACTTACACACACACAAAGCTTATACAGAGACACTTACACACACACACACAAAGTCTATACAGAGACACACACACAAAGCCTATACAGAGACACTTACACACCACACACACACAAAGCTTATACATAGACATTTACACACACACACACACACAAAGCCTATACAGAGACACTTACACACACACAAAGCCTATACAGAGACACTTACACATACACAGACAAAGCTTATGCAGAGACACTTACACACAAAGCCTATACAGAGATACTTACACACACAAAGCTTATACAGAGACACTTACACACACATACAAAGCCTATACAGAAACACTTACACACAAAGCCTATACAGAGACACTTACACACAAAGCCTATACAGAGTCACTTACACACACACACAAACACACACACACAAAGCCTATACAGAGACACTTACACTCACGCACACTAAGATTATACAGAGACACTTACACACAAAGCCTATACAGAGACACTTAAACACACACACATACACGCACACAAAGCCTATACAGAGACACTTACATACAAAGCCTTTAGAGAGACATTCACACACACAAAGCCTATACAGAGACACTTATACACGCAAAGCTTATACAGAGACACACACACACAAAGCCTATACAGAGACACTTACACACACACAAAGCTTATACAGAGACACTTACACGCACACACAAAGCCTATACAGAGACACACACACAAAGCGTATACAGAGACACTTACACACCACACACACACACACAAAGCTTATACATAGACACTTACACACACACACAAAGCCTATACAGAGACACTTACACACAAACAAAGCCTATACAGAGACACTTACACATACACACACAAAGCTTATGCAGAGACACTTACACACAAAGCCTATACAGAGACACTTACACACACACAAAGCTTATACAGAGACACTTACACACACATACAAAGCCTATTCAGAAACACTTACACACAAAGCCTATACAGAGACACTTACACACAAAGCCTATACAGAGACACTTACACACACACACTCACAAAGCCTATACAGAGACACTTACACACTCGCACACTAAGCTTATACAGAGACACTTACACACAAAGCCTATACAGAGACACTTACACACACAAAGCCTATACAGAGACACTTGCATAAAAGCCTATAGAGAGACATTCACACACACAAAGCCTATACAGAGACACTTACACACACAAAGCTTATACAGAGAGACACACACAAAGCCTATACAGAGACACTTACACACACACAAAGCTTATACAGAGACACTTACACACACACACAAAGCCTATACAGAGACACTTCCACATACACAATCAAAGCTTATGCAGAGACTCTTGCACACAAAGCCTATGCAGAGACACTTACACACACAAAACCTATACAGAGACACTTACACACAAAGCCTATACAGAGACACACACAAAGCCTATACAGAGACACTTACACACACACACAAAACCTGTACAGAGGACTTACACACACACAAAGCTTATACAGAGACACATACACACACAAAGCCTATACAGAGACACACACATACACACACACACAAAGCTTATGCAGAGACACTGACACACACACAGCTTATACAGAGACACTTACACACAAAGCCTATACAGAGACACTTACACACACACACATAAAGCCTATACAGAGACACTTACATACACACATACACACACACACAAAGCCTATACAGAGACACACACAAAGCCTATACAGAGACACTTACACACACACACAAAGCCTATACAGAGACTTACACACACACAAAGCCTAAAAAGAGACACGTACACATAAACACAAAGCTTATGCAGAGACACAGAGACACTTACACACAAAGCCTATACAGAGAAACTTACACACACAAAGCCTATACAGAGCCACTTACACACACACAAAGCCTATACAGAGACACAAACAAAGCCTATACAGAGACACTTACACACACACACAGCCTATACAGAGACATACACACTCAAAGCTTATATAGAGACACTTACACACAATGCCTATACAGAGACACTTACACACACATACAAAGCCTATACAGAGACACTTACACACACACACGAAGCCTATACAGAGACACTTACACACAAAGCCTATACAGAGACACTAACACACACACACACACAAAGCTTATACAGACACTTACACACACACACACACACACACACGAAGCCTATACAGAGACACTTACACACACACACAAAGCTTATACAGAGACACTTACACACACAAAAAGCCTATACAGAGACACTTACACACACACAAAGCATATACAGAGACACACACACAAAGCCTATACAGAGACACTTACACACCACACACACACACACAAAGCTTATACATAGACACTTACACACACACACACAAACACAAAGCCTATACAGAGACACTTACACACACACAAAGCCTATACAGAGACACTTACACATACACACACAAAGCTTATGCAGAGACACTTACACACAAAGCCTATACAGTGACACTTACACACACAAAGCTTATATAGAGACACTTACACACACATACAAAGCCTATACAGAAACACTTACACACAAAGCCTATACAGAGACACTTACACACAAAGCCTATACAGAGACACTTACACACCCACACACACAAAGCCTACACAGAGACACTTACACTCACGCACACTAAGCTTATACAGACACACTTACACACAAAGCCTATACAGAGACACTTACACACACACACATACACGCACACAAAGCCTATACAGAGACACTTGCACACAAAGCCTATACAGAGACACTTACACACAAAACCTATACAGAGACACTTACACACACACACATAAAGCCAATACAGAGACACTTACATACACACATACACACACACACACACACACACAAAGCCTATACAGAGACACACAAAAGGCCTATACAGAGACACTTACACACACACACAAAGCCTATACAGAGACTTACACACACACACAAAGCTTATACCGAGACACTTACACACAAAGCCTATACAGAGACACTTACACACACACAAAGCCTATAAAGAGACACTTACATATAAACACAAAGCTTATGCAGAGACACAGAGACACTTACACACAAAGCCTATACAGAGACACTTACACACACAAAGCCTATACAGAGCCACTTACACACACACACAAAGCCTATAGAGAGACACACACAAAGCCTATACAGAGACACTTACACACACACACACACACAGCCTATACAGAGACATACACGCACTAAGCTTATATAGAGACAACTACACACAAAGCCTATACAGAGACACATACACACACATACAAAGCCTATACAGAGACACTTACACACATGCATGGAGCCTATACAGAGACACTTACACACACAAAGCCTATACAGAGACACTTACACACAAAGCCTATACAGAGACACTTACACACACACACAAAGCTTATACAGACACTTACAAACACACACACACACACACACACACACGAAGCCTATACAGAGACACTTGCACACACACAAAGCTTATACAGAGACACTTACACACACAAAATGCCTATACAGAGACACTTACACACACACACAAAGCCTATACAGAGACACACACACAAAGCCTATACAGAGACACTTACACACCTCACACACACAAAGCTTATACATAGACATTTACACACACACACACACACACACACAAAGCCTATACAGAGACACTTACACAAAAACAAAGCCTATACAGAGACTCTTACACATACATACACAAAGCTTAAGCAGAGACACTTACACACAAAGCCTATACAGAGATACTCACACACACACACACACACACACACACATAAAGCCTATACAGAGACACTTACACACACGCACACTAAGCTTATACAGAGACACTTACACACAAAGCCTATACAAAGACACTTACACACACACACATACACACACACAAAGCCTATACAGAGACACTTACATAAAAGCCTTTAGAGAGACATTCACACACACAAAGCCTATACAGAGACACTTACACACACAAAGCTTATACAGAGACACACACACAAAGCCTATACAGAGACACTTACACACACACAAAGCTTATACAGAGACACTTACACACACACACAAAGCCTATACAGAGACACTTCCACATACACAATCAAAGCTTATGCAGAGACTCTTGCACACAACGCCTATGCAGAGACACTTACACACACAAAGCCTATACAGAGACACTTACACACAAAGCCTATACAGAGACACACACAAAGCCTATACAGAGACACTTACACACACACACAAAACCTATACAGAGACTTACATACACACAAAGCTTATACAGAGACACGTACACACACAAAGCCTATTCTGAGACACTCACATACACACACACACACAAAGCTTATGCAGAGACACTTACACACACACAGCTTATACAGAGACACTTACACACAAAGCCTATACAGAGACACTTACACACACACACATAAAGCCAATATAGAGACACTTACATACACACATACACACACACACACACACAAAGCCTATACAGAGACACACACAAGGCCTATACAGAGACACTTACACACACACACAAAGCCTATACAGAGACTTACACACACACACAAAGCTTATACCGAGACACTTACACACAAAGCCTATACAGAGACACTTACACACACACACAAAGCCTATAAAGAGACACTTACATATAAACACAAAGCTTATGCATTGACACAGAGACACTTACACACAAAGCCTATACAGAGACACTTACACACACAAAGCCTATACAGAGCCACTTACACACCCACACACACAAAGCCTATACAGAGACACACACAAAGCCTATACAGAGACACTTACACACACACACAGCCTATACAGAGACATACACACACAAAGCTTATATAGAGACACTTACACACAAAGCCTATACAGAGACACTTATACACACATACAAAGCCTATACAGAGACACTTACACACACACACGAAGCCTATACAAAGACACTTACACACACAAAGCCTATACAGAGACACTTACACAAAAAGCCTATACAGAGACTCTTACACACACACACAAAGCTTATACAGACACTTACACACACACACACACACACACACACGAAGCCTATACAGAGACACTTACACAAAAACAAAGCCTATACAGAGACTCTTACACATACATACACAAAGCTTAAGCAGAGACACTTACACACAAAGCCTATACAGAGATACTCACACACACACACACACAAAGCTTATACATAGACATTTACACACACACACACACACACACACACACACACACACACACACACACACACACACACACACACAGCCTATACAGAGACACTTACACACACACAAAGCCTATACAGAGACACTTACACATACACAGACAAAGCTTATGCAGAGACACTTACACACAAAGCCTATACAGAGATACTTACACACACAAAGCTTATACAGAGACACTTACACACACATACAAAGCCTATACAGAAACACTTACACACAAAGCCTATACAGAGACACTTACACACAAAGCCTATACAGAGACACTTACACACACACACACACACACACACACAAAGCCTATACAGAGACACTTACACTCACGCACACTAAGCTTATACAGAGACACTTACACACAAAGCCTATACAGAGACACTTAAACACACACACATACACGCACACATAGCCTATACAGAGACACTTACATACAAAGCCTTTAGAGAGACATTCACACACACAAAGCCTATACAGAGACACTTACACACACAAAGCTTATACAGAGACACACACACACAAAGCCTATACAGAGACACTTACACACACACAAAGCTTATACAGAGACACTTACACGCACACACAAAGCCTATACAGAGACACACACACAAAGCGTATACAGAGACACTTACACACCACACACACACACACAAAGCTTATACATAGACACTTACACACACACACAAAGCCTATACAGAGACACTTACACACAAACAAAGCCTATACAGAGACACTTACACATACACACACAAAGCTTATGCAGAGACACTTACACACAAAGCCTATACAGAGACACTTACACACACAAAGCTGATACAGAGACACTTACACACACATACAAAGCCTATTCAGAAACACTTACACACAAAGCCTATACAGAGACACTTACACACAAAGCCTATACAGAGACACTTACACACACACACTCACAAAGCCTATACAGAGACACTTACACACACGCACACTAAGCTTATACAGAGACACTTACACACAAAGCCTATACAGAGACACTTACAAACACAAAGCCTATATAGAGACACTTGCATAAAAGCCTTTAGAGAGACATTCACACACACAAAGCCTATACAGAGACACTTACACACACAAAGCTTATACAGAGAGACACACTCTAAGCCTATACAGAGACACTTACACACACACAAAGCTTATACAGAGACACTTACACACACACACAAAGCCTATACAGAGACACTTCCACATACACAATCAAAGCTTATGCAGAGACTCTTGCACACAAAGCCTATGCAGAGACACTTACACACACAAAGCCTATACAGAGACACTTACACACAAAGCCTATACAGAGATCCACACAAAGCCTATACAGAGACACTTACACACACACACAAAACCTGTACAGAGATTTACACACACACAAAGCTTATACAGAGACACATAAACACACAAAGCCTATACAGAGACACACACATACACACACACACACACAAAGATTATGCAGAGACACTGACACACACACAGCTTATACAGAGACACTTACACACAAAGCCTATACAGAGACACTTACACACACACACATAAAGCCTATACAGAGATACTTACATACACACATACACACACACACAAAGCCTATACAGAGACACACACAAAGCCTATACAGAGACACTTACACACACACAAAGCCTATACAGAGACTTACACACACAAAGCCTAAAAAGAGACACTTACACATAAACACAAAGCTTATGCAGAGACACAGAGACACTTACACACAAAGCCTATACAGAGACACTTACACACACAAAGCCTATACAGAGCCACTTACACACACACAAAGCCTATACAGAGACACACACAAAGCCTATACAGAGACACTTACACACACACACACACACACACACACAGCCTATACAGAGACATACACACTCAAAGCTTATATAGAGACACTTACACACAAAGCCTATACAGAGACACTTACACACTCATACATAGCCTATACAGAGACACTTACACACACACACGAAGCCTATACAGAGACACTTACACACAAAGCCTATACAGAGACACTAACACACACACACAAAGCTTACACAGACACTTACACACACACACACACACACACACACACACACACACACACACACGAAGCCTATACAGAGACACTTACACACACACAAAGCTTATACAGAGACACTTACACACACAGAAAGCCTATACAGAGAGACTTACGTACACACACAAAGCCTATACAGAGACACACACACAAAGCCTATACAGAGACACTTACACACCTCACACACACAAAGCTTATACATAGACATTTACACACACACAAAGCCTATACAGAGACACTTACACACAAACAAAGCCTATACAGAGACACTTACACATACATACACAAAGCTTATGCAGAGACACTTACACACAAAGCCTATACAGAGATACTTACACACACACACACACACACACACACATAAAGCCTATACAGAGACACTTACACACACGCACACTAAGCTTATACAGAGACACTTACACACAAAGCCTATACAAAGACACTTACACACACACACATACACAAACACAAAGCCTATACAGAGACACTTACATAAAAGCCTTTAGAGAGACATTCACACACACAAAGCCTATACAGAGACACTTACACACACAAAGCTTATACAGAGACACACACACAAAGCCTATACAGAGACACTTACACACACACAAAGCTTATACAGAGACACTTACACACACACAAAGCCTATACAGAGACACTTCCACATACACAATCAAAGCTTATGCAGAGACTCTTGCACACAAAGCCTATGCAGAGACACTTACACACACAAAGCCTATACAGAGACACTTACACACAAAGCCTATACAGAGACACTTACACACAAAGCCTATACAGAGACACACACAAAGCCTATACAGAGACACTTACACACACACAAAGCTTATACAGAGACACGTACACACACAAAGCCTATACTGAGACACTCACATACACACACACACACAAAGCTTATGCAGAGACACTTACACACACACAGCTTATACAGAGACACTTACACACAAAGCCTATACAGAGACACTTACACACACACAGATAAAGACAATACAGAGACACTTACATACACACATACACACACAAAGCCTATACAGAGACACACACAAGGCCTATACAGAGACACTTACACACACACACAAAGCCTATACAGAGACTTACACACACACACAAAGCTTATACCGAGACACTTACACACAAAGCCTATACAGAGACACTTACACACACACAAAGCCTATAAAGAGACACTTACATATAAACACAAAGCTTATGCAGAGACACAGAGACACTTACACACAAAGCCTATACAGAGACACTTACACACACAAAGCCTATACAGAGCCACTTACACACACACACACACACAAAGCCTATACAGAGACACACACAAAGCCTATACAGAGACACTTACACACACACACACAGCCTATACAGAGACATACACACACAAAGCTTATATAGAGACACTTACACACAAAGCCTATACAGAGACACTTATACACACATACAAAGCCTATACAGAGACACTTACACACACACACGAAGCCTATACAGAGACACTTACACACACAAAGCCTATACAGAGACACTTACACAAAAAGCCTATACACAGACTCTTACACACACACACAAAGCTTATACAGACACTTACACACACAAACACACACACACACACACACACACACACACACACGAAGCCTATACAGAGACACTTACACACACACAAAGCTTATACAGAGACACTTACACACACACACAAAGTCTATACAGAGACACACACACAAAGCCTATACAGAGACACTTACACACCACACACACACAAAGCTTATACATAGACATTTACACACACACACACACACAAAGCCTATACAGAGACACTTACACACACACAAAGCCTATACAGAGACACTTACACATACACAGAGAAAGCTTATGCAGAGACACTTACACACAAAGCCTATACAGAGATACTTACATACACAAAGCTTATACAGAGACACTTACACACACATACAAAGCCTATACAGAAACACTTACACACAAAGCCTATACAGAGACACTTACACACACACACAAACACACACACACAAAGCCTATACAGAGACACTTACACTCACGCACACTAAGCTTATACAGAGACACTTAAACACAAAGCCTATACAGAGACACTTAAACACACACACATACACGCACACAAAGCCTATACAGAGACACTTATACAAACAAAGCTTATACAGAGACACACACACACAAAGCCTATACAGAGACACTTACACACACACAAAGCTTATACAGAGACACTTACACGCACACACAAAGCCTATACAGAGACACACACACAAAGCATATACAGAGACACTTACACACCACACACACACACACACAAAGCTTATACATAGACACTTACACACACACACAAAGCCTATACAGAGACACTTACACACAAACAAAGCCTATACAGAGACACTTACACATACACACACAAAGCTTATGCAGAGACACTTACACACAAAGCTTATACAGAGACACTTACACACACATACAAAGCCTATTCAGAAACACTTACACACAAAGCCTATACAGAGACACTTACACACAAAGCCTATACAGAGACACTTACACACACACACACTCACAAAGCCTATACAGAGACACTTACACACACAAAGCCTATACAGAGACACTTGCATAAAAGCCTTTAGAGAGACATTCACACACACAAAGCCTATACAGAGACACTTACACACACAAAGCTTATACAGAGAGACACACACAAAGCCTATACAGAGACACTTACACACACACAAAGCTTATACAGAGACACTTACACACACACACAAAGCCTATACAGAGACACTTCCACATACACAATCAAAGCTTATGCAGAGACTCTTGCACACAAAGCCTATGCAGAGACACTTACACACACAAAGCCTATACAGAGACACTTACACACAAAGCCTATACAGAGACACACACAAAGCCTATACAGAGACACTTACACACACACACAAAACCTGTACAGAGACTTACACACACACAAAGCTTATACAGAGACACATACACACACAAAGCCTATACAGAGACACACACATACACACACACACAAAGCTTTTGCAGAGACACTGACACACACACAGCTTATACAGAGACACTTACACACAAAGCCTATACAGAGACACTTACACACACACACATAAAGCCTATACAGAGACACTTACATACACACATACACACACACACACAAAGCCTATACAGAGACACACACAAAGCCTATACAGAGACACTTACACACACACAAAGCCTATAGAGAGACTTACACACACACAAAGCCTAAAAAGAGACACTTACACATAAACACAAAGCTTATGCAGAGACACAGAGACACTTACACACAAAGCCTATACAGAGACACTTACACACACAAAACCTATACAGAGCCACTTACACACACACAAAGCCTATACAGAGACACACACAAAGCCTATACAGAGACATACACACTCAAAGCTTATATAGAGACACTTACACACAATGCCTATACAGAGACACTTACACACACATACAAAGCCTATACAGAGACACTTACACACACACAGGAAGCCTATACAGAGACACTTACACACAAAGCCTATACAGAGACACTAACACACACACACAAAGCTTATACAGACACTTACACACACACACACACACACACACGAAGCCTATACAGAGACACTTACACACACACACAAAGCTTATACAGAGACACTTACACACACAAAAAGCCTTTACAGAGACACTTACACACACACACAAAGCATATACAGAGACACACACACAAAGCCTATACAGAGACACTTACACACCACACACACACACAAAGCTTATACATAGACACTTACACACACACACACACACACACACACAAACACAAAGCCTATACAGAGACACTTACACAAACACAAAGCCTATACAGAGACACTTACACATACACACACAAAGCTTATGCAGAGACACTTACACACAAAGCCTATACAGTGACACTTACACACACAAAGCTTATACAGAGACACTTACACACACATACAAAGCCTATACAGAAACACTTACACACAAAGCCTATACAGAGACACTTACACAGAAAGCCTATACAGAGACACTTACACACACACACACACACACAAAGCCTACACAGAGACACTTACACTCATGCACACTAAGCTTATACAGAGACACTTACACACAAAGCCTATACAGAGACACTTACACACACACACATACACGCACACAAAGCCTATACAGAGACACTTGCACACAAAGCCTACACAGAGACACTTACACACAAAGCCTATACAGAGACACTTACACACACACACATAAAGCCAATACAGAGACACTTACATACACACATACACACACACACACACAAATCCTATACAGAGACACACACAAGGCCTATACAGAGACACTTACACACACACACAAAGCCTATACAGAGACTTACACACACACACAAAGCTTATACCGAGTCACTTACACACAAAGCCTATACAGAGACACTTACACACACACAAAGCCTATAAAGAGACACTTACATATAAACACAAAGCTTATGCAGAGACACAGAGACACTTACACACAAAGCCTATACAGAGACACTTACACACACAAAGCCTATACAGAGCCACTTACACACACACACAAAGCCTATACAGAGACACACACAAAGCCTATACAGAGACACTTACACACACACACAAACAGCCTATACAGAGACATACACGCACTAAGCTTATATAGAGACACTTACACACAAAGCCTATACAGAGACACATACACACACATACAAAGCCTATACAGAGACACTTACACACATGCACGGAGCCTATACAGAGACACTTACACACACAAAGCCTATACAGATACACTTACACACAAAGCCTATACAGAGACACTTACACACACACACACAAAGCTTATACAGACACTTACACACACACACACACACACACACACGAAGCCTATACAGAGACACTTACACACACACAAAGCTTATACAGAGACACTTACACACACAAAATGCCTATACAGAGATACTTACACACACACACACAAAGCCTATACAGAGACACACACACAAAGCCTATACAGAGACACTTACACACCTCACACACACAAAGCTTATACATAGACATTTACACACACACACACACAAAGCCTATACAGAGACACTTACACACAAACAAAGCCTATACAGAGACTCTTACACATACATACACAAAGCTTATGCAGAGACACTTACACACAAAGCCTATACAGAGATACTCACACACACACACACACACACACACACACACACACACACACACACACACACATAAAGCCTATACAGAGACACTTACACACACGCACACTAAGCTTATACAGAGACACTTACACACAAAGCCTATACAAAGACACTTACACACACAAAGCCTATACAGAGACACTTAAATAAAAGCCTTTAGAGAGACATTCACACACACAAAGCCTATACAGAGACACTTACACACACAAAGCTTATACAGAGACACACACACAAAGCCTATACAGAGACACTTACACACACACAAAGCTTATACAGAGACACTGACACACACACACAAAGCCTATACAGAGACACTTCCACATACACAATCAAAGCTTATGCAGAGACTCTTGCACACAAAGCCTATGCAGAGACACTTACACACACAAAGCCTATACAGAGACACTTACACACAAAGCCTATACAGAGACACACACAAAGCCTATACAGAGACACTTACACACACACACAAAACCTATACAGAGACTTACACACACACAAAGCTTATACAGAGACACGTACACACACAAAGCCTATACTGAGACACTTAAACACACACACATACACGCACATATAGCCTATACAGAGACACTTACATACAAAGCCTTTAGAGAGACATTCACACACACAAAGCCTATACAGAGACACTTACACACACAAAGCTTATACAGAGACACACACACACAAAGCCTATACAGAGACACTTACACACACACAAAGCTTATACAGAGACACTTACACGCACACATAAAGCCTATACAGAGACACACACACAAAGTGTATACAGAGACACTTACACACCACACACACACACACAAAGCTTATACATAGACACTTACACACACACACAAAGCCTATACAGAGACACTTACACACAAACAAAGCCTATACAGAGACACTTACACATACACACACAAAGCTTATGCAGAGACACTTACACACAAAGCCTATACAGAGACACTTACACACACACAAAGCTTATACAGAGACACTTACACACACATACAAAGCCTATTCAGAAACACTTACACACAAAGCCTATACAGAGACACTTACACACAAAGCCTATACAGAGACACTTACACACACACACTCACAAAGCCTATACAGAGACACTTACACACACGCACACTAAGCTTATACAGAGACACTTACACACAAAGCCTATACAGAGACACTTACAAACACAAAGCCTATACAGAGACACTTGCATAAAAGCCTTTAGAGAGACATTCACACACACAAAGCCTATACAGAGACACTTACACACACAAAGCTTATACAGAGAGACACACTCAAAGCCTATACAGAGACACTTACACACACACAAAGCTTATACAGAGACACTTACACACACACACAAAGTATATACAGAGACACTTCCACATACACAATCAAAGCTTATGCAGAGACTCTTGCACACAAAGCCTATGCAGAGACACTTACACACACAAAGCCTATACAGAGACACTTACACAAAAAGCCTATACACAGACTCTTACACACACACACAAAGCTTATACAGACACTTACACACACAAACACACACACACACACACACACACACGAAGCCTATACAGAGACACTTACACACACACAAAGCTTATACAGAGACACTTACACACACACACAAAGTCTATACAGAGACACACACACAAAGCCTATACAGAGACACTTACACACCACACACACACAAAGCTTATACATAGACATTTACACACACACACACACACACACAAAGCCTATACAGAGACACTTACACACACACAAAGCCTATACAGAGACACTTACACATACACAGACAAAGCTTATGCAGAGACACTTACACACAAAGCCTATACAGAGATACTTACATACACAAAGCTTATACAGAGACACTTACACACACATACAAAGCCTATACAAAAACACTTACACACAAAGCCTATACAGAGACACTTACACACACACACAAACACACACACACAAAGCCTATACAGAGACACTTACACTCACGCACACTAAGCTTATACAGAGACACTTAAACACAAAGCCTATACAGAGACACTTAAACACACACACATACACGCACACAAAGCCTATACAGAGACACTTATACAAACAAAGCTTATACAGAGACACACACACACAAAGCCTATACAGAGACACTTACACACACACAAAGCTTATACAGAGACACTTACACGCACACACAAAGCCTATACAGAGACACACACACAAAGCGTATACAGAGACACTTACTCACCACACAAAACACACACACAAAGCTTATACATAGACACTTACACACACACACAAAGCCTATACAGAGACACTTACACACAAACAAAGCCTATACAGAGACACTTACACATACACACACAAAGCTTATGCAGAGACACTTACACACAAAGCTTATACAGAGACACTTACACACACATACAAAGCCTATTCAGAAACACTTACACACAAAGCCTATACAGAGACACTTACACACAAAGCCTATACAGAGACACTTACACACACACACACTCACAAAGCCTATACAGAGACACTTACACACACAAAGCCTATACAGAGACACTTGCATAAAAGCCTTTAGAGAGACATTCACACACACAAAGCCTATACAGAGACACTTACACACACAAAGCTTATACAGAGAGACACACACAAAGCCTATACAGAGACACTTACACACACACAAAGCTTATACAGAGACACTTACACACACACACAAAGCCTATACAGAGACACTTCCACATACACAATCAAAGCTTATGCAGAGACTCTTGCACACAAAGCCTATGCAGAGACACTTACACACACAAAGCCTATACAGAGACACTTACACACAAAGCCTATACAGAGACACACACAAAGCCTATACAGAGACACTTACACACACACACAAAACCTGTACAGAGACTTACACACACACAAAGCTTATACAGAGACACATACACACACAAAGCCTATACAGAGACACACACATACACACACACACAAAGCTTTTGCAGAGACACTGACACACACACAGCTTATACAGAGACACTTACACACAAAGCCTATACAGAGACACTTACACACACACACATAAAGCCTATACAGAGACACTTACATACACACATACACACACACACAAAGCCTATACAGAGACACACACAAAGCCTATACAGAGACACTTACACACACACAAAGCCTATAGAGAGACTTACACACACACAAAGCCTAAAAAGAGACACTTACACATAAACACAAAGCTTATGCAGAGACACAGAGACACTTACACACAAAGCCTATACAGAGACACTTACACACACAAAACCTATACAGAGCCACTTACACACACACAAAGCCTATACAGAGACACACACAAAGCCTATACAGAGACACTTACACACACATACAAAGCCTATACAGAGACACTTACACACACACAGGAAGCCTATACAGAGACACTTACACACAAAGCCTATACAGAGACACTAACACACACACACACAAAGCTTATACAGACACTTACACACACACACACACACACACACACGAAGCCTATACAGAGACACTTACACACACACACAAAGCTTATACAGAGACACTTACACACACAAAAAGCCTATACAGAGACACTTACACACACACACAAAGCATATACAGAGACACACACACAAAGCCTATACAGAGACACTTACACACCACACACACACACAAAGCTTATACATAGTCACTTACACACACACACACACACACACACAAACACAAAGCCTATACAGAGACACTTACACAAACACAAAGCCTATACAGAGACACTTACACATACACACACAAAGCTTATGCAGAGACACTTACACACAAAGCCTATACAGTGACACTTACACACACAAAGCTTATACAGAGACACTTACACACACATACAAAGCCTATACAGAAACACTTACACACAAAGCCTATACAGAGACACTTACACAGAAAGCCTATACAGAGACACTTACACACACACACACACAAAGCCTACACAGAGACACTTACACTCACGCACACTAAGCTTATACAGAGACACTTACACACAAAGCCTATACAGAGACACTTACACACACACACATACACGCACACAAAGCCTATACAGAGACACTTGCACACAAAGCCTATACAGAGACACTTACACACAAAGCCTATACAGAGACACTTACACACACACACATAAAGCCAATACAGAGACACTTACATACACACATACACACACACACACACACAAATCCTATACAGAGACACACACAAGGCCTATACAGAGACACTTACACACACACACAAAGCCTATACAGAGACTTACACACACACACAAAGCTTATACCGAGACATTTACACACAAAGCCTATACAGAGACACTTACACACACACAAAGCCTATAAAGAGACACTTACATATAAACACAAAGCTTATGCAGAGACATTTACACACACACAAAGCCTATACAGAGACACTTACACACAAACAAAGCCTATACAGAGACACTTACACATACATACACAAAGCTTATGCAGAGACACTTACACACAAAGCCTTTACAGAGATACTTACACACACACACACACACACACACACACATAAAGCCTATACAGAGACACTTACACACACGCACACTAAGCTTATACAGAGACACTTACACACAAAGCCTATACAAAGACACTTACACACACACACATACACAAACACAAAGCCTATACAGAGACACTTACATAAAAGCCTTTAGAGAGACATTCACACACACAAAGCCTATACAGAGACACTTACACACACAAAGCTTATACAGAGACACACACACAAAGCCTATACAGAGACACTTACACACACACAAAGCTTATACAGAGACACTTACACACACACACAAAGCCTATACAGAGACACTTACACATACACAATCAAAGCTTATGCAGAGACTCTTGCACACAAAGCCTATGCAGAGACACTTACACACACAAAGCCTATACAGAGACACTTACACACAAAGCCTATACAGAGACACACACAAAGCCTATACATAGACACTTACACACACACACAAAACCTATACAGAGACTTACACACACACAAAGCTTATACAGAGACACATACACACACAAAGCCTATACTGAGACACTCACATACACACACACACAAAGCTTATACAGAGACACTTACACACACACACAAAGCCTATACAGAGACACTTCCACATACACAATCAAAGCTTATGCAGAGACTCTTGCACACAAAGCCTATGCAGAGACACTTACACACACAAAGCCTATACAGAGACACTTACACACAAAGCCTATACAGAGACACTTACACACAAAGCCTATACAGTGACACACACAAAGCCTATACAGAGACACTTACACACACACACAAAACCTATACAGAGACTTACACACACACAAAGCTTATACAGAGACACGTACACACACAAAGCCTATACTGAGACACTCACATACACACACACACACAAAGCTTATGCAGAGACACTTACACACACACAGCTTATACAGAGACACTTACACACAAAGCCTATACAGAGACACTTACACACACACAGATAAAGACAATACAGAGACACTTACATACACACATACACACACACAAAGCCTATACAGCGACACACACAAGGCCTATACAGAGACACTTACACACACACACAAAGCCTATACAGAGACTTACACACACACACAAAGCTTATACCGAGACACTTACACACAAAGCCTATACAGAGACACTTACACACACACAAAGCCTATAAAGAGACACTTACATATAAACACAAAGCTTATGCAGAGACACAGAGACACTTACACACAAAGCCTATACAGAGACACTTACACACACAAAGCCTATACAGAGCCACTTACACACACACACACACACACACACACACACAAAGCCTATACAGAGACACACACAAAGCCTATACAGAGACACTTACACACACACACACACAGCCTATACAGAGACATACACACACAAAGCTTATATAGAGACACTTACACACAAAGCCTATACAGAGACACTTATACACACATACAAAGCCTATACAGAGACACTTACACACACACACGAAGCCTATACAGAGACACTTACACACACAAAGCCTATACAGAGACACTTACACAAAAAGCCTATACACAGATTCTTACACACACACACAAAGCTTATACAGACACTTACACACACAAACACACACACACACACACACACACACGAAGCCTATACAGAGACACTTACACACACACAAAGCTTATACAGAGACACTTACACACACACAAAGTCTATACAGAGACACACACACAAAGCCTATACAGAGACACTTACACACCACACACACACAAAGCTTATACATAGACATTTACACACACACACACACACACACACACACACACACACACACACACACACACAAAGCCTATACAGAGACACTTACACACACACAAAGCCTATACAGAGACACTTACACATACACAGACAAAGCTTATGCAGAGACACTTACACACAAAGCCTATACAGAGATACTTACATACACAAAGCTTATACAGAGACACTTACACACACATACAAAGCCTATACAGAAACACTTACACACAAAGCCTATACAGAGACACTTACACACACACAAACACACACACACAAAGCCTATACAGAGACACTTACACTCACGCACACTAAGCTTATACAGAGACACTTAAACACAAAGCCTATACAGAGACACTTAAACACACACACATACATGCACACAAAGCCTATACAGAGACACTTACATACAAAGCCTTTAGAGGGACATTCACACACACAAAGCCTATACAGAGACACTTATACAAACAAAGCTTATACAGAGACACACACACACAAAGCCTATACAGAGACACTTACACACACACAAAGCTTATACAGAGACACTTACACGCACACACAAAGCCTATTCAGAGACACACACACAAAGCGTATACAGAGACACTTACACACCACACACACACACACACAAAGCTTATACATTGACACTTACACACACACACAAAGCCTATACAGAGACACTTACACACAAACAAAGCCTATACAGAGACACTTACACATACACACACAAAGCTTATGCAGAGACACTTACACACAAAGCCTATACAGACACACTTACACACACACAAAGCTTATACAGAGACACTTAGACACACATACAAAGCCTATTCAGAAACACTTACACACAAAGCCTATACAGAGACACTTACACACAAAGCCTATACAGAGACACACACAAAGCCTATACAGAGACACTTACACACACACACAAAACCTATACAGAGACTTACACACACACAAAGCTTATACAGAGACACGTACACACACAAAGCCTATACTGAGACACTCACATACACACACACACACAAAGCTTATACAGAGACACTTACACACACACAAAGCCTATACAGAGACACTTCCACATACACAATCAAAGCTTATGCAGAGACTCTTGCACACAAAGCCTATGCAGAGACACTTACACACACAAAGCCTATACAGAGACACTTACACACAAAGCCTATACAGAGACACTTACACACAAAGCCTATACAGTGACACACACAAAGCCTATACAGAGACACTTACACACACACACAAAACCTATACAGAGACTTACACACACACAAAGCTTATACAGAGACACGTACACACACAAAGCCTATACTGAGACACTCACATACACACACACACACAAAGCTTATGCAGAGACACTTACACACACACAGCTTATACAGAGACACTTACACACAAAGCCTATACAGAGACACTTTCACACACACAGATAAAGACAATACAGAGACACTTACATACACACATACACACACACAAAGCCTATACAGCGACACACACAAGGCCTATACAGAGACACTTACACACACACATAAAGCCTATACAGAGACTTACACACACACAAAGCTTATACCGAGACACTTACACACAAAGCCTATACAGAGACACTTACACACACACAAAGCCTATAAAGAGACACTTACATATAAACACAAAGCTTATGCAGAGACACAGAGACACTTACACACAAAGCCTATACAGAGACACTTACACACACAAAGCCTATACAGAGCCACTTACACACACACACACACACACACACAAAGCCTATACAGAGACACACACAAAGCCTATACAGAGACACTTACACACACACACACACAGCCTATACAGAGACATACACACACAAAGCTTATATAGAGACACTTACACACAAAGCCTATACAGAGACACTTATACACACATACAAAGCCTATACAGAGACACTTACATACACACACGAAGCCTATACAGAGACACTTACACACACAAAGCCTATACAGAGACACTTACACAAAAAGCCTATACACAGATTCTTACACACACACACAAAGCTTAGACATACACTTACACACACAAACACACACACACACACACACACACACACGAAGCCTATTCAGAGACACTTACACACACACAAAGCTTATACAGAGACACTTACACACACACACAAAGTCTATACAGAGACACACACACAAAGCCTATACAGAGACACTTACACACCACACACACACAAAGCTTATACATAGACATTTACACACACACACACACACACACACACACACACACACACACACAAAGCCTATACAGAGACACTTACACACACACAAAGCCTATACAGAGACACTTACACATACACAGACAAAGCTTATGCAGAGACACTTACACACAAAGCCTATACAGAGATACTTACATACACAAAGCTTATACAGAGACACTTACACACACATACAAAGCCTATACAGAAACACTTACACACAAAGCCTATACAGAGACACTTACACACACACACAAACACACACACACAAAGCCTATACAGAGACACTTACACTCACGCACACTAAGCTTATACAGAGACACTTAAACACAAAGCCTATACAGAGACACTTAAACACACACACATACACGCACACAAAGCCTATACAGAGACACTTACATACAAAGCCTTTAGAGAGACATTCACACACACAAAGCCTATACAGAGACACTTATACAAACAAAGCTTATACAGAGACACACACACACAAAGCCTATACAGAGACACTTACACACACACAAAGCTTATACAGAGACACTTACACGCACACACAAAGCCTATACAGAGACACACACACAAAGCGTATACAGAGACACTTACACACCACACACACACACACACAAAGCTTATACATTGACACTTACACACACACACAAAGCCTATACAGAGACACTTACACACAAACAAAGCCTATACAGAGACACTTACACATACACACACAAAGCTTATGCAGAGACACTTACACACAAAGCCTATACAGACACACTTACACACACACAAAGCTTATACAGAGACACTTACACACACATACAAAGCCTATTCAGAAACACTTACACACAAAGCCTATACAGAGACACTTACACACAAAGCCTATACAGAGACACTTACACACACACACTCACAAAGCCTATACAGAGACACTTACACACACAAAGCCTATACAGAGACACTTGCATAAAAGCCTTTAGAGAGACATTCACACACACAAAGCCTATACAGAGACACTTAAACACACAAAGCTTATACAGAGAGACACACACAAAGCCTATACAGAGACACTTACACACACACAGAGCTTATACAGAGACACTTACACACACACACACAAAGCCTATACAGAGACACTTCCACATACACAATCAAAGCTTATGCAGAGACTCTTGCACACAAAGCCTATGCAGAGACACTTACACACACAAAGCCTATACAGAGACACTTACACACAAAGCCTATACAGAGACACACACACACACACACACACACATAAAGCCTATACAGAGACACTTACATACACACATACACACACACAAAGCCTATACAGAGACACACACTAAGCCTATACAGAGACACTTACACACACACACAAAGCCTATAGAGAGACTTACACACACACAAAGCCTAAAAAGAGACACTTACACACACACACAAAACCTGTACAGAGACTTACACACACACAAAGCTTATACAGAGACACATACACACACAAAGCCTATACAGAGACACACACATACACACACACACAAAGCTTTTGCAGAGACACTGACACACACACAGCTTATACAGAGACACTTACACACAAAGCCTATACAGAGACACTTACACACACACACATAAAGCCTATACAGAGACACTTACATACACACATACACACACACAAAGCCTATACAGAGACACTTACACACAAAGCCTATACAGAGACACTTACACACACACACAAAGCCTAGAGAGAGACTTACACACACACAAAGCCTAAAAAGAGACACTTACACATAAACACAAAGCTTATGCAGAGACACAGAGACACTTACACACAAAGCCTATACAGAGACACTTACACACACAAAACCTATACAGAGCCACTTACACACACACAAAGCCTATACAGAGACACACACAAAGCCTATACAGAGACACTTACACACACACACAGCCTATACAGAGACATACACACTCAAAGCTTATATAGAGACACTTACACACAATGCCTATACAGAGACACTTACACACACATACAAAGCCTATACAGAGACACTTACACACACACAGGAAGCCTATACAGAGACACTTACACACAAAGCCTATACAGAGACACTAACACACACACACAAAGCTTATACAGACACTTACACACACACACACACACACACACGAAGCCTATACAGAGACACTTACACACACACACAAAGCTTATACAGAGACACTTACACACACACAAAGCATATACAGAGACACACACACAAAGCCTATACAGAGACACTTACACACCACACACACACACAAAGCTTATACATAGACACTTACACACACACACACACACACACACAAACACAAAGCCTATACAGAGACACTTACACAAACACAAAGCCTATACAGAGACACTTACACATACACACACAAAGCTTATGCAGAGACACTTACACACAAAGCCTATACAGTGACACTTACACACACAAAGCTTATACAGAGACACTTACACACACATACAAAGCCTATACAGAAACACTTACACACAAAGCCTATACAGAGACACTTACACAGAAAGCCTATACAGAGACACTTACACACACACACACACAAAGCCTACACAGAGACACTTACACTCACGCACACTAAGCTTATACAGAGACACTTACACACAAAGCCTATACAGAGACACTTACACACACACACATACACGCACACAAAGCCTATACAGAGACACTTGCACACAAAGCCTATACAGAGACACTTACACACAAAGCCTATACAGAGACACTTACACACACACACATAAAGCCAATACAGAGACACTTACATACACACATACACACACACACACACACAAATCCTATACAGAGACACACACAAGGCCTATACAGAGACACTTACACACACACACAAAGCCTATACAGAGACTTACACACACACACAAAGCTTATACCGAGACACTTACACACAAAGCCTATACAGAGACACTTACACACACACAAAGCCTATAAAGAGACACTTACATATAAACACAAAGCTTATGCAGAGACACAGAGACACTTACACACAAAGCCTATACAGAGACACTTACACACACAAAGCCTATACAGAGCCACTTACACACACACACAAAGCCTATACAGAGACACGCACAAAGCCTATACAGAGACACTTACACACACACACACACACAGCCTATACAGAGACATACACGCACTAAGCTTATATAGAGACACTTACACACAAAGCCTATACAGAGACACATACACACACATACAAAGCCTATACAGAGACACTTACACACATGCACAGAGCCTATACAGAGACACTTACACACAAAGCCTATACAGAGACACTTACACACAAAGCCTATACAGAGACACTTACACACACACACAAAGCTTATACAGACACTTACACACACACACACACACACACACACACACACACACACACGAAGCCTATACAGAGACACTTACACACACACAAAGCTTATACAGAGACACTTACACACACAAAATGCCTATACAGAGACACTTACACACACACACAAAGCCTATACAGAGACACTTACACACAAAGCCTATACAGAGACACTAACACACACACACAAAGCTTATACAGACACTTACACACACACACACACACACGAAGCCTATACAGAGACACTTACACACACACACAAAGCTTATACAGAGACACTTACACACACAAAAAGCCTATACAGAGACACTTACACACACACACAAAGCATATACAGAGACACACACACAAAGCCTATACAGAGACACTTACACACCACACACACACACATAGCTTATACATAGACACTTACACACACACACACACACACACAAACACAAAGCCTATACAGAGACACTTACACAAACACAAAGCCTATACAGAGACACTTACACATACACACACAAAGCTTATGCAGAGACACTTACACACAAAGCCTATACAGTGACACTTACACACACAAAGCTTATACAGAGACACTTACACACAAAGCCTATACAGAGACACTTACACAGAAAGCCTATACAGAGACACTTACACAGAAAGCCTATACAGAGACACTTACACACACACACACACACAAAGCCTACACAGAGACACTTACACTCACGCACACTAAGCTTATACAGAGACACTTACACACAAAGCATATACAGAGACACTTACACACACACACATACACGCACACAAAGCCTATACAGAGACACTTGCACACAAAGCCTATAAAGAGACACTTACACACAAAGCCTATACAGAGACACTTACAAATAAACACATAAAGCCAATACAGAGACACTTACATACACACATACACACACACACACACACACACACACACACACACACACACACACACACACACACACACAAATCCTATACAGAGACACACACAAGGCCTATACAGAGACACTTACACACACACACAAAGCCTATACAGAGACTTACACACACACACAAAGCTTATACCGAGACACTTACACACAAAGCCTATACAGAGACACTTACACACACACAAAGCCTATAAAGAGACACTTACATATAAACACAAAGCTTATGCAGAGACACAGAGACACTTACACACAAAGCCTATACAGAGACACTTACACACACAAAGCCTATACAGAGCCACTTACACACACACACAAAGCCTATACAGAGACACACACAAAGCCTATACAGAGACACTTACACACACACACACACACACACACACACACACACAGCCTATACAGAGACATACACGCACTAAGCTTATATAGAGACACTTACACACAAAGCCTATACAGAGACACATACACACACATACAAAGCCTATACAGAGACACTTACACACATGCACAGAGCCTATACAGAGACACTTACACACAAAGCCTATACAGAGACACTTACACACAAAGCCTATACAGAGACACTTACACACACACACAAAGCTTATACAGACACTTACACACACACACACACACACACACACACACACACACACACACGAAGCCTATACAGAGACACTTACACACACACAAAGCTTATACAGAGACACTTACACACACAAAATGCCTATACAGAGACACTTACACACACACACAAAGCCTATACAGAGACACACACACAAAGCCTATACAGAGACACTTACACACCTCACACACACAAAGCTTATACATAGACATTTACACACACACACACACACACACAAAGCCTATACAGAGACACTTACACACAAACAAAGCCTATACAGAGACTCTTACACATACATACACAAAGCTTATGCAGAGACACTTACACACAAAGCCTATACAGAGATACTCACACACACACACACACACACACACACACACACACACACACACACATAAAGCCTATACAGAGACACTTACACACACGGACACTAAGCTTATACAGAGACACTTACACACAAAGCCTATACAAAGACACTTACACACACACACATACACACACACAAAGCCTATACAGAGACACTTACATAAAAGCCTTTAGAGAGACATTCACACACACAAAGCCTATACAGAGACACTTACACACACAAAGCTTATACAGAGACACACACACAAAGCCTATACAGAGACACTTACACACACAAAGCTTATACAGAGACACTGACACACACACACAAAGCATATACAGAGACACTTCCACATACACAATCAAAGCTTATGCAGAGACTCTTGCACACAAAGCCTATGCAGAGACACTTACACACACAAAGCCTATACAGAGACACTTACACACAAAGCCTATACAGAGACACACACAAAGCCTATACAGAGACACTTACACACACACACAAAACCTATACAGAGACTTACACACACACAAAGCTTATACAGAGACACGTACACACACAAAGCCTATACTGAGACACTTAAACACACACACATACACGCACATATAGCCTATACAGAGACACTTACATACAAAGCCTTTAGAGAGACATTCACACACACAAAGCCTATACAGAGACACTTACACACACAAAGCTTATACAGAGACACACACACACAAAGCCTATACAGAGACACTTACACACACACAATGCTTATACAGAGACACTTACACGCACACACAAAGCCTATACAGAGACACACACACAAAGCGTATACAGAGACACTTACACACCACACACACACACACAAAGCTTATACATAGACACTTACACACACACACAAAGCCTATACAGAGACACTTACACACAAACAAAGCCTATACAGAGACACTTACACATACACACACAAAGCTTATGCAGAGACACTTACACACAAAGCCTATACAGAGACACTTACACACACACAAAGCTTATACAGAGACACTTACACACACATACAAAGCCTATTCAGAAACACTTACACACAAAGCCTATACAGAGACACTTACACACAAAGCCTATACAGAGACACTTACACACACACACTCACAAAGCCTATACAGAGACACTTACACACACGCACACTAAGCTTATACAGAGACACTTACACACAAAGCCTATACAGAGACACTTACAAACACAAAGCCTATACAGAGACTCTTGCATAAAAGCCTTTAGAGAGACATTCACACACACAAAGCCTATACAGAGACACTTACACACACAAAGCTTATACAGAGAGACACACTCAAAGCCTATACAGAGACACTTACACACACACAAAGCTTATACAGAGACACTTACACACACACACAAAGTATATACAGAGACACTTCCACATACACAATCAAAGCTTATGCAGAGACTCTTGCACACAAAGCCTATGCAGAGACACTTACACACACACAAAGCCTATACAGAGACACTTACACACAAAGCCTATACAGAGACCCACACAAAGCCTATACAGAGACACTTACACACACACAAAACCTGTACAGAGATTTACACACACACAAAGCTTATACAGAGACACATACACACACAAAGCCTATACAGAGACACACACATACACACACACATACAAAGCTTATGCAGAGACACTGACACACACACAGCTTATACAGAGACACTTACACACAAAGCCTATACAGAGACACTTACACACACACACATAAAGCCTATACAGAGATACTTACATACACACATACACACACACACACAAAGCCTATACAGGGACACACACAAAGCCTATACAGAGACACTTACACACACACACAAAGCCTATACAGAGACTTACACACACACAAAGCCTAAAAAGAGACACTTACACATAAACACAAAGCTTATGCAGAGACACAGAGACACTTACACACAAAGCCTATACAGAGACACTTACACACACAAAGCCTATACAGAGCCACTTACACACACACAAAGCCTATACAGAGACACATACAAAGCCTATACAGAGACACTTACACACACACACACACACACAGCCTATACAGAGACATACACACTCAAAGCTTATATAGAGACACTTACACACAAAGCCTATACAGAGACACTTACACACACATACAAAGCCTATACAGAGACACTTACACACACACACGAAGCCTATACAGAGACACTTACACACACTAAGCCTATACAGAGACACTAACACACACACACAAAGCTTATACAGACACTTACACACACACACACACACACACACACACACACACACACACACACACACGAAGCCTATACAGAGACACTTACACACACACAAAGCTTATACAGAGACACTTACACACACAAAAAGCCTATATGGAGACACAAACACACACACACAAAGCATATACAGAGACACACACACAAAGCCTATACAGAGACACTTACACACCACACACACACACAAAGCTTATACATAGACACTTACACACACACACACACACACAAACAAACACAAAGCCTATACAGAGACACTTACACACACACAAAGCCTATACAGAGACACTTACACATACACACACAAAGCCTATGCAGAGACACTTACACACAAAGCCTATACAGTGACACTTACACACACAAAGCTTATACAGAGACACTTACACACACATACAAAGCCTATACAGAAACACTTACACACAAAGCCTATACAGAGACACTTACACACAAAGCCTATACAGAGACACTTACACACACACACACAAAGCCTACACAGAGACACTCACGCACACTAAGCTTATACAGAGACACTTACACACAAAGCCTATACAGAGACACTTACACACACACATACACGCACACAAAGCCTATACAGAGACACTTGCAAACAAAGCCTATACAGAGACACTTACACACAAAGCCTATACAGAGACACTTACACACACACACACACATAAAGCCAATACAGAGACACTTACATACACATAGCCTATACAGAGACACTTACACGAACAAAGCCTATACAGAGCCACTTACACACACACACAAAGCCTATACAGAGACACACACAAAGCCTATACAGAGACATTTACACACACACACACACAGCCTATACAGAGACATACACGCACAAAGCTTATATAGAGACACTTACACACAAAGCCTATACAGAGACACATACACACACAAACAAAGCCTATACAGAGACACTTACACACACGCACAAAGCCTATACAGAGACACTTACACACACTAAGCCTATACAGAGACACTTACACACAAATCCTATACAGAGACACTTACACACACACACAAAGCTTATACAGACACTTACACACACACACACACACACACACACACACACGAAGCCTATACAGAGACACTTACACACACACAAAGCTTATACAGAGACACTTACACACACAAAAAGCCTATACAGAGACACTTACACACACACACAAAGCCTAAACAGAGACACTTACACACAAAGCCTATACAGAGACTCTTACACACACACACACACACACACACAAAGCCTATACAGAGACACTTACACTCACGCACACTAAGGTTATACAGAGACACTTACACACAAAGCCTTTACAGAGACACTTACACACACACACATACACGCACACAAAGCCTATACAGAGACACTTACATACAAAGCCTTTAGAGAGACATTCACACACACAAAGCCTATACAGAGACACTTACACACACAAAGCTTATACAGAGACACTTACACACACACAAAGCCTATACAGAGACACACACACAAAGCCTATACAGAGACACTTACACACCACACACACACAAAGCTTATACATAGACACTTACACACACACACACAAAGCCTATACAGAGACACTTACACACACACAAAACCTATACAGAGACACTTACACATACACACACAAAGCTTATGCAGAGACACTTACACACAAAGCCTATACAGAGACACTTACACACACACAAAGCTTATACAGAGACTCTTACACACACATACAAAGCCTATACAGAAACACTTAAACACAAAGCCTATACAGAGACACTTACACACAAAGCCTATACAGAGACACTTACACACACACAAAGCCTATACAGAGACACTTACACACACGCACACTAAGCTTATACAGAGACACTTACACACAAAGCCTATACAGAGACACTTACACACACACACATACACTCACACAAAGCCTATACAGAGACACTTACATAAAAACCTTTAGAGAGACATTCACACACACAAAGCCTATACAGAGACACTTACACACACAAAGCTTATACAGAGACACACACACAAAGCCTATACAGAGACACTTACACACACAAAGCTTATACAGAGACACTTACACACACACACAAACCCTATACAGAGACTCTTCCACATTCACAATCAAAGCTTATGCAGAGACTCTTGCACACAAAGCCTATGCAGAGACACTTACACATACAAAGCCTATACAGAGACACTTACACACAAAGCCTATACAGAGACACACACAAAGCCTATACAGAGACACTTACACACACACACAAAACCTGTATAGAGACTAACACACACACAAAGCTTATACAGAGACACATACACACACAAAGCCTATACAGAGACACACACATACACACACAAAGCTTATGCAGAGACACTTACACACACACAGCTTATACAGAGACACTTACACAGAAAGCCTATACAGAGACACTTACACACACACACATAAAGCGTATACAGAGACACTTACATACACACATACACACACAAAGCCTATACAGAGACACACACAAAGCCTATACAGAGACACTTACACACACACACAAAGCCTATACAGAGACTTACACACACAAAGCCTAAAAAGAGACACTTACACATAAACACAAAGCTTATGCAGAGACACAGAGACACTTACACACAAAGCCTATACAGAGACACTTACACACACAAAGCCTATACAGAGACACTTACACACACACACAAAGCCTATACAGAGACACACACAAAGCCTATACAGAGACATTTACACACACACACACACACACACACACACACAGCCTATACAGAGACATACACACACAAAGCTTATATAGAGACACTTACACACAAAGCCTATACAGAGACACTTACACACACATACAAAGCCTATACAGAGACACTTACACACACACAAAGCCTATACAGAAACACTTACGCACACAAAGCCTATACGGAGACACTTACACACAAAGCCTATACAGAGACACTTACACACACAAAGCCTATAGAGAGCCACTTACACACACACACAAAGCCTATACAGAGACACACACAAAGCCTATACAGAGACACTTACACACACACACACAGCCTATACAGAGACATACACGCACTAAGCTTATATAGAGACACTTACACACAAAGCCTATACAGAGACACATACACACACATACAAAGCCTATACAGAGACACTTACACACATGCACGGAGCCTATACAGAGACACTTACACACACAAAGCCTATACAGAGACACTTACACACAAAGCCTATACAGAGACACTTACACACACAAAGCTTATACAGACACTTACACACACACACACACACACACACACACGAAGCCTATACAGAGACACTTACACACACACAAAGCTTATACAGAGACACTTACACACACAAAATGCCTATACAGAGACACTTACACACACACACAAAGCCTATACAGAGACACACACACAAAGCCTATACAGAGACACTTACACACCTCACACACACAAAGCTTATACATAGACATTTACACACACACACACACAAAGCCTATACAGAGACACTTACACACAAACAAAGCCTATACAGAGACTCTTACACATACATACACAAAGCTTATGCAGAGACACTTACACACAAAGCCTATACAGAGATACTCACACACACACACACACACACATAAAGCCTATACAGAGACACTTACACACACGCACACTAAGCTTATACAGAGACACTTACACACAAAGCCTATACAAAGACACTAACACACACACACATACACACACACAAAGCCTATACAGAGACACTTACATAAAAGCCTTTAGAGAGACATTCACACACACAAAGCCTATACAGAGACACTTACACACACAAAGCTTATACAGAGACACACACACACAAAGCCTATACAGAGACACTTACACACACACAAAGCTTATACAGAGACACTGACACACACACACAAAGCCTATACAGAGACACTTCCACATACACAATCAAAGCTTATGCAGAGACTCTTGCACACAAAGCCTATGCAGAGACACTTACACACACAAAGCCTATACAGAGACACTTACACACAAAGCCTATACAGAGACACACACAAAGCCTATACAGAGACACTTACACACACACACAAAACCTATACAGAGACTTACACACACACAAAGCTTATACAGAGACACGTACACACACAAAGCCTATACTGAGACACTCACATACACACACAAAGCCTATACAGAGACACTTACACACATGCACGGAGCCTATACAGAGACACTTACACACACAAAGCCTATACAGAGACACTTACACACAAAGCCTATACAGAGACACTTACACACACACACAAAGCTTATACAGACACTTACACACACACACACACACACACACACACGAAGCCTATACAGAGACACTTACACACACACAAAGCTTATACAGAGACACTTACACACACAAAATGCCTATACAGAGACACTTACACACACACACAAAGCCTATACAGAGACACACACAAAGCCTATACAGAGACACTTACACACCTCACACACACAAAGCTTATACATAGACATTTACACACACACACACACAAAGCCTATACAGAGACACTTACACACAAACAAAGCCTATACAGAGACTCTTACACATACATACACAAAGCTTATGCAGAGACACTTACACACAAAGCCTATACAGAGATACTCACACACACACACACACATAAAGCCTATACAGAGACACTTACACACACGCACACTAAGCTTATACAGAGACACTTACACACAAAGCCTATACAAAGACACTTACACACACACACATACACACACACAAAGCCTATACAGAGACACTTACATAAAAGCCTTTAGAGAGACATTCACACACACAAAGCCTATACAGAGACACTTACACACACACAAAGCCTATACAGAGACACATACAAAGCCTATACAGAGACACTTACACACACACACACACACAGCCTATACAGAGACATACACACTCAAAGCTTATATAGAGACACTTACACACAAAGCCTATACAGAGACACTTACACACACATACAAAGCCTATACAGAGACACTTACACACACACACGAAGCCTATACAGAGACACTTACACACAAAGCCTATACAGAGACACTAACACACACACACAAAGCTTATACAGACACTTACACACACACACACACACACACGAAGCCTATACAGAGACACTTACACACACACAAAGCTTATACAGAGACACTTACACACACAAAAAGCCTATATGGAGACACAAACACACACACACAAAGCATATACAGAGACACACACACAAAGCCTATACAGAGACACTTACACACCACACACACACACAAAGCTTATACATAGACACTTACACACACACACACACACACACACAAACAAACACAAAGCCTATACAGAGACACTTACACACACACAAAGCCTATACAGAGACACTTACACATACACACACAAAGCCTATGCAGAGACACTTACACACAAAGCCTATACAGTGACACTTACACACACAAAGCTTATACAGAGACACTTACACACACATACAAAGCCTATACAGAAACACTTACACACAAAGCCTATACAGAGACACTTACACACAAAGCCTATACAGAGACACTTACACACACACACACAAAGCCTACACAGAGACACTCACGCACACTAAGCTTATACAGAGACACTTACACACAAAGCCTATACAGAGACACTTACACACACACACATACACGCACACAAAGCCTATACAGAGACACTTGCAAACAAAGCCTATACAGAGACACTTACACACAAAGCCTATACAGAGACACTTACACACACAAACACACACACACATAAAGCCAATACAGAGACACTTACATACACATAGCCTATACAGAGACACTTACACGAACAAAGCCTATACAGAGCCACTTACACACACACACACACAAAGCCTATACAGAGACACACACAAAGCCTATACAGAGACATTTACACACACACACACACAGCCTATACAGAGACATACACGCACAAAGCTTATATAGAGACACTTACACACAAAGCCTATACAGAGACACATACACACACAAACAAAGCCTATACAGAGACACTTACACACACGCACAAAGCCTATACAGAGACACTTACACACACTAAGCCTATACAGAGACACTTACACACAAATCCTATACAGAGACACTTACACACACACACAAAGCTTATACAGACACTTACACACACACACACACACACACACACACACGAAGCCTATACAGAGACACTTACACACACACAAAGCTTATACAGAGACACTTACACACACAAAAAGCCTATACAGAGACACTTACACACACACACAAAGCCTATACAGAGACACACACACAAATCCTATACAGAGACACTTACACACCTCACACACACAAAGCTTATACATAGACATTTACACACACACACACACAAAGCCTATACAGAGACACTTACACACAAACAAAGCCTATACAGAGACACTTACACATACATACACAAAGCTTATGCAGAGACACTTACACACAAAGCCTATACAGAGATACTTACATACACAAAGCTTATACAGAGACACTTACACACATACAAAGCCTATACAGAAACACTTACACACAAAGCCTAAACAGAGACACTTACACACAAAGCCTATACAGAGACTCTTACACACACACACACACACACACACAAAGCCTATACAGAGACACTTACACTCACGCACACTAAGGTTATACAGAGACACTTACACACAAAGCCTTTACAGAGACACTTACACACACACACATACACGCACACAAAGCCTATACAGAGACACTTACATACAAAGCCTTTAGAGAGACATTCACACACATAAAGCCTATACAGAGACACTTACACACACAAAGCTTATACAGAGACACTTACACACACACAAAGCCTATACAGAGACACACACACAAAGCCTATACAGAGACACTTACACACCACACACACACAAAGCTTATACATAGACACTTACACACACACACAAAGCCTATACAGAGACACTTACACACACACAAAGCCTATACAGAGACACTTACACATACACACACAAAGCTTATGCAGAGACACTTACACACAAAGCCTATACAGAGACACTTACACACACACAAAGCTTATACAGAGACTCTTACACACACATACAAAGCCTATACAGAAACACTTAAACACAAAGCCTATACAGAGACACTTACACACAAAGCCTATACAGAGACACTTACACACACACAAAGCCTATACAGAGACACTTACACACACGCACACTAAGCTTATACAGAGACACTTACACACAAAGCCTATACAGAGACACTTACACACACACACATACACTCACACAAAGCCTATACAGAGACACTTACATAAAAACCTTTAGAGAGACATTCACACACACAAAGCCTATACAGAGACACTTACACACACAAAGCTTATACAGAGACACACACACAAAGCCTATACAGAGACACTTACACACACACAAAGCTTATACAGAGACACTTACACACACACACAAACCCTATACAGAGACTCTTCCACATTCACAATCAAAGCTTATGCAGAGACTCTTGCACACAAAGCCTATGCAGAGACACTTACACATACAAAGCCTATACAGAGACACTTACACACAAAGCCTATACAGAGACACACACAAAGCCTATACAGAGACACTTACACACACACACAAAACCTGTATAGAGACTAACACACACACAAAGCTTATACAGAGACACATACACACACAAAGCCTATACAGAGACACACACATACACACACAAAGCTTATGCAGAGACACTTACACACACACAGCTTATACAGAGACACTTACACAGAAAGCCTATACAGAGACACTTACACACACACACATAAAGCGTATACAGAGACACTTACATACACACACAAAGCCTATACAGAGACACACACAAAGCCTATACAGAGACACTTACACACACACACAAAGCCTATACAGAGACTTACACACACAAAGCCTAAAAAGAGACACTTACACATAAACACAAAGCTTATGCAGAGACACAGAGACACTAACACACAAAGCCTATACAGAGACACTTACACACACAAAGCCTATACAGAGACACTTACACACACACACAAAGCCTATACAGAGACACACACAAAGCCTATACAGAGACATTTACACACACACACACACACACAGCCTATACAGAGACATACACACACAAAGCTTATATAGAGACACTTACACACAAAGCCTATACAGAGACACTTACACACACATACAAAGCCTATACAGAGACACTTACACACACACAAAGCCTATACAGAAACACATACGCACACAAAGCCTATACGGAGACACTTACACAGAAAGCCTATACAGAGACACTTACACACACAAAGCCTATACAGAGCCACTTACACACACACACAAAGCCTATACAGAGACACACACAAAGCCTATACAGAGACACTTACACACACACACACACACACACACACAGCCTATACAGAGACATACACGCACTAAGCTTATATAGAGACACTTACACACAAAGCCTATACAGAGACACATACACTCACATACAAAGCCTATACAGAGACACTTACACACATGCACGGAGCCTATACAGAGACACTTACACACACAAAGCCTATACAGAGACACTTACATAAAAGCCTTTAGAGAGACATTCACACACACAAAGCCTATACAGAGACACTTACACACACAAAGCTTATACAGAGACACACACACACAAAGCCTATACAGAGACACTTACACACACACAAAGCTTATACAGAGACACTGACACACACACACAAAGCCTATACAGAGACACTTCCACATACACAATCAAAGCTTATGCAGAGACTCTTGCACACAAAGCCTATGCAGAGACACTTACACACACAAAGCCTATACAGAGACACTTACACACAAAGCCTATACAGAGACACACACAAAGCCTATACAGAGACACTTACACACACACACAAAACCTATACAGAGACTTACACACACACAAAGCTTATACAGAGACACGTACACACACAAAGCCTATACTGAGACACTCACATACACACACAAAGCCTATACAGAGACACTTACACACATGCACGGAGCCTATACAGAGACACTTACACACACAAAGCCTATACAGAGACACTTACACACAAAGCCTATACAGAGATACTTACACACACACACAAAGCTTATACAGACACTTACACACACACACACACACACACACACACACACACACGAAGCCTATACAGAGACACTTACACACACACAAAGCTTATACAGAGACACTTACACACACAAAATGCCTATACAGAGACACTTACACACACACACAAAGCCTATACAGAGACACACACACAAAGCCTATACAGAGACACTTACACACCTCACACACACAAAGCTTATACATAGACATTTACACACACACACACACAAAGCCTATACAGAGACACTTACACACAAACAAAGCCTATACAGAGACTCTTACACATACATACACAAAGCTTATGCAGAGACACTTACACACAAAGCCTATACAGAGATACTCACACACACACACACACATAAAGCCTATACAGAGACACTTACACACACGCACACTAAGCTTATACAGAGACACTTACACACAAAGCCTATACAAAGACACTTACACACACACACATACACACACACAAAGCCTATACAGAGACACTTACATAAAAGCCTTTAGAGAGACATTCACACACACAAAGCCTATACAGAGACACTTACACACACACAAAGCCTATACAGAGACACATACAAAGCCTATACAGAGACACTTACACACACACACACACAGCCTATACAGAGACATACACACTCAAAGCTTATATAGAGACACTTACACACAAAGCCTATACAGAGACACTTACACACACATACAAAGCCTATACAGAGACACTTACACACACACACGAAGCCTATACAGAGACACTTACACACAAAGCCTATACAGAGACACTAACACACACACACAAAGCTTATACAGACACTTACACACACACACACACACACACACACACACACGAAGCCTATACAGAGACACTTACACACACACAAAGCTTATACAGAGACACTTACACACACAAAAAGCCTATATGGAGACACAAACACACACACACAAAGCATATACAGAGACACACACACAAAGCCTATACAGAGACACTTACACACCACACACACACACAAAGCTTATACATAGACACTTACACACACACACACACAAACAAACACAAAGCCTATACAGAGACACTTACACACACACAAAGCCTATACAGAGACACTTACACATACACACACAAAGCCTATGCAGAGACACTTACACACAAAGCCTATACAGTGACACTTACACACACAAAGCTTATACAGAGACACTTACACACACATACAAAGCCTATACAGAAACACTTACACACAAAGCCTATACAGAGACACTTACACACAAAGCCTATACAGAGACACTTACACACACACACACAAAGCCTACACAGAGACACTCACGCACACTAAGCTTATACAGAGACACTTACACACAAAGCCTATACAGAGACACTTACACACACACACATACACGCACACAAAGCCTATACAGAGACACTTGCAAACAAAGCCTATACAGAGACACTTACACACAAAGCCTATACAGAGACACTTACACACACACACACACATAAAGCCAATACAGAGACACTTACATACACATAGCCTATACAGAGACACTTACACGAACAAAGCCTATACAGAGCCACTTACACACACACACAAAGCCTATACAGAGACACACACAAAGCCTATACAGAGACATTTACACACACACACACACAGCCTATACAGAGACATACACGCACAAAGCTTATATAGAGACACTTACACACAAAGCCTATACAGAGACACATACACACACAAACAAAGCCTATACAGAGACACTTACACACACGCACAAAGCCTATACAGAGACACTTACACACACTAAGCCTATACAGAGACACTTACACACAAATCCTATACAGAGACACTTACACACACACACAAAGCTTATACAGACACTTACACACATACACACACACACACACACGAAGCCTATACAGAGACACTTACACACATACACAGCTTATACAGAGACACTTACACACACAAAAAGCCTATACAGAGACACTTACACACACACACAAAGCCTATACAGAGACACACACACAAATCCTATACAGAGACACTTACACACCTCACACACACAAAGCTTATACATAGACATTTACACACACACACACACACACACACAAAGCCTATACAGAGACACTTACACACAAACAAAGCCTATACAGAGACACTTACACATACATACACAAAGCTTATGCAGAGACACTTACACACAAAGCCTATACAGAGATACTTACATACACAAAGCTTATACAGAGACACTTACACACATACAAAGCCTATACAGAAACACTTACACACAAAGCCTAAACAGAGACACTTACACACAAAGCCTATACAGAGACTCTTACACACACACACACACACACAAAGCCTATACAGAGACACTTACACTCACGCACACTAAGGTTATACAGAGACACTTACACACAAAGCCTTTACAGAGACACTTACACACACACACATACACGCACACAAAGCCTATACAGAGACACTTACATACAAAGCCTTTAGAGAGACATTCACACACACAAAGCCTATACAGAGACACTTACACACACAAAGCTTATACAGAGACACTTACACACACACAAAGCCTATACAGAGACACACACACAAAGCCTATACAGAGACACTTACACACCACACACACACAAAGCTTATACATAGACACTTACACACACACACAAAGCCTATACAGAGACACTTACACACACACAAAGCCTATACAGAGACACATACACACACATACAAAGCCTATACAGAGACACTTACACACATGCACGGAGCCTATACAGAGACACTTACACACACAAAGCCTATACAGAGACACTTACACACAAAGCCTATACAGAGACACTTACACACACAAAGCTTATACAGACACTTACACACACACACACACACACACACACACACACACACACACGAAGCCTATACAGAGACACTTACACACACACAAAGCTTATACAGAGACACTTACACACACAAAATGCCTATACAGAGACACTTACACACACACACAAAGCCTATACAGAGACACACACACAAAGCCTATACAGAGACACTTACACACCTCACACACACAAAGCTTATACATAGACATTTACACACACACACACACACACAAAGCCTATACAGAGACACTTACACACAAACAAAGCCTATACAGAGACTCTTACACATACATACACAAAGCTTATGCAGAGACACTTACACACAAAGCCTATACAGAGATACTCACACACACACACACACACATAAAGCCTATACAGAGACACTTACACACACGCACACTAAGCTTATACAGAGACACTTACACACAAAGCCTATACAAAGACACTTACACACACACACATACACACACACAAAGCCTATACAGAGACACTTACATAAAAGCCTTTAGAGAGACATTCACACACACAAAGCCTATACAGAGACACTTACACACACAAAGCTTATACAGAGACACACACACACAAAGCCTATACAGAGACACTTACACACACACAAAGCTTATACAGAGACACTGACACACACACACAAAGCCTATACAGAGACACTTCCACATACACAATCAAAGCTTATGCAGAGACTCTTGCACACAAAGCCTATGCAGAGACACTTACACACACAAAGCCTATACAGAGACACTTACACACAAAGCCTATACAGAGACACACACAAAGCCTATACAGAGACACTTACACACACACACAAAACCTATACAGAGACTTACACACACACAAAGCTTATACAGAGACACGTACACACACAAAGCCTATACTGAGACACTCACATACACACACAAAGCCTATACAGAGACACTTACACACATGCACGGAGCCTATACAGAGACACTTACACACACAAAGCCTATACAGAGACACTTACACACAAAGCCTATACAGAGACACTTACACACACACACAAAGCTTATACAGACACTTACACACACACACACACACACACACACACACACGAAGCCTATACAGAGACACTTACACACACACAAAGCTTATACAGAGACACTTACACACACAAAATGCCTATACAGAGACACTTACACACACACACAAAGCCTATACAGAGACACACACACAAAGCCTATACAGAGACACTTACACACCTCACACACACAAAGCTTATACATAGACATTTACACACACACACACACAAAGCCTATACAGAGACACTTACACACAAACAAAGCCTATACAGAGACTCTTACACATACATACACAAAGCTTATGCAGAGACACTTACACACAAAGCCTATACAGAGATACTCACACACACACACACACATAAAGCCTATACAGAGACACTTACACACACGCACACTAAGCTTATACAGAGACACTTACACACAAAGCCTATACAAAGACACTTACACACACACACATACACACACACAAAGCCTATACAGAGACACTTACATAAAAGCCTTTAGAGAGACATTCACACACACAAAGCCTATACAGAGACACTTACACACACAAAGCTTATACAGAGACACACACACACACACAAAGCCTATACAGAGACACTTACACACACACAAAGCTTATACAGAGACACTGACACACACACACAAAGCCTATACAGAGACACTTCCACATACACAATCAAAGCTTATGCAGAGACTCTTGCACACAAAGCCTATGCAGAGACACTTACACACACAAAGCCTATACAGAGACACTTACACACAAAGCCTATACAGAGACACACACAAAGCCTATACAGAGACACTTACACACACACACAAAACCTATACAGAGACTTACACACACACAAAGCTTATACAGAGACACGTACACACACAAAGCCTATACTGAGACACTCACATACACACACACACACAAAGCTTATGCAGAGACACTTACACACACACAGCTTATACAGAGACACACACACACAAAGCCTATACAGAGACACTTACACACACACAAAGCTTATACAGAGACACTTACACACACACAAAGCCTATACAGAGACACACACACAAAGCCTATACAGAGACACTTACACACCACACACACACAAAGCTTATACATAGACACTTACACACACACACAAAGCCTATACAGAGACACTTACACACACACAAAGCCTATACAGAGACACTTACACATACACACACAAAGCTTATGCAGAGACACTTACACACAAAGCCTATACAGAGACACTTACACACACACAAAGCTTATACAGAGACTCTTACACACACATACAAAGCCTATACAGAAACACTTAAACACAAAGCCTATACAGAGACACTTACACACACACAAAGCCTATACAGAGACACTTACACACACGCACACTAAGCTTATACAGAGACACTTACACACAAAGCCTATACAGAGACACTTACACACACACACATACACTCACACAAAGCCTATACAGAGACACTTACATAAAAACCTTTAGAGAGACATTCACACACACAAAGCCTATACAGAGACACTTACACACACAAAGCTTATACAGAGACACACACACAAAGCCTATACAGAGACACTTACACACACACAAAGCTTATACAGAGACACTTACACACACACACAAACCCTATACAGAGACTCTTCCACATTCACAATCAAAGCTTATGCAGAGACTCTTGCACACAAAGCCTATGCAGAGACACTTACACATACAAAGCCTATACAGAGACACTTACACACAAAGCCTATACAGAGACACACACAAAGCCTATACAGAGACACTTACACACACACACAAAACCTGTATAGAGACTAACACACACACAAAGCTTATACAGAGACACATACACACACAAAGCCTATACAGAGACACACACATACACACACAAAGCTTATGCAGAGACACTTACACACACACAGCTTATACAGAGACACTTACACAGAAAGCCTATACAGAGACACTTACACACACACACATAAAGCGTATACAGAGACACTTACATACACACATACACACACAAAGCCTATACAGACACACACAAAGCCTATACAGAGACACTTACACACACACAAAGCCTATACAGAGACTTACACACACAAAGCCTAAAAAGAGACACTTACACATAAACACAAAGCTTATGCAGAGACACAGAGACACTTACACACAAAGCCTATACAGAGACACTTACACACACAAAGCCTATACAGAGACACTTACACACACACACAAAGCCTATACAGAGACACACACAAAGCCTATACAGAGACATTTACACACACACACACACACACACACACACACACACAGCCTATACAGAGACATACACACACAAAGCTTATATAGAGACACTTACACACAAAGCCTATACAGAGACACTTACACACACATACAAAGCCTATACAGAGACACTTACACACACACAAAGCCTATACAGAAACACTTACGCACACAAAGCCTATACGGAGACACTTACACACAAAGCCTATACAGAGACACTTACACACACAAAGCCTATACAGAGCCACTTACACACACACACAAAGCCTATACAGAGACACACACAAAGCCTATACAGAGAAACTTACACACACACACACAGAGCCTATACAGAGACATACACGCACTAAGCTTATATAGAGACACTTACACACAAAGCCTATACAGAGACACATACACACACATACAAAGCCTATACAGAGACACTTACACACATGCACGGAGCCTATACAGAGACACTTACACACACAAAGCCTATACAGAGACACTTACACACAAAGCCTATACAGAGACACTTACACACACACACAAAGCTTATACAGACACTTACACACACACACACACACACACACACACACACACACACACGAAGCCTATACAGAGACACTTACACACACACAAAGCTTATACAGAGACACTTACACACACAAAATGCCTATACAGAGACACTTACACACACACACAAAGCCTATACAGAGACACACACACAAAGCCTATACAGAGACACTTACACACCTCACACACACAAAGCTTATACATAGACATTTACACACACACACACACAAAGCCTATACAGAGACACTTACACACAAACAAAGCCTATACAGAGACTCTTACACATACATACACAAAGCTTATGCAGAGACACTTACACACAAAGCCTATACAGAGATACTCACACACACACACACACATAAAGCCTATACAGAGACACTTACACACACGCACACTAAGCTTATACAGAGACACTTACACACAAAGCCTATACAAAGACACTTACACACACACACATACACACACACAAAGCCTATACAGAGACACTTACATAAAAGCCTTTAGAGAGACATTCACACACACAAAGCCTATACAGAGACACTTACACACACAAAGCTTATACAGAGACACACACACACAAAGCCTATACAGAGACACTTACACACACACAAAGCTTATACAGAGACACTGACACACACACACAAAGCCTATACAGAGACACTTCCACATACACAATCAAAGCTTATGCAGAGACTCTTGCACACAAAGCCTATGCAGAGACACTTACACACACAAAGCCTATACAGAGACACTTACACACAAAGCCTATACAGAGACACACACAAAGCCTATACAGAGACACTTACACACACACACAAAACCTATACAGAGACTTACACACACACAAAGCTTATACAGAGACACGTACACACACAAAGCCTATACTGAGACACTCACATACACACACACACACAAAGCTTATGCAGAGACACTTACACACACACAGCTTATACAGAGACACTTACACACAAAGCCTATACAGAGACACTTACACACACACACATAAAGCCAATACAGAGACACTTACATACACACATACACACACACACACAAAGCCTATACAGAGACACACACAAGGCCTATACAGAGACACTTACACACACACACAAAGCCTATACAGAGACTTACACACACACAAAGCTTATACCGAGACACTTACACACAAAGCCTATACAGAGACACTTACACACACACAAAGCCTATAAAGAGACACTTACATATAAACACAAAGCTTATGCAGAGACACAGAGACACTTACACACAAAGCCTATACAGAGACACTTACACACACAAAGCCTATACAGAGCCACTTACACACACACCCACACAAAGCCTATACAGAGACACACACAAAGCCTATACAGAGACACTTACACACACACACACAGCCTATACAGAGACATACACACACAAAGCTTATATAGAGACACTTACACACAAAGCCTATACAGAGACACTTATACACACATACAAAGCCTATACAGAGACACTTACACACACACACGAAGCCTATACAGAGACACTTACACACACAAAGCCTATACAGAGACACTTACACAAAAAGCCTATACAGAGACTCTTACACACACACACAAAGCTTATACAGACACTTACACACACACACACACACACACACACACACACACACACACACACACACACACACACACACACACACGAAGCCTATACAGAGACACTTACACACACACAAAGCTTATACAGAGACACTTACACACACACACAAAGCCTATACAGAGACACACACACAAAGCCTATACAGAGACACTTACACACCACACACACACAAAGCTTATACATAGACATTTACACACACACACACACACACACACACACAAAGCCTATACAGAGACACTTACACACACACAAAGCCTATACAGAGACACTTACACATACACAGACAAAGCTTATGCAGAGACACTTACACACAAAGCTTATACAGAGATACTTACACACACAAAGCTTATACAGAGACACTTACACACACATAAAAAGCCTATACAGAAACACTTACACACAAAGCCTATACAGAGACTCTTACACACAAAGCCTATACAGAGACACTTACACACACACACACACACACACACACACAAAGCCTATACAGAGACACTTACACTCACGCACACTAAGCTTATACAGAGACACTTACACACAAAGCCTATACAGAGACACTTAAACACACACACATACACGCACACATAGCCTATACAGAGACACTTACATACAAAGCCTTTAGAGAGACATTCACACACACAAAGCCTATAGAGACACTTACACACACAAAGCTTATACAGAGACACACACACACAAAGCCTATACAGAGACACTTACACACACACAAAGCTTATACAGAGACACTTACACGCACACACAAAGCCTATACAGAGACACACACACAAAGCGTATACAGAGACACTTACACACCACACACACACACAAAGCTTATACATAGACACTTACACACACACACAAAGCCTATACAGAGACACTTACACACAAACAAAGCCTATACAGAGACACTTACACATACACACACAAAGCTTATGCAGAGACACTTACACACAAAGCCTATACAGAGACACTTACACACACACAAAGCTTATACAGAGACACTTACACACACATACAAAGCCTATTCAGAAACACTTACACACAAAGCCTATACAGAGACACTTACACACAAAGCCTATACAGAGACACTTACACACACACACTCACAAAGCCTATACAGAGACACTTACACACACGCACACTAAGCTTATACAGAGACACTTACACACAAAGCCTATACAGAGACACTTACAAATACAAAGCCTATACAGAGACACTTGCATAAAAGCCTTTAGAGAGACATTCACACACACAAAGCCTATACAGAGATACTTACACACACAAAGCTTATACAGAGACACACACTCAAAGCCTATACAGAGACACTTACACACACACAAAGCTTATACAGAGACACGTACACACACACACAAAGCCTATACAGAGACACTTCCACATACACAATCAAAGCTTATGCAGAGACTCTTGCACACAAAGCCTATGCAGAGACACTTACACACACAAAGCCTATACAGAGACACTTACACACAAAGCCTATACAGAGACCCACACAAAGCCTATACAGAGACACTTACACACACACACAAAACCTGTACAGAGATTTACACACACACAAAGCTTATACAGAGACACATACACACAAAGCCTATACAGAGACACACACATACACACACACACAAAGCTTATGCAGAGACACTGACACACACACAGCTTATACAGAGACACTTACACACAAAGCCTATACAGAGACACTTACACACACACACATAAAGCCTATACAGAGATACTTACATACACAAATACACACACACACAAAGCCTATACAGAGACACACACAAAGCCTATACAGAGACACTTACACACACACACAAAGCCTATACAGAGACTTACACACACACAAAGCCTAAAAAGAGACACTTACACATAAACACAAAGCTTATGCAGAGACACAGAGACACTTACACACAAAGCCTATACAGAGACACTTACACACACAAAGCCTATACAGAGCCACTTACACACACACACAAAGCCTATACAGAGACACACACAAAGCCTATACAGAGACACTTACACACACACACACACAGCCTATACAGAGACATACACACTCAAAGCTTATATAGAGTCACTTACACACAAAGCCTATACAGAGACACTTACACACACATACAAAGCCTATACAGAGACACTTACACACACACGAAGCCTATACAGAGACACTTACACACAAAGCCTATACAGAGACACTAACACACACACACAAAGCTTATACAGACACTTACACACACACACACACACACACACACACACACACACGAAGCCTATACAGAGACACTTACACACACACATAGCTTATACAGAGACACTTACACACACAAAAAGCCTATACAGAGACAAAAACACACACACACAAAGCATATACAGAGACACACACACAAAGCCTATACAGAGACACTTACACACCACACACACACACAAAGCTTATACATAGACACTTACACATACACACACAAAGCCTATGCAGAGACACTTACACACAAAGCCTATACAGTGACACTTACACACACAAAGCTTATACAGAGACACTTACACACACATACAAAGCCTATACAGAAACACTTACACACAAAGCCTATACAGAGACACTTACACACAAAGCCTATACAGAGACACTTACACACACACACACAAAGCCTACACAGAGACACTTACACTCACGCACACTAAGCTTATACAGAGACACTTACACACAAAGCCTATACACAGACACTTACACACACACACATACATGCACACAAAGCCTATACAGAGACACTTGCAAACAAAGCCTATACAGAGACACTTACACACAAAGCCTATACAGAGACACTTACACACACACACATAAAGCCAATACAGAGACACTTACATACACATAGCCTATACAGAGACACTTACACGAACAAAGCCTATACAGAGCCACTTACACACACACACAAAGCCTATACAGAGACACACACAAAGCCTATACAGAGACATTTACACACACACACACACACAGCCTATACAGAGACATACACGCACAAAGCTTATATAGAGACACTTACACACAAAGCCTATACAGAGACACATACACACACAAACAAAGCCTATACAGAGACACGTACACACATGCACGAAGCCTATACAGAGACACTTACACACACAAAGCCTATACAGAGACACTTACACATAAATCCTATACAGAGACACTTACACACACACAAAAAGCTTATACAGACACTTACACACACACACACACACACACACACACACACACACACACACACACACACACACACACACACACACACACAGGAAGCCTATACAGAGACACTTACACACACACAAAGCTTAAACAGAGACACTTACACACACAAAAAGCCTATACAGAGACACTTACACACACACACAAAGCCTATACAGAGACACACACACAAATCCTATACAGAGACACTTACACACCTCACACACACCAAGCTTATACATAGACATTTACACACACACACACACACAATGCCTATACAGAGACACTTACACACAAACAAAGCCTATACAGAGACACTTACACATACATACACAAAGCTTATGCAGAGACACTTACACACAAAGCCTATACAGAGATACTTACATACACAAAGCTTATACAGAGACACTTACACACATACAAAGCCTATACAGAAACACTTACACACAAAGCCTAAACAGAGACACTTACACACAAAGCCTATACAGAGACTCTTACACACACACACACACACACACACACACAAAGCCTATACAGAGACACTTACACTCACGCACACTAAGGTTATACAGAGACACTTACACACAAAGCCTTTACAGAGACACTTACACACACACACATACACGCACACAAAGCCTATACAGAGACACTTACATACAAAGCCTTTAGAGAGACATTCACACACACAAAGCCTATACAGAGACACTTACACACACAAAGCTTATACAGAGACACTTACACACACACAAAGCCTATACAGAGACACACACACAAAGCCTATACAGAGACACTTACACACCACACACACACAAAGCTTATACATAGACACTTACACACACACACAAAGCCTATACAGAGACACTTACACACACACAAAGCCTATACAGAGACACTTATACATACACACACAAAGCTTATGCAGAGACACTTACACACAAAGCCTATACAGAGACACTTACACACACACAAAGCTTATACAGAGACTCTTACACACACATACAAAGCCTATACAGAAACACTTAAACACAAAGCCTATACAGAGACACTTACACACAAAGCCTACACAGAGACACTTACACACACACAAAGCCTATACAGAGACACTTACACACACGCACACTAAGCTTATACAGAGACACTTACACACAAAGCCTATACAGAGACACTTACACACACACACATACACACACACAAAGCCTATACAGAGACACTTACATAAAAACCTTTAGAGAGACATTCACACACACAAAGCCTATACAGAGACACTTACACACACAAAGCTTATACAGAGACACACACACAAAGCCTATACAGAGACACTTACACACACACAAAGCTTATACAGAGACACTTACACACACACACAAACCCTATACAGAGACTCTTCCACATTCACAATCAAAGCTTATGCAGAGACTCTTGCACACAAAGGCTATGCAGAGACACTTACACATACAAAGCCTATACAGAGACACTTACACACAAAGCCTATACAGAGACACACACAAAGCCTATACAGAGACACTTACACACACACAAAACCTGTATAGAGACTTACACACACACAAAGCTTATACAGAGACACATACACACACAAAGCCTATACAGAGACACACACATACACACACAAAGCTTATGCAGAGACACTTACACACACACAGCTTATACAGAGACACTTACACACAAAGCCTATACAGAGACACTTACACACACACACATAAAGCGTATACAGAGACACTTACATACACACATACACACACAAAGCCTATACAGAGACACACACAAAGCCTATACAGAGACACTTACACACACACACAAAGCCTATACAGAGACTTACACACACAAAGCCTAAAAAGAGACACTTACACATAAACACAAAGCTTATGCAGAGACACAGAGACACTTACACACAAAGCCTATACAGAGACACTTACACACACAAAGCCTATACAGAGACACTTACACACACACACAAAGCCTATACAGAGACACACACAAAGCCTATACAGAGACATTTACACACACACACACACACACAGCCTATACAGAGACATACACACACAAAGCTTATATAGAGACACTTACACACAAAGCCTATACAGAGACACTTACACACACATACAAAGCCTATACAGAGACACTTACACACACACAAAGCCTATACAGAGACACTTACGCACACAAAGCCTATACGGAGACACTTACACACAAAGCCTATACAGAGACACTTTCACACACACACAAAGCTTACACAGACACTTACACACACACACACACACACACACACGAAGCCTATACAGAGACACTTACACACACACAAAGCTTATACAGAGACACTTAGACACACAAAAAGCCTATACAGAGACACTTACACACACACACAAAGCCTATACAGAGACACAACTACAAAGCCTATACAGAGACACTTACACACCACACACACACAAAGCTTATACATAGACACTTACACACACACACACACACACACACACACACACACACACACACACACACACAAAGCCTATACAGAGACACACACAAGGCCTATACAGAGACACTTACACACACACACACAAAGCCTATACAGAGACTTACACACACACACAAAGCTTATACTGAGACACTTACACACACACACAAAGCCTATACAGAGACACTTCCACATACACAATCAAAGCTTATGCAGAGACTCTTGCACACAAAGCCTATGCAGAGACACTTACACACACAAAGCCTATACAGAGACACTTACACACAAAGCCTATACAGAGACACACACAAAGCCTATACAGAGACACTTACACACACACACACAGCCTATACAGAGACATACACACACAAAGCTTATATAGAGACACTTACACACAAAGCCTATACAGAGACACTTATACACACATACAAAGCCAATACAGAGACACTTACACACACACACGAAGCCTATACAGAGACACTTACACACACAAAGCCTATACAGAGACACTTACACAAAAAGCCTATACAGAGACGCTTACACACACACAAAGCTTATACAGACACTTACACACACACACACACACACACACACACACACACACACACACACGAAACCTATACAGAGACACTTACACACACACAAAGCTTATACAGAGACACTTACACACACACACAAAGCCTATACAGAGACACACACACAAAGCCTATACAGAGACACTTACACACCACACACACACAAAGCTTATACATAGACATTTACACACACACACACACAAAGCCTATACAGAGACACTCACACACACACAAAGCCTATACAGAGACACTTACACATACACAGACAAAGCTTATGCAGAGACACTTACACACAAAGCTTATACAGAGATACTTACACACACAAAGCTTATACAGAGACACTTACACACACATACAAAGCCTATACAGAAACACTTACACACAAAGCCTATACAGAGACTCTTACACACAAAGCCTATACAGAGACACTTACACACACACACACACACACACAAAGCCTATACAGAGACACTTACACTCACGCACACTAAGCTTATACAGAGACACTTACACACAAAGCCTATACAGAGACACTTAAACACACACACATACACGCACACATAGCCTATACAGAGACACTTACATACAAAGCCTTTAGAGAGACATTCACACACACAAAGCCTATACAGAGACACTTACACACACAAAGCTTATACAGAGACACACACACACAAAGCCTATACAGAGACACTTACACACACACAAAGCTTATACAGAGACACTTACATGCACACACAAAGCCTATACAGAGACACACACACAAATCGTATACAGAGACACTTACACACCACACACACACACACAAAGCTTATACATAGACACTTACACACACACACAAAGCCTATACAGAGACACTTACACACAAACAAAGCCTATACAGAGACACTTACACACAAAGCCTATACAGAGACACTTACACACACACACATAAAGCGTATACAGAGACACTTACATACACACATACACACACAAAGCCTATACAGAGACACACACAAAGCCTATACAGAGACACTTACACACACACACAAAGCCTATACAGAGACTTACACACACAAAGCCTAAAAAGAGACACTTACACATAAACACAAAGCTTATGCAGAGACACAGAGACACTTACACACAAAGCCTATACAGAGACACTTACACACACAAAGCCTATACAGAGACACTTACACACACACACAAAGCCTATACAGAGACACACACAAAGCCTATACAGAGACATTTACACACACACACACACAGCCTATACAGAGACATACACACACAAAGCTTATATAGAGACACTTACACACAAAGCCTATACAGAGACACTTACACACACATACAAAGCCTATACAGAGACACTTACACACACACAAAGCCTATACAGAGACACTTACGCACACAAAGCCTATACGGAGACACTTACACACAAAGCCTATACAGAGACACTTTCACACACACACAAAGCTTATACAGACACTTACACACACACACACACACACACGAAGCCTATACAGAGACACTTACACACACACAAAGCTTATACAGAGACACTTAGACACACAAAAAGCCTATACAGAGACACTTACACACACACACAAAGCCTATACAGAGACACAACTACAAAGCCTATACAGAGACACTTACACACCACACACACACAAAGCTTATACATAGACACTTACACACACACACACACACACACACACAGACACACACACACACACACACACACAAAGCCTATACAGAGACACACACAAGGCCTATACAGAGACACTTACACACACACACAAAGCCTATACAGAGACTTACACACACACACAAAGCTTATACTGAGACACTTACACACACACACAAAGCCTATACAGAGACACTTCCACATACACAATCAAAGCTTATGCAGAGACTCTTGCACACAAAGCCTATGCAGAGACACTTACACACACAAAGCCTATACAGAGACACTTACACACAAAGCCTATACAGAGACACACACAAAGCCTATACAGAGATACTTACACACACACACACACACACAGCCTATACAGAGACATACACACACAAAGCTTATATAGAGACACTTACACACAAAGCCTATACAGAGACACTTATACACACATACGAAGCCTATACAGAGACACTTACACACACAAAGCCTATACAGAGACACTTACACAAAAAGCCTATACAGAGACGCTTACACACACACAAAGCTTATACAGACACTTACACACACACACACACACACGAAGCCTATACAGAGACACTTACACACACACAAAGCTTATACAGAGACACTTACACACACACACAAAGCCTATACAGAGACACACACACAAAGCCTATACAGAGACACTTACACACCACACACACACAAAGCTTATACATAGACATTTACACACACACACACACAAAGCCTATACAGAGACACTTACACACACACAAAGCCTATACAGAGACACTTACACATACACAGACAAAGCTTATGCAGAGACACTTACACACAAAGCTTATACAGAGATACTTACACACACAAAGCTTATACAGAGACACTTACACACACATACAAAGCCTATACAGAAACACTTACACACAAAGCCTATACAGAGACTCTTACACACAAAGCCTATACAGAGACACTTACACACACACACACACACAAAGCCTATACAGAGACACTTACACTCACGCACACTAAGCTTATACAGAGACACTTACACACAAAGCCTATACAGAGACACTTAAACACACACACACATACACGCACACATAGCCTATACAGAGACACTTACATACAAAGCCTTTAGAGAGACATTCACACACACAAAGCCTATACAGAGACACTTACACACACAAAGCTTATACAGAGACACACACACACAAAGCCTATACAGAGACACTTACACACACACAAAGCTTATACAGAGACACTTACATGCACACACAAAGCCTATACAGAGACACACACACAAAGCGTATACAGAGACACTTACACACCACACACACACACACAAAGCTTATACATAGACACTTACACACACACACAAAGCCTATACAGAGACACTTACACACAAACAAAGCCTATACAGAGACACTTACACATACACACACAAAGCTTATGCAGAGACACTTACACACAAAGCCTATACAGAGACACTTACACACACACAAAGCTTATACAGAGACACTTACACACACATACAAAGCCTATTCAGAAACACTTACACACAAAGCCTATACAGAGACACTTACACACAAAGCCTATACAGAGACACTTACACACACACACTCACAAAGCCTATACAGAGACACTTACACACACGCACACTAAGCTTATACAGAGACACTTACACACAAAGCCTATACAGAGACACTTACAAACACAAAGCCTATACAGAGACACTTGCATAAAAGCCTTTAGAGAGACATTCACACACACAAAGCCTATACAGAGACACTTACACACACAAAGCTTATACAGAGAGACACACTCAAAGCCTATACAGAGACACTTACACACACACAAAGCTTATACAGAGACACTTACACACACACACAAAGCCTATACAGAGACACTTTCACATACACAATCAAAGCTTATGCAGAGACTCTTGCACACAAAGCCTATGCAGAGACACTTACACACACAAAGCCTATACAGAGACACTTACACACAAAGCCTATACAGAGACCCACACAAAGCCTATACAGAGACACTTACACACACACACAAAACCTGTACAGAGATTTACACACACACAAAGCTTATACAGAGACACATACACACACAAAGCCTATACAGAGACACACACATACACACACACACAAAGCTTATGCAGAGACACTGACACACACACAGCTTATACAGAGACACTTACACACAAAGCCTATACAGAGACACTTACACACACACATAAAGCATATACAGAGATACTTACATACACACATACACACACACACACAAAGCCTATACAGAGACACACACAAAGCCTATACAGAGACAATTACACACACAAAAAGCCTATACAGAGACTTACACACACACAAAGCTTAAAAAGAGACACTTACACATAAACACAAAGCTTATGCAGAGACACAGAGACACTTACACACAAAGCCTATACAGAGACACTTACACACACAAAGCCTATACAGAGCCACTTACACACACACACACACAAAGCCTATACAGAGACACACACAAAGCCTATACAGAGACACTTACACACACACACACACACAGCCTATACAGAGACATACACACTCAAAGCTTATATAGAGACACTTACACACAAAGCCTATACAGAAACACTTACACACACATACAAAGCCTATACAGAGACACTTACACACACACACGAAGCCTATACAGAGACACTTACACACAAAGCCTATACAGAGACACTAACACACACACACAAAGCTTATACAGACACTTACACACACACACACACACACACACACACACAAAGCCTATACAGAGACACTTACACACACACAAAGCTTATACAGAGACACTTACACACACAAAAAGCCTATACAGAGACACAAACACACACACACAAAGCATATACAGAGACACACACACAAAGCCTATACAGAGACACTTACACACCACACACACACACACACAAAGCTTATACATAGACACTTACACACACACACACACACACACACAAACACAAAGCCTATACAGAGACACTTACACACACACAAAGCCTATACAGAGACACTTACACATACACACACAAAGCCTATGCAGAGACACTTACACACAATGCCTATACAGTGACACTTACACACACAAAGCTTATACAGAGACACTTACACACACATACAAAGCCTATACAGAAACACTTACACACAAAGCCTATACAGAGACACTTACACACAAAGCCTATACAGAGACACTTACACACACACACAAAGCCTACACAGAGACACTTACACTCACGCACACTAAGCTTATACAGAGACACTTACACAAAGCCTATACAGAGACACTTACACACACACACATACACGCACACAAAGCCTATACAGAGACACTTGCAAACAAAGCCTATACAGAGACACTTACACACAAAGCCTATACAGAGACACTTACACACACACACATAAAGCCAATACAGAGACACTTACATACACATAGCCTATACAGAGACACTTACACGAACAAAGCCTATACAGAGCCACTTACACACACACACAAAGCCTATACAGAGACACACACAAAGCCTATACAGAGACACACACAAAGCCTATACAGAGACATTTACACACACACACACACACACAGCCTATACAGAGACATACACGCACAAAGCTTATATAGAGACACTTACACACAAAGCCTATACAGAGACACATACACACACAAACAAAGCCTATACAGAGACACTTACACACACGCACGAAGCCTATACAGAGACACTTACACACACAAAGCCTATACAGGGACACTTACACACAAATCCTATACAGAGACACTTACACACACACACAAAGCTTATACAGACACTTACACACACACACACACACACACACACACACACACACACAACACACACAAAGCCTATACAGAGACACTTACACACACAAAGCTTAAACAGAGACACTTACACACACAAAAAGCCTATACAGAGACACTTACACACACACACAAAGCCTATACAGAGACACACACACAAATCCTATACAGAGACACTTACACACCTCACACACACATAGCTTATACATAGACATTTACACACACACACACACAAAGCCTATACAGAGACACTTACACACAAACAAAGCCTATACAGAGACACTTACACATACATACACAAAGCTTATGCAGAGACACTTACACACAGAGCCTATACAGAGATACTTACATACACAAAGCTTATACAGAGACACTTACACACATACAAAGCCTATACAGAAACACTTACACACAAAGCCTAAACAGAGACACTTACACACAAAGCCTATACAGAGACTCTTACACACACACACACACACAAAGCCTATACAGAGACACTTACACTCACGCACACTAAGGTTATACAGAGACACTTACACACAAAGCCTTTACAGAGACACTTACACACACACACATACACGCACACAAAGCCTATACAGAGACACTTACATACAAAGCCTTTAGAGAGACATTCACACACACAAAGCCTATACAGAGACACTTACACACACAAAGCTTATACAGAGACACTTACACACACACAAAGCCTATACAGAGACACACACACAAAGCCTATACAGAGACACTTACACACCACACACACACAAAGCTTATACATAGACACTTACACACACACACACAAAGCCTATACAGAGACACTTACACACACACAAAGCTTATACAGAGACTCTTACACACACATACAAAGCCTATACAGAAACACTTACACACAAAGCCTATACAGAGACACTTACACACACACAAAGCCTATGCAGAGACACTTACACACACGCACACTAAGCTTATACAGAGACACTTACACACAAAGAATATACAGTGACACTTACACACACACACATACACACACACAAAGCCTATACAGAGACACTTACATAAAAACCTTTAGAGAGACATTCACACACACAAAGCCTATACAGAGACACTTACACACACAAAGCTTATACAGAGACACACAAACAAAGCCTATACAGAGACACTTACACACACACAAAGCTTATACAGATACACTTACACACACACACAAACCCTATACAGAGACTCTTCCACATTCACAATCAAAGCTTATGCAGAGACTCTTGCACACAAAGCCTATGCATAGACACTTACACATACAAAGAATATACAGAGACACTTACACACAAAGCCTATACAGAGACACACACAAAGCCTATACAGAGACACTTACACACACACACAAAACCTGTATAGAGACTTACACACACACAAAGCTTATACAGAGACACATACACACACAAAGCCTATACAGAGACACACACATACACACACAAAGCTTATGCAGAGACACTTACACACACACAGCTTATACAGAGACACTTACACACAAAGCCTATACAGAGACACTTACACACACACACATAAAGCGTATACAGAGACACTTACATACACACATACACACACAAAGCCTATACAGAGACACACACAAAGCCTATACAGAGACACTTACACACACACACAAAGCCTATACAGAGACTTACACACACAAAGCCTAAAAAGAGACACTTACACATAAACACAAAGCTTATGCAGAGACACAGAGACACTTACACACAAAGCCTATACAGAGACACTTACACACACAAAGCCTATACAGAGACACTTACACACACACACAAAGCCTATACAGAGACACACACAAAGCCTATACAGAGACATTTACACACACACACACACACACAGCCTATACAGAGACATACACACACAAAGCTTATATAGAGACACTTACACACAAAGCCTATACAGAGACACTTACACACACATACAAAGCCTATACAGAGACACTTACACACACACAAAGCCTATACAGAGACACTTACGCACACAAAGCCTATACGGAGACACTTACACACAAAGCCTATACAGAGACACTTTCACACACACACAAAGCTTATACAGACACTTACACACACACACACACACGAAGCCTATACAGAGACACTTACACACACACAAAGCTTATACAGAGACACTTAGACACACAAAAAGCCTATACAGAGACACACCTACAAAGCCTATACAGAGACACTTACACACCACACACACACAAAGCTTATACATAGACACTTACACACACACACACACAAAGCCTATACAGAGACACACACAAGGCCTATACAGAGACACTTACACACACACACAAAGCCTATACAGAGACTAACACACACACACAAAGCTTATACTGAGACACTTACACACAAAGCCTATACAGAGACACTTACACACACAAAGCCTATAAAGAGACACTTACATATAAACACAAAGCTTATGCAGAGACACAGAGACACTTACACACAAAGCCTATACAGAGACACTAACACACACAAAGCCTATACAGAGCCACTTACACACACACACAAAGCCTATACAGAGACACACACAAAGCCTATACAGAGACACTTACACACACACACGCACACAGCCTATACAGAGACATACACGCACAAAGCTTATATAGAGACACTTACACACAAAGCCTATACAGAGACACATACACACACATAAAAAGCCTATACAGAGACAGTTACACACACGCACGGAGCCTATACAGAGACACTTACACACACAAAGCCTATACAGAGACACTTACACACAAAGCCTATACAGAGACACTTACACACACACACAAAGCTTATACAGACACTTACACACACACACACACACACAAGGCCTATACAGAGACACTTACACACACACAAAGCTTATACAGAGACACTTACACACACAAAAAGCCTATACAGAGACACCTACACACACACACAAAGCCTATACAGATACACACACACATGCCTATACAGAGACACTTAAACACCTTACACACACAAAGCTTATACATAGACATTTACACACACACACACAGCCTATACAGAGATATACACACTCAAAGCTTATATAGAGACACTTACACACAAAGCCTATACAGAAACACTTACACACACATACAAAGCCTATACAGAGACACTTACACACACACACGAAGCCTATACAGAGACACTTACACACAAAGCCTATACAGAGACACTAACACACACACACAAAGCTTATACAGACACTTACACACACACACACACACACAAAGCCTATACAGAGACACTTACACACACACAAAGCTTATACAGAGACACTTACACATACAAAAAGCCTATACAGAGACACAAACACACACACACAATGAATATACAGAGACACACACACAAAGCCTATACAGAGACACTTACACACCACACACACACACAAAGCTTATACATAGACACTTACACACACACACACACACACACAAACACAAAGCCTATACAGAGACACTTACACACACACAAAGCCTATACAGAGACACTTACACATACACACACAAAGCCTATGCAGAGACACTTACACACAAAGCCTATACAGTGACACTTACACACACAAAGCTTATACAGAGACACTTACACACACATACAAAGCCTATACAGAAACACTTACACACAAAGCCTATACAGAGACACTTACACACAAAGCCTATACAGAGACACTTACACACACACACACACACACAAAGCCTACACAGAGACACTTACACTCACACACACTAAGCTTATACAGAGACACTTACACACAAAGCCTATACAGAGACACTTACACACACACACATACACGCACACAAAGCCTATACAGAGACACTTGCAAACAAAGCCTATACAGAGACACTTACACACAAAGCCTATACAGAGACACTTACACACACACACATAAAGCCAATACAGAGACACTTACATACACATAGCCTATACAGAGACACTTACACGAACAAAGCCTATACAGAGCCACTTACACACACACACAAAGCCTATACAGAGACACACACAAAGCCTATACAGAGACACACACAAAGCCTATACAGAGACATTTACACACACACACACACACACACACACACACACACACACACACACACACAGCCTATACAGAGACATACACGCACAAAGCTTATATAGAGACACTTACACACAAAGCCTATACAGAGACACATACACACACAAACAAAGCCTATACAGAGACACTTACACACACGCACGAAGCCTATACATAGACACTTACACACACAAAGCCTATACAGAGACACTTACACACAAATCCTATACAGAGACACTTACACACACACACAAAGCTTATACAGACACTTACACACACACACACACACACACACACGAAGCCTATACAGAGACACTTACACACACACAAAGCTTAAACAGAGACACTTACACACACAAAAAGCCTATACAGAGACACTTACACACACACACAAAGCCTATACAGAGACACACACACAAATCCTATACAGAGACACTTACACACCTCACACACACAAAGCTTATACATAGACATTTACACACACACACACAAAGCCTATACAGAGACACTTACACACAAACAAAGCCTATACAGAGACACTTACACATACATACACAAAGCTTATGCAGAGACACTTACACACAAAGCCTATACAGAGATACTTACATACACAAAGCTTATACAGAGACTCTTACACACACACACACACAAAGCCTATACAGAGACACTTACACTCACGCACACTAAGGTTATACAGAGACACTTACACACAAACAAAGCCTATACAGAGACACTTACACACATACAAAGCCTATACAGAAACACTTACACACAAAGCCTAAACAGAGACACTTACACACAAAGCCTATACAGAGACTCTTACACACACACACACACAAAGCCTATACAGAGACACTTACACTCACGCACACTAAGGTTATACAGAGACACTTACACACAAAGCCTTTACAGAGACACTTACACACACACACATACACGCACACAAAGCCTATACAGAGACACTTACATACAAAGCCTTTAGAGAGACATTCACACACACAAAGCCTATACAGAGACACTTACACACACAAAGCTTATACAGAGACACTTACACACACACAAAGCCTATACAGAGACACACACACAAAGCCTATACAGAGACACTTACACACCACACACACACAAAGCTTATACATAGACACTTACACACACACAAAGCCTATACAGAGACACTTACACACACACAAAGCCTATACAGAGACACTTACACATACACACACAAAGCTTATGCAGAGACACTTACACACAAAGCCTATACAGAGACACTTACACACACACAAAGCTTATACAGAGACTCTTACACACACATACAAAGCCTATACAGAAACACTTAAACACAAAGCCTATACAGAGACACTTTCACACAAAGCCTATACAGAGACACTTACACACACACAAAGCCTATGCAGAGACACTTACACACACGCACACTAAGCTTATACAGAGACACTTACACACAAAGAATATACAGAGACACTTACACACACACACATACACACACACAAAGCCTATAGAGACACTTACATAAAAACCTTTAGAGAGACATTCACACACACAAAGCCTATACAGAGACACTTACACACACAAAGCTTATACAGAGACACACACACAAAGCCTATACAGGGACACTTACACACACACAAAGCTTATACAGAGACACTTACACACACACACAAACCCTATACAGAGACTCTTCCACATTCACAATCAAAGCTTATGCAGAGACTCTTGCACACAAAGCCTATGCAGAGACACTTACACATACAAAGCCTATACAGAGACACTTACACACAAAGCCTATACAGAGACACACACAAAGCCTATACAGAGACACTTACACACACACACACACACACACAAAGCCTACACAGAGACACTTACACTCACACACACTAAGCTTATACAGAGACACTTACACACAAAGCCTATACAGAGACACTTACACACACACACATACACGCACACAAAGCCTATACAGAGACACTTGCAAACAAAGCCTATACAGAGACACTTACACACAAAGCCTATACAGAGACACTTACACACACACACATAAAGCCAATACAGAGACACTTACATACACATAGCCTATACAGAGACACTTACACGAACAAAGCCTATACAGAGCCACTTACACACACACACAAAGCCTATACAGAGACACACACAAAGCCTATACAGAGACACACACAAAGCCTATACAGAGACATTTACACACACACACACACACACACACACACACACACACAGCCTATACAGAGACATACACGCACAAAGCTTATATAGAGACACTTACACACAAAGCCTATACAGAGACACATACACACACAAACAAAGCCTATACAGAGACACTTACACACACGCACGAAGCCTATACAGAGACACTTACACACACAAAGCCTATACAGAGACACTTACACACAAATCCTATACAGAGACACTTACACACACACACAAAGCTTATACAGACACTTACACACACACACACACACACACGAAGCCTATACAGAGACACTTACACACACACAAAGCTTAAACAGAGACACTTACACACACAAAAAGCCTATACAGAGACACTTACACACACACACAAAGCCTATACAGAGACACACACACAAATCCTATACAGAGACACTTACACACCTCACACACACAAAGCTTATACATAGACATTTACACACACACACACAAAGCCTATACAGAGACACTTACACACAAACAAAGCCTATACAGAGACACTTACACATACATACACAAAGCTTATGCAGAGACACTTACACACAAAGCCTATACAGAGATACTTACATACACAAAGCTTATACAGAGACTCTTACACACACACACACACAAAGCCTATACAGAGACACTTACACTCACGCACACTAAGGTTATACAGAGACACTTACACACAAACAAAGCCTATACAGAGACACTTACACACATACAAAGCCTATACAGAAACACTTACACACAAAGCCTAAACAGAGACACTTACACACAAAGCCTATACAGAGACTCTTACACACACACACACACAAAGCCTATACAGAGACACTTACACACACACACAAAGCCTATACAGAGACACACACAAAGCCTATACAGAGACATTTACACACACACACACACAGCCTATACAGAGACATACACACACAAAGCTTATATAGAGACACTTACACACAAAGCCTATACAGAGACACTTACACACACATACAAAGCCTATACAGAGACACTTACACACACACAAAGCCTATACAGAGACACTTACGCACACAAAGCCTATACGGAGACACTTACACACAAAGCCTATACAGAGACACTTTCACACACACACAAAGCTTATACAGACACTTACACACACACACACACACACACACACGAAGCCTATACAGAGACACTTACACACACACAAAGCTTATACAGAGACACTTAGACACACAAAAAGCCTATACAGAGACACTTACACACACACACAAAGCCTATACAGAGACACAACTACAAAGCCTATACAGAGACACTTACACACCACACACACACAAAGCTTATACATAGACACTTACACACACACACACACACACACACACAGACACACACACACACACACACACAAAGCCTATACAGAGACACACACAAGGCCTATACAGAGACACTTACACACACACACAAAGCCTATACAGAGACTTACACACACACACAAAGCTTATACTGAGACACTTACACACACACACAAAGCCTATACAGAGACACTTCCACATACACAATCAAAGCTTATGCAGAGACTCTTGCACACAAAGCCTATGCAGAGACACTTACACACACAAAGCCTATACAGAGACACTTACACACAAAGCCTATACAGAGACACACACAAAGCCTATACAGAGATACTTACACACACACACACACACACAGCCTATACAGAGACATACACACACAAAGCTTATATAGAGACACTTACACACAAAGCCTATACAGAGACACTTATACACACATACGAAGCCTATACAGAGACACTTACACACACAAAGCCTATACAGAGACACTTACACAAAAAGCCTATACAGAGACGCTTACACACACACAAAGCTTATACAGACACTTACACACACACACACACACACACACGAAGCCTATACAGAGACACTTACACACACACAAAGCTTATACAGAGACACTTACACACACACACAAAGCCTATACAGAGACACACACACAAAGCCTATACAGAGACACTTACACACCACACACACACAAAGCTTATACATAGACATTTACACACACACACACACAAAGCCTATACAGAGACACTTACACACACACAAAGCCTATACAGAGACACTTACACATACACAGACAAAGCTTATGCAGAGACACTTACACACAAAGCTTATACAGAGATACTTACACACACAAAGCTTATACAGAGACACTTACACACACATACAAAGCCTATACAGAAACACTTACACACAAAGCCTATACAGAGACTCTTACACACAAAGCCTATACAGAGACACTTACACACACACACACACACAAAGCCTATACAGAGACACTTACACTCACGCACACTAAGCTTATACAGAGACACTTACACACAAAGCCTATACAGAGACACTTAAACACACACACACATACACGCACACATAGCCTATACAGAGACACTTACATACAAAGCCTTTAGAGAGACATTCACACACACAAAGCCTATACAGAGACACTTACACACACAAAGCTTATACAGAGACACACACACACAAAGCCTATACAGAGACACTTACACACACACAAAGCTTATACAGAGACACTTACATGCACACACAAAGCCTATACAGAGACACACACACAAAGCGTATACAGAGACACTTACACACCACACACACACACACAAAGCTTATACATAGACACTTACACACACACACAAAGCCTATACAGAGACACTTACACACAAACAAAGCCTATACAGAGACACTTACACATACACACACAAAGCTTATGCAGTGACACTTACACACAAAGCCTATACAGAGACACTTACACACACACAAAGCTTATACAGAGACACTTACACACACATACAAAGCCTATTCAGAAACACTTACACACAAAGCCTATACAGAGACACTTACACACAAAGCCTATACAGAGACACTTACACACACACACTCACAAAGCCTATACAGAGACACTTACACACACGCACACTAAGCTTATACAGAGACACTTACACACAAAGCCTATACAGAGACACTTACAAACACAAAGCCTATACAGAGACACTTGCATAAAAGCCTTTAGAGAGACATTCACACACACAAAGCCTATACAGAGACACTTACACACACAAAGCTTATACAGAGAGACACACTCAAAGCCTATACAGAGACACTTACACACACACAAAGCTTATACAGAGACACTTACACACACACACAAAGCCTATACAGAGACACTTTCACATACACAATCAAAGCTTATGCAGAGACTCTTGCACACAAAGCCTATGCAGAGACACTTACACACACAAAGCCTATACAGAGACACTTACACACAAAGCCTATACAGAGACCCACACAAAGCCTATACAGAGACACTTACACACACACACAAAACCTGTACAGAGATTTACACACACACAAAGCTTATACAGAGACACATACACACACAAAGCCTATACAGAGACACACACATACACACACACACAAAGCTTATGCAGAGACACTGACACACACACAGCTTATACAGAGACACTTACACACAAAGCCTATACAGAGACACTTACACACACACATAAAGCATATACAGAGATACTTACATACACACATACACACACACACACAAAGCCTATACAGAGACACACACAAAGCCTATACAGAGACAATTACACACACAAAAAGCCTATACAGAGACTTACACACACACAAAGCTTAAAAAGAGACACTTACACATAAACACAAAGCTTATGCAGAGACACAGAGACACTTACACACAAAGCCTATACAGAGACACTTACACACACAAAGCCTATACAGAGCCACTTACACACACACACACACAAAGCCTATACAGAGACACACACAAAGCCTATACAGAGACACTTACACACACACACACACACAGCCTATACAGAGACATACACACTCAAAGCTTATATAGAGACACTTACACACAAAGCCTATACAGAAACACTTACACACACATACAAAGCCTATACAGAGACACTTACACACACACACGAAGCCTATACAGAGACACTTACACACAAAGCCTATACAGAGACACTAACACACACACACAAAGCTTATACAGACACTTACACACACACACACACACACACACACACACACACAAAGCCTATACAGAGACACTTACACACACACAAAGCTTATACAGAGACACTTACACACACAAAAAGCCTATACAGAGACACAAACACACACACACAAAGCATATACAGAGACACACACACAAAGCCTATACAGAGACACTTACACACCACACACACACACACACAAAGCTTATACATAGACACTTACACACACACACACACACACAAACACAAAGCCTATACAGAGACACTTACACACACACAAAGCCTATACAGAGACACTTACACATACACACACAAAGCCTATGCAGAGACACTTACACACAATGCCTATACAGTGACAGTTACACACACAAAGCTTATACAGAGACACTTACACACACATACAAAGCCTATACAGAAACACTTACACACAAAGCCTATACAGAGACACTTACACACAAAGCCTATACAGAGACACTTACACACACACACAAAGCCTACACAGAGACACTTACACTCACGCACACTAAGCTTATACAGAGACACTTACACAAAGCCTATACAGAGACACTTACACACACACACATACACGCACACAAAGCCTATACAGAGACACTTGCAAACAAAGCCTATACAGAGACACTTACACACAAAGCCTATACAGAGACACTTACACACACACACATAAAGCCAATACAGAGACACTTACATACACATAGCCTATACAGAGACACTTACACGAACAAAGCCTATACAGAGCCACTTACACACACACACAAAGCCTATACAGAGACACACACAAAGCCTATACAGAGACACACACAAAGCCTATACAGAGACATTTACACACACACACACACACACAGCCTATACAGAGACATACACGCACAAAGCTTATATAGAGACACTTACACACAAAGCCTATACAGAGACACATACACACACAAACAAAGCCTATACAGAGACACTTACACACACGCACGAAGCCTATACAGAGACACTTACACACACAAAGCCTATACAGGGACACTTACACACAAATCCTATACAGAGACACTTACACACACACACAAAGCTTATACAGACACTTACACACACACACACACACACACACACACACAACACACACAAAGCCTATACAGAGACACTTACACACACAAAGCTTAAACAGAGACACTTACACACACAAAAAGCCTATACAGAGACACTTACACACACACACAAAGCCTATACAGAGACACACACACAAATCCTATACAGAGACACTTACACACCTCACACACACATAGCTTATACATAGACATTTACACACACACACACACAAAGCCTATACAGAGACACTTACACACAAACAAAGCCTATACAGAGACACTTACACATACATACACAAAGCTTATGCAGAGACACTTACACACAGAGCCTATACAGAGATACTTACATACACAAAGCTTATACAGAGACACTTACACACATACAAAGCCTATACAGAAACACTTACACACAAAGCCTAAACAGAGACACTTACACACAAAGCCTATACAGAGACTCTTACACACACACACACACACAAAGCCTATACAGAGACACTTACACTCACGCACACTAAGGTTATACAGAGACACTTACACACAAAGCCTTTACAGAGACACTTACACACACACACATACACGCACACAAAGCCTATACAGAGACACTTACATACAAAGCCTTTAGAGAGACATTCACACACACAAAGCCTATACAGAGACACTTACACACACAAAGCTTATACAGAGACACTTACACACACACAAAGCCTATACAGAGACACACACACAAAGCCTATACAGAGACACTTACACACCACACACACACAAAGCTTATACATAGACACTTACACACACACACACAAAGCCTATACAGAGACACTTACACACACACAAAGCTTATACAGAGACTCTTACACACACATACAAAGCCTATACAGAAACACTTACACACAAAGCCTATACAGAGACACTTACACACACACAAAGCCTATGCAGAGACACTTACACACACGCACACTAAGCTTATACAGAGACACTTACACACAAAGAATATACAGTGACACTTACACACACACACATACACACACACAAAGCCTATACAGAGACACTTACATAAAAACCTTTAGAGAGACATTCACACACACAAAGCCTATACAGAGACACTTACACACACAAAGCTTATACAGAGACACACAAACAAAGCCTATACAGAGACACTTACACACACACAAAGCTTATACAGATACACTTACACACACACACAAACCCTATACAGAGACTCTTCCACATTCACAATCAAAGCTTATGCAGAGACTCTTGCACACAAAGCCTATGCATAGACACACACAAAGCCTATACAGAGACACTTACACACACACACAAAACCTGTATAGAGACTTACACACACACAAAGCTTATACAGAGACACATACACACACAAAGTCTATACAGAGACACACACATACACACACAAAGCTTATGCAGAGACACTTACACACACACAGCTTATACAGAGACACTTACACACAAAGCCTATACAGAGACACTTACACACACACACATAAAGCGTATACAGAGACACTTACATACACACATACACACACAAAGCCTATACAGAGACACACACAAAGCCTATACAGAGACACTTACACACACACACAAAGCCTATACAGAGACTTACACACACAAAGCCTAAAAAGAGACACTTACACATAAACACAAAGCTTATGCAGAGACACAGAGACACTTACACACAAAGCCTATACAGAGACACTTACACACACAAAGCCTATACAGAGACACTTACACACACACACAAAGCCTATACAGAGACACACACAAAGCCTATACAGAGACATTTACACACACACACACACACACAGCCTATACAGAGACATACACACACAAAGCTTATATAGAGACACTTACACACAAAGCCTATACAGAGACACTTACACACACATACAAAGCCTATACAGAGACACTTACACACACACAAAGCCTATACAGAGACACTTACGCACACAAAGCCTATACGGAGACACTTACACACAAAGCCTATACAGAGACACTTTCACACACACACAAAGCTTATACAGACACTTACACACACACACACACACGAAGCCTATACAGAGACACTTACACACACACAAAGCTTATACAGAGACACTTAGACACACAAAAAGCCTATACAGAGACACACCTACAAAGCCTATACAGAGACACTTACACACCACACACACACAAAGCTTATACATAGACACTTACACACACACACACACAAAGCCTATACAGAGACACACACAAGGCCTATACAGAGACACTTACACACACACACAAAGCCTATACAGAGACTAACACACACACACAAAGCTTATACTGAGACACTTACACACAAAGCCTATACAGAGACACTTACACACACAAAGCCTATAAAGAGACACTTACATATAAACACAAAGCTTATGCAGAGACACAGAGACACTTACACACAAAGCCTATACAGAGACACTAACACACACAAAGCCTATACAGAGCCACTTACACACACACACAAAGCCTATACAGAGACACACACAAAGCCTATACAGAGACACTTACACACACACACGCACACAGCCTATACAGAGACATACACGCACAAAGCTTATATAGAGACACTTACACACAAAGCCTATACAGAGACACATACACACACATAAAAAGCCTATACAGAGACAGTTACACACACGCACGGAGCCTATACAGAGACACTTACACACACAAAGCCTATACAGAGACACTTACACACAAAGCCTATACAGAGACACTTACACACACACACAAAGCTTATACAGACACTTACACACACACACACACACACAAGGCCTATACAGAGACACTTACACACACACAAAGCTTATACAGAGACACTTACACACACAAAAAGCCTATACAGAGACACCTACACACACACACAAAGCCTATACAGATACACACACACATGCCTATACAGAGACACTTAAACACCTTACACACACAAAGCTTATACATAGACATTTACACACACACACACAGCCTATACAGAGATATACACACTCAAAGCTTATATAGAGACACTTACACACAAAGCCTATACAGAAACACTTACACACACATACAAAGCCTATACAGAGACACTTACACACACACACGAAGCCTATACAGAGACACTTACACACAAAGCCTATACAGAGACACTAACACACACACACAAAGCTTATACAGACACTTACACACACACACACACACACAAAGCCTATACAGAGACACTTACACACACACAAAGCTTATACAGAGACACTTACACATACAAAAAGCCTATACAGAGACACAAACACACACACACAATGAATATACAGAGACACACACACAAAGCCTATACAGAGACACTTACACACCACACACACACACAAAGCTTATACATAGACACTTACACACACACACACACACACACAAACACAAAGCCTATACAGAGACACTTACACACACACAAAGCCTATACAGAGACACTTACACATACACACACAAAGCCTATGCAGAGACACTTACACACAAAGCCTATACAGTGACACTTACACACACAAAGCTTATACAGAGACACTTACACACACATACAAAGCCTATACAGAAACACTTACACACAAAGCCTATACAGAGACACTTACACACAAAGCCTATACAGAGACACTTACACACACACACACACACACAAAGCCTACACAGAGACACTTACACTCACACACACTAAGCTTATACAGAGACACTTACACACAAAGCCTATACAGAGACACTTACACACACACACATACACGCACACAAAGCCTATACAGAGACACTTGCAAACAAAGCCTATACAGAGACACTTACACACAAAGCCTATACAGAGACACTTACACACACACACATAAAGCCAATACAGAGACACTTACATACACATAGCCTATACAGAGACACTTACACGAACAAAGCCTATACAGAGCCACTTACACACACACACAAAGCCTATACAGAGACACACACAAAGCCTATACAGAGACACACACAAAGCCTATACAGAGACATTTACACACACACACACACACACACACACACACACACACACAGCCTATACAGAGACATACACGCACAAAGCTTATATAGAGACACTTACACACAAAGCCTATACAGAGACACATACACACACAAACAAAGCCTATACAGAGACACTTACACACACGCACGAAGCCTATACAGAGACACTTACACACACAAAGCCTATACAGAGACACTTACACACAAATCCTATACAGAGACACTTACACACACACACAAAGCTTATACAGACACTTACACACACACACACACACACACACACGAAGCCTATACAGAGACACTTACACACACACAAAGCTTAAACAGAGACACTTACACACACAAAAAGCCTATACAGAGACACTTACACACACACACAAAGCCTATACAGAGACACACACACAAATCCTATACAGAGACACTTACACACCTCACACACACAAAGCTTATACATAGACATTTACACACACACACACAAAGCCTATACAGAGACACTTACACACAAACAAAGCCTATACAGAGACACTTACACATACATACACAAAGCTTATGCAGAGACACTTACACACAAAGCCTATACAGAGATACTTACATACACAAAGCTTATACAGAGACTCTTACACACACACACACACAAAGCCTATACAGAGACACTTACACTCACGCACACTAAGGTTATACAGAGACACTTACACACAAACAAAGCCTATACAGAGACACTTACACACATACAAAGCCTATACAGAAACACTTACACACAAAGCCTAAACAGAGACACTTACACACAAAGCCTATACAGAGACTCTTACACACACACACACACAAAGCCTATACAGAGACACTTACACTCACGCACACTAAGGTTATACAGAGACACTTACACACAAAGCCTTTACAGAGACACTTACACACACACACATACACGCACACAAAGCCTATACAGAGACACTTACATACAAAGCCTTTAGAGAGACATTCACACACACAAAGCCTATACAGAGACACTTACACACACAAAGCTTATACAGAGACACTTACACACACACAAAGCCTATACAGAGACACACACACAAAGCCTATACAGAGACACTTACACACCACACACACACAAAGCTTATACATAGACACTTACACACACACAAAGCCTATACAGAGACACTTACACACACACAAAGCCTATACAGAGACACTTACACATACACACACAAAGCTTATGCAGAGACACTTACACACAAAGCCTATACAGAGACACTTACACACACACAAAGCTTATACAGAGACTCTTACACACACATACAAAGCCTATACAGAAACACTTAAACACAAAGCCTATACAGAGACACTTTCACACAAAGCCTATACAGAGACACTTACACACACACAAAGCCTATGCAGAGACACTTACACACACGCACACTAAGCTTATACAGAGACACTTACACACAAAGAATATACAGAGACACTTACACACACACACATACACACACACAAAGCCTATAGAGACACTTACATAAAAACCTTTAGAGAGACATTCACACACACAAAGCCTATACAGAGACACTTACACACACAAAGCTTATACAGAGACACACACACAAAGCCTATACAGGGACACTTACACACACACAAAGCTTATACAGAGACACTTACACACACACACAAACCCTATACAGAGACTCTTCCACATTCACAATCAAAGCTTATGCAGAGACTCTTGCACACAAAGCCTATGCAGAGACACTTACACATACAAAGCCTATACAGAGACACTTACACACAAAGCCTATACAGAGACACACACAAAGCCTATACAGAGACACTTACACACACACACACACACACACAAAGCCTACACAGAGACACTTACACTCACACACACTAAGCTTATACAGAGACACTTACACACAAAGCCTATACAGAGACACTTACACACACACACATACACGCACACAAAGCCTATACAGAGACACTTGCAAACAAAGCCTATACAGAGACACTTACACACAAAGCCTATACAGAGACACTTACACACACACACATAAAGCCAATACAGAGACACTTACATACACATAGCCTATACAGAGACACTTACACGAACAAAGCCTATACAGAGCCACTTACACACACACACAAAGCCTATACAGAGACACACACAAAGCCTATACAGAGACACACACAAAGCCTATACAGAGACATTTACACACACACACACACACACACACACACACACACACACACACACACAGCCTATACAGAGACATACACGCACAAAGCTTATATAGAGACACTTACACACAAAGCCTATACAGAGACACATACACACACAAACAAAGCCTATACAGAGACACTTACACACACGCACGAAGCCTATACAGAGACACTTACACACACAAAGCCTATACAGAGACACTTACACACAAATCCTATACAGAGACACTTACACACACACACAAAGCTTATACAGACACTTACACACACACACACACACACACACGAAGCCTATACAGAGACACTTACACACACACAAAGCTTAAACAGAGACACTTACACACACAAAAAGCCTATACAGAGACACTTACACACACACACAAAGCCTATACAGAGACACACACACAAATCCTATACAGAGACACTTACACACCTCACACACACAAAGCTTATACATAGACATTTACACACACACACACAAAGCCTATACAGAGACACTTACACACAAACAAAGCCTATACAGAGACACTTACACATACATACACAAAGCTTATGCAGAGACACTTACACACAAAGCCTATACAGAGATACTTACATACACAAAGCTTATACAGAGACTCTTACACACACACACACACAAAGCCTATACAGAGACACTTACACTCACGCACACTAAGGTTATACAGAGACACTTACACACAAACAAAGCCTATACAGAGACACTTACACACATACAAAGCCTATACAGAAACACTTACACACAAAGCCTAAACAGAGACACTTACACACAAAGCCTATACAGAGACTCTTACACACACACACACACAAAGCCTATACAGAGACACTTACACTCACGCACACTAAGGTTATACAGAGACACTTACACACAAAGCCTTTACAGAGACACTTACACACACACACATACACGCACACAAAGCCTATACAGAGACACTTACATACAAAGCCTTTAGAGAGACATTCACACACACAAAGCCTATACAGAGACACTTACACACACAAAGCTTATACAGAGACACTTACACACACACAAAGCCTATACAGAGACACACACACAAAGCCTATACAGAGACACTTACACACCACACACACACAAAGCTTATACATAGACACTTACACACACACAAAGCCTATACAGAGACACTTACACACACACAAAGCCTATACAGAGACACTTACACATACACACACAAAGCTTATGCAGAGACACTTACACACAAAGCCTATACAGAGACACTTACACACACACAAAGCTTATACAGAGACTCTTACACACACATACAAAGCCTATACAGAAACACTTAAACACAAAGCCTATACAGAGACACTTTCACACAAAGCCTATACAGAGACACTTACACACACACAAAGCCTATGCAGAGACACTTACACACACGCACACTAAGCTTATACAGAGACACTTACACACAAAGAATATACAGAGACACTTACACACACACACATACACACACACAAAGCCTATAGAGACACTTACATAAAAACCTTTAGAGAGACATTCACACACACAAAGCCTATACAGAGACACTTACACACACAAAGCTTATACAGAGACACACACACAAAGCCTATACAGGGACACTTACACACACACAAAGCTTATACAGAGACACTTACACACACACACAAACCCTATACAGAGACTCTTCCACATTCACAATCAAAGCTTATGCAGAGACTCTTGCACACAAAGCCTATGCAGAGACACTTACACATACAAAGCCTATACAGAGACACTTACACACAAAGCCTATACAGAGACACACACAAAGCCTATACAGAGACACTTACACACACACACAAAACCTGTATAGAGACTTACACACACACAAAGCTTATACAGAGACACATACACACACAAAGCCTATACAGAGACACACACATACACACACAAAGCTTATGCAGAGACACTTACACACACACAGCTTATACAGAGACACTTACACACAAAGCCTATACAGAGACACTTACACACACACACACAAAGCGTATACAGAGACACTTACATACACACATACACCCACAAAGCCTATACAGAGACACACACAAAGCCTATACAGAGACACTTACACACACACACAAAGCCTATACAGAGACTTACACACACAAAGCCTAAAAAGAGACACTTACACATAAACACAAAGCTTATGCAGAGACACAGAGACACTTACACACAAAGCCTATACAGAGACACTTACACACACAAAGCCTATACAGAGACACTTACACACACACACAAAGCCTATACAGAGACACACACAAAGCCTATACAGAGACATTTACACACACACACACACACAGCCTATACAGAGACATACACACACAAAGCTTATATAGAGACACTTACACACAAAGCCTATACAGAGACACTTACACACACATACAAAGCCTATACAGAGACACTTACACACACACAAAGCCTATACAGAGACACTTACGCACACAAAGCCTATACGGAGACACTTACACACAAAGCCTATACAGAGACACTTTCACACACACACAAAGCTTATACAGACACTTACACACAGACACACACACACACACACGAAGCCTATACAGAGACACTTACACACACACAAAGCTTATACAGAGACACTTACACACACACACAAAGCCTATACAGAGACACACCTACAAAGCCTATACAGAGACACTTACACACCACACACACAAAGCTTATACATAGACACTTACACACACACACACACACACACAAAGCCTATACAGAGACACACACAAGGCCTATACAGAGACACTTACACACACACACAAAGCCTATACAGAGACTTACACACACACACAAAGCTTATACTGAGACACTTACACACAAAGCCTATACAGAGACACTTACACACACACAAAGCCTATAAAGAGACACTTACATATAAACACAAAGCTTATGCAGAGACACAGAGACACTTACACACAAAGCCTATACAGAGACACTAACACACACAAAGCCTATACAGAGCCACTTACACACACACACAAAGCCTATACAGAGACACACACAAAGCCTATACAGAGACACTTACACACACACACGCACACAGCCTATACAGAGACATACACGCACAAAGCTTATATAGAGACACTTACACACAAAGCCTATACAGAGACACATACACACACATAAAAAGCCTATACAGAGACAGTTACACACACGCACGGAGCCTATACAGAGACACTTAAACACACAAAGCCTATACAGAGACACTTACACACAAAGCCTATACAGAGACACTTACACACACACACAAAGCTTATACAGACACTTACACACACACACACACACACAAAGCCTATACAGAGACACTTACACACACACAAAGCTTATACAGAGACACTTACACACACAAAAAGCCTATACAGAGACACTTACACACACACACAAAGCCTATACAGATACACACACACATGCCTATACAGAGACACTTAAACACCTTACACACACAAAGCTTATACATAGACATTTACACACACACACACAAAGCCTATACAGAGACACTTACACACAAACAAAGCCTATACAGAGACACTTACACATACATACACAAAGCTTATGCAGAGACACTTACACACAAAGCCTATACAGAGATACTTACACACACAAAGCTTATACAGAGAAACTTACACACATACAAAGCCTATACAGAAACACTTACACACAAAGCCTAAACAGAGACACTTACACACAAAGCCTATAAAGAGACACTTACACACACACACACACACACAAGCCTATACAGAGACACTTACACTCACGCACACTAAGGTTATACAGAGACACTTACACACAAACACACATACACGCACACAAAGCCTATACAGAGACACTTACATACAAAGCCTTTAGAGAGACATTCACACACACAAAGCCTATACAGAGACACTTACACACACAAAGCTTAAACAGAGACACTTACACACTCACAAAGCCTATACAGAGACACACACACAAAGCCTATACAGAGACACTTACACACCACACACACACAAAGCTTATACATAGACACTTACACACACAAACACAAAGCCTATACAGAGACACTTACACACACACAAAGCCTATACAGAGACACTTACACATACACACACAAAGCCTATGCAGAGACACTTACACACAAAGCCTATACAGTGACACTTACACACACAAAGCTTATACAGAGACACTTACACACACATACAAAGCCTATACAGAAACACTTACACACAAAGCCTATACAGAGACACTTACACACAAAGCCTATACAGAGACACTTACACACACACACACAAAGCCTACACAGAGACACTTACACTCACGCACACTAAGCTTATACAGAGACACTTACACACAAAGCCTATACAGAGACACTTACACACAAAGCCTATACAGAGACACTTACACACACACACATAAAGCCAATACAGAGACACTTACATACACATAGCCTATACAGAGACACTTACACGAACAAAGCCTATACAGAGCCACTTACACACACACACAAAGCCTATACAGAGACACACACAAAGCCTATACAGAGACACACACAAAGGCTATACAGAGACATTTACACACACACACACACACACAGCCTATACAGAGACATACACGCACAAAGCTTATATAGAGACACTTACACACAAAGCCTATACAGAGACACATACACACACAAACAAAGCCTATACAGAGACACTTACACACACGCACGAAGCCAATACAGAGACACTTACACACACAAAGCCTATACAGAGACACTTACACACAAATCCTATACAGAGACACTTACACACACACAAAGCTTATACAGACACTTACACACACACACACACACACACACACACACACACACACACACACACACACACACGAAGCCTATACAGAGACACTTACACACACACAAAGCTTAAACAGAGACACTTACACACACAAAAAGCCTATACAGAGACACTTACACACACACACAAAGCCTATACAGAGACACACACACAAATCCTATACAGAGACACTTACACACCTCACACACACAAAGCTTATACATAGACATTTACACACACACACACACAAAGCCTATACAGAGACACTTACACACAAACAAAGCCTATACAGAGACACTTACACATACATACACAAAGCTTATGCAGAGACACTTACACACAAAGCCTATACAGAGATACTTACATACACAAAGCTTATACAGAGACACTTACACACATACAAAGCCTATACAGAAACACTTACACACAAAGCCTAAACAGAGACACTTACACACAAAGCCTATACAGAGACTCTTACACACACACACACACACACACACAAAGCCTATACAGAGACACTTACACTCACGCACACTAAGGTTATACAGAGACACTTACACAGAAAGCCTTTACAGAGACACTTACATACACACACATACACGCACACAAAGCCTATACAGAGACACTTACATACAAAGCCTTTAGAGAGACATTCACACACACAAAGCCTATACAGAGACACTTACACACACAAAGCTTATACAGAGACACTTACACACACACAAAGCCTATAAAGAGACACTTACATATAAACACAAAGCTTATGCAGAGACACAGAGACACTTACAAACAAAGCCTATACAGAGACACTAACACACACAAAGCCTATACAGAGCCACTTACACACACACACAAAGCCTATACAGAGACACACACAAAGCCTATACAGAGACACTTACACACACACACGCACACAGCCTATACAGAGACATACACGCACAAAGCTTATATAGAGACACTTACACACAAAGCCTATACAGAGACACATACACACACATAAAAAGCCTATACAGAGACAGTTACACACACGCACGGAGCCTATACAGAGACACTTACACACACAAAGCCTATACAGAGACACTTACACACAAAGCCTATACAGAGACACTTACACACACACACAAAGCTTATACAGACACTTACACACACACACACACACACACACACACACACACACACACACACACACACACACACACGAAGCCTATACAGAGACACTTACACACACAAAGCTTATACAGAGACACTTACACACACAAAAAGCCTATACAGAGACACTTACACACACACACAAAGCCTATACAGATACACACACACATGCCTATACAGAGACACTTAAACACCTTACACACACAAAGCTTATACATAGACATTTACACACACACAGACACACAAAGCCTATACAGAGACACTTACACACAAACAAAGCCTATACAGAGACACTTACACATACATACACAAAGCTTATGCAGAGACACTTACACACAAAGCCTATACAGAGATACTTACACACACAAAGCTTATACAGAGACACTTACACACATACAAAGCCTATACAGAAACACTTACACACAAAGCCTAAACAGAGACACTTACACACAAAGCCTATAAAGAGACACTTACACACACACACACACAAGCCTATACAGAGACACTTACACTCACGCACACTAAGGTTATACAGAGACACTTACACACAAAGCCTATACAGAGACACTTACACACACACACATACACGCACACAAAGCCTATACAGAGACACTTACACACACAAAGCTTAAACAGAGACACTTACACACTCACAAAGCCTATACAGAGACACACACACAAAGCCTATACAGAGACACTTACACACCACACACACACAAAGCTTATACATAGACACTTACACACACACACAAAGCCTATACAGAGACACTTACACACACACAAAGCCTATACAGAGACACTTACACATACACACACAAAGCTTATGCAGAGATACTTACACACAAAGCCTATACAGAGACACTTACACACACACAAAGCTTATACAGAGACACTTACACACACATGCAAAGCCTATACAGAAACACTTAAACACAAAGCCTATACAGAGACACTTACACACAAAGCCTATACAGAGACACTTACACACACACAAAGCCTATACAGAGACACTTACACACACACAAAGCCTATACAGAGACACTTACACACACGCACACTAAGCTTATACAGAGACACTTACAGAGAAAGCCTATACAGAGACACTTACACACACACACATACACACACACAAAGCCTATACAGAGACACTTACATAAAAACCTTTAGAGAGACATTCACACACACAAAGCCTATACAGAGACACTTACACAGACAAAGCTTATACAGAGACACACACACAAAGCCTATACAGAGACACTTACACACACACAAAGCTTATACAGAGACACTTACACACACACACAAACCCTATACAGAGACTCTTCCACATTCACAATCAAAGCTTATGCAGAGACTCTTGCACACAAAGCCTATGCAGAGACACTTACACACACAAAGCCTATACAGAGACACTTACACACAAAGCCTATACAGAGACACACACAAAGCCTATACAGAGACACTTACACACACACACAAAACCTGTATAGAGACTTACACACACACAAAGCTTATACACAGACACACACATACACACACAAAGCTTATGCAGAGACACTTACACACAAATCCTATACAGAGACACTTACACACACACACAAAGCTTATACAGACACTTACACACACACACACACACACACACACACACACACACACGAAGCCTATACAGAGACACTTACACACACACAAAGCTTAAACAGAGACACTTACACACACAAAAAGCCTATACAGAGACACTTACACACACACACAAAGCCTATACAGAGACACACACACAAATCCTATACAGAGACACTTACACACCTCACACACACAAAGCTTATACATAGACATTTACACACACAAAGCTTATACAGAGACACTTACATACAAAGCCTTTAGAGAGACATTCACACACACAAAGCCTATACAGAGACACTTACACACACAAAGCTTATACAGAGACACTTACACACACAAAGCCTATACAGAGACACACACACAAAGCCTATACAGAGACACTTACACACCACACACACACAAAGCTTATACATAGACACTTACACACACACACAAAGCCTATACAGAGACACTTACACACACACAAAGCCTATACAGAGACACTTACACATACACACACAAAGCTTATGCAGAGACACTTACACACAAAGCCTATACAGAGACACTTACACACACACAAAGCTTATACAGAGACTCTTACACACACATACAAAGCCTATACAGAAACACTTAAACACAAAGCCTATACAGAGACACTTACACACAAGGCCTATACAGAGACACTTACACACACACAAAGCCTATGCAGAGACACTTACACACACGCACACTAAGTTTATACAGAGACACTTACACACAAAGAATATACAGAGACACTTACACACACACATACACACACACAAAGCCTATACAGAGACACTTACATAAAAACCTTTAGAGAGACATTCACACACACAAAGCCTATACAGAGACACTTACACACACAAAGCTTATACAGAGACACACACACAAAGCCTATACAGAGACACTTACACACACACAAAGCTTATACAGAGACACTTACACACACACACAAACCCTATACAGAGACTCTTCGACATTCACAATCAAAGCTTATGCAGAGACTCTTGCACACAAAGCCTATGCAGAGACACTTACACATACAAAGCCTATACAGAGACACTTACACACAAAGCCTATACAGAGACACACACAAAGCCTATACAGAGACACTTACACACACACACACAAAACCTGTATAGAGACTTACACACACACAAAGCTTATACAGAGACACATACACACACAAAGCCTATACAGAGACACACACATACACACACAAAGCTTATGCAGAGACACTTACACACACACAGCTTATACAGAGACACTTACACACAAAGCCTATACAGAGACACTTACACACACACACATAAAGCGTATACAGAGACACTTACATACACACATACACACACAAAGCCTATACAGAGACACACACAAAGCCTATACAGAGACACTTACACACACACACAAAGCCTATACAGAGACTTACACACACAAAGCCTAAAAAGAGACACTTACACATAAACACAAAGCTTATGCAGAGACACAGAGACACTTACACACAAAGCCTATACAGAGACACTTACACACACAAAGCCTATACAGAGCCACTTACACACACACACAATGCCTATACAGAGACACACACAAAGCCTATACAGAGACACTTACACACACACACACACACACACACAGCCTATACAGAGACATACACACACAAAGCTTATATAGAGACACTTACACACAAAGCCTATACAGAGACACTTACACACACATACAAAGCCTATACAGAGACACTTACACACACACAAAGCCTATACAGAGACACTTACGCACACAAAGCCTATACAGAGACACTTACACACAAAGCCTATACAGAGACACTTTCACACACACACAAAGCTTATACAGACACTTACACACACACACACACACACGAAACCTATACAGAGACACTTACACACACACAAAGCTTATACAGAGACACTTAGACACACAAAAAGCCTATACAGAGACACTTACACACACACACAAAGCCTATACAGAGACACACACACAAAGCCTATACAGAGACACTTACACACCACACACACACAAAGCTAATACATAGACACTTACACACACACACACACACACACAAAGCCTATACAGAGACACACACAAGGCCTATACAGAGACACTTACACACACACACAAAGGCTATACAGAGACTTACAGACACACACAAAGCTTATACCGAGACACTTACACACAAAGCCTATACAGAGACACTTACACACACAAAGCCTATAAAGAGACACTTACATATAAACACAAAGCTTATGCAGAGACACAGAGACACTTACACACAAAGCCTATACAGAGACACTTACACACACAAAGCCTATACAGAGCCACTTACACACACACACAAAGCCTATACAGAGACACACACAAAGCCTATACAGAGACACTTACACACACACACACACACACACACACACACACAGCCTATACAGAGACATACACGCACAAAGCTTATATAGAGACACTTACACACAAAGCCTATACAGAGACATATACACACACATACAAAGCCTATACAGAGACACTTACACACATGCACGGAGCCTATACAGAGACACACACACAAAGCCTATACAGAAACACTTAAACACACAAAGCCTATTCAGAGACACTTACACACAAAGCCTATACAGAGACACTTACACACACACAAAGCTTATACAGACACTTACACACACACACACACACACACGAAGCCTATACAGAGACACTTACACACACACAAAGCTTATACAGAGACACTTACACACACAGAAAGCCTATACAGAGACACTTACACAGGCACACAAAGCCTATACAGAGACACACACACAAAGCCTATACAGAGACACTTAAACACCTTAAACACACAAAGCTTATACATAGACATTTACACACACACACACACAAAGCCTATACAGAGACACTTACACACAAACAAAGCCTATACAGAGACACTTACACATACATACACAAAGCTTATGCAGAGACACTTACACACAAAGCCTATACAGAGATACTTACACACACAAAGCTTATACAGAGACACTTACACACATACAAAGCCTATACAGAAACACTTACACACAAAGCCTAAACAGAGACACTTACACACAAAGTCTATAAAGAGACACTTACACACACACACACACAAAGCCTATACAGAGACACTTACACTCACGCACACTAAGGTTATACATAGACACTTACACACAAAGCCTATACAGAGACACTTACACACACACACATACACGCACACAAAGCCTATACAGAGACACTTACATACAAAGCCTTTAGAGAGACATTCACACACACAAAGCCTATACAGAGACACTTACACACACAAAGCTTAAACAGAGACACTTACACACACACAAAGCCTATACAGAGACACTTACACACACACAAAGCCTATACAGAGACACTTACACATACACACACAAAGCTTATGCAGAGACACTTACACACAAAGCCTATACAGGGACACTTACACACACACAAAGCTTATACAGAGACACTTACACACACATACAAAGCCTATACAGAAACACTTAAACACAAAGCCTATACAGAGACACTTACACACAAAGCCTATACAGAGACACTTACACACACACAAAGCCTATGCAGAGACACTTACACACACGCACACTAAGCTTATACAGAGACACTTACACACAAAGCCTATACAGAGACACTTACACACACACACATACACACACACAAAGCCTATACAGAGACACTTACATAAAAACCTTTAGAGAGACATTCACACACACAAAGCCTATACAGAGACACTTACACACACACAAAGCCTATACAGAGACACTTACACAAACACACACAAAGCTTATGCAGAGACACTTACACACAAAGCCTATACAGAGACACTTACACACACACAAAGCTTATACAGAGACACTTACACACACATACAAAGCCTATACAGAAACACTTAAACACAAAGCCTATACAGAGACACTTACACACAAAGCCTATACAGAGACACTTACACACACACAAAGCCTATGCAGAGACACTTACACACACGCACACTAAGCTTATACAGAGACACTTACACACAAAGCCTATACAGAGACACTTACACACACACACATACACACACACAATGCCTATACAGAGACACTTACATAAAAACCTTTAGAGAGACATTCACACACACAAAGCCTATACAGAGACACTGACACACACAAAGCTTATACAGAGACACACACACAAAGCCTATACAGAGACACTTACACACACACAAAGCTTATACAGAGACACTTACACACACACACAAACCCTATACAGAGACTCTTCCACATTCACAATCAAAGCTTATGCAGAGACTCTTGCACACAAAGCCTATGCAGAGACACTTACACATACAAAGCCTATACAGAGACACTTACACACAAAGCCTATACAGAGACACTGACACACACAAAGCTTATACAGAGACACACACACAAAGCCTATACAGAGACACTTACACACACACAAAGCTTATACAGAGACACTTACACACACACACAAACCCTATACAGAGACTCTTCCACATTCACAATCAAAGCTTATGCAGAGACTCTTGCACACAAAGCCTATGCAGAGACACTTACACATACAAAGCCTATACAGAGACACTTACACACAAAGCCTATACAGAGACACACACAAAGCCTATACAGAGACACTTACACACACACACAAAACCTGTATAGAGACTTACACACACACAAAGCTTATACAGAGACACATACACACACAAAGCCTATACAGAGACACACACATAAACACACAAAGCTTATGCAGAGACACTTACACACACACAGCTTATACAGAGACACTTACACACAAAGCCTATACAGAGACACTTACACACACACACATAAAGCGTATACAGAGACACTTACATACACACATACACACACAAAGCCTATACAGAGACACACACAAAGCCTATACAGAGACACTTACACACACACACAAAGCCTATACAGAGACTTACACACACAAAGCCTAAAAAGAGACACTTACACATAAACACAAAGCTTATGCAGAGACACAGAGACACTTACACACAAAGCCTATACAGAGACACTTACACACACAAAGCCTATACAGAGACACTTACACACACACACAAAGCCTATACAGAGACACACACAAAGCCTATACAGAGACATTTACACACACACACACACAGCCTATACAGAGACATACACACACAAAGCTTATATAGAGACACTTACACACAAAGCCTATACAGAGACACTTACACACACATACAAAGCCTATACAGAGACACTTACACACACACAAAGGCTATACAGAGACACTTACGCACACAAAGCCTATACGGAGACACTTACACACAAAGCCTATACAGAGACACTTTCACACACACACAAAGCTTATACAGACACTTACACACACACACACACACACACACACGAAGCCTATACAGAGACACTTACACACACACAAAGCTTATACAGAGACACTTAGACACACAAAAAGCCTATACAGAGACACTTACACACACACACAAAGCCTATACAGAGACACACCTACAAAGCCTATACAGAGACACTTACACACCACACACACACAAAGCTTATACATAGACACTTACACACACACACACACACACACACACACAAAGCCTATACAGAGACACACACAAGGCCTATACAGAGACACTTACACACACACAAAGCCTATACAGAGACTTACACACACACACAAAGCTTATACTGAGACACTTACACACAAAGCCTATACAGAGACACTTACACACACACAAAGCCTATAAAGAGACATTAAATATAAACACAAAGCTTATGCAGAGACACAGAGACACTTACACACAAAGCCTATACAGAGACACTAACACACACAAAGCCTATACAGAGCCACTTACACACACACACAAAGCCTATACAGAGACACACACAAAGCCTATACAGAGACACTTACACACACACACGCACACAGCCTATACAGAGACATACACGCACAAAGCTTATATAGAGACACTTACACACAAAGCCTATACAGAGACACATACACACACATAAAAAGCCTATACAGAGACAGTTACACACACGCACGGAGCCTATACAGAGACACTTACACACACAAAGCCTATACAGAGACACTTACACACAAAGCCTATACAGAGACACTTACACACACACACAAAGCTTATACAGACACTTACACACACACACACACACAAACGAAGCCTATACAGAGACACTTACACACACACAAAGCTTATACAGAGACACTTACACACACAAAAAGCCTATACAGAGACACTTACACACACACACAAAGCCTATACAGATACACACACACATGCCTATACAGAGACACTTAAACACCTTACACACACAAAGCTTATACATAGACATTTACACACACACACACACAAAGCCTATACAGAGACACTTACACACAAACAAAGCCTATACAGAGACACTTACACATACATACACAAAGCTTATGCAGAGACACTTACACACAAAGCCTATACAGAGATACTTACACACACAAAGCTTATACAGAGACACTTACACACATACAAAGCCTATACAGAAACACTTACACACAAAGCCTAAACAGAGACACTTACACACAAAGCCTATAAAGAGACACTTACACACACACACACACACAAGCCTATACAGAGACACTTACACTCATGCACACTAAGGTTATACAGAGACACTTACACACAAAGCCTATACAGAGACACTTACACACACACATACACGCACACAAAGCCTATACAGAGACACATACATACAAAGCCTTTAGAGAGACATTCACACACACAAAGCCTATACAGAGACACTTACACACACAAAGCTTAAACAGAGACACTTACACACTCACAAAGCCTATACAGAGACACACACACAAAGCCTATACAGAGACACTTATACACCACACACACACAAAGCTTATACATAGACACTTACACACACACAAAGCTTATACAGAGACACACACACAAAGCCTATACAGAGACACTTACACACACACAAAGCTTATACAGAGACACTTACACACACACACAAACCCTATACAGAGACTCTTCCACATTCACAATCAAAGCTTATGCAGAGACTCTTGCACACACAAAGCCTATACAGAGACACTTACACACAAAGCCTATACAGAGACACACACAAAGCCTATACAGAGACACTTACACACACACACAAAACCTGTATAGAGACTTACACACACACAAAGCTTATACACAGACACATACACACACAAAGCCTATACAGAGACACACACACAAAGCTTATGCAGAGACACTTACACACACACAGCTTATACAGAGACACTTACACACAAAGCCTATACAGAGACACTTACACACACACACATAAAGCCTATACAGAGACACTTACATACACACATACACACACAAAGCCTATACAGAGACACACACAAAGAGTATACAGAGACACTTACACACACACACAAAGCCTATACAGAGACATACACACACACAAAGCCTAAAAAGAGACACTTACACATAAACACAAAGCTTATGCAGAGACACAGAGACACTTACACACAAAGCCTATACAGAGACACTTACACACACAAAGCCTATACAGAGACACTTACACACACACACAAAGCCTATACAGAGACACTTACACACACACACACACACACACACACACACACACACACAGCCTATACAGAGACATACACACACAAAGCTTATATAGAGACACTTACACACAAAGCCTATACAGAGACACTTACACACACATACAAAGCCTATACAGAGACACTTACACACACACAAAGCCTATACAGAGACACTTACATACAAAGCCTTTAGAGAGACATTCACACACACAAAGCCTATACAGAGACACTTACACACACAAAGCTTAAACAGAGACACTTACACACACACAAAGCCTATACAGAGACACACACACAAAGCCTATACAGAGACACTTACACACCACACACACACAAAGCTTATACATAGACACTTACACACACACACAAAGCCTATACAGAGACACTTACACACACACAAAGCCTATACAGAGACACTTACACATACACACACAAAGCTTATGCAGAGACACTTACACACAAAGCCTATACAGAGACACTTACACACACACAAAGCTTATACAGAGACACTTACACACACATACAAAGCCTATACAGAAACACTTAAACACAAAGCCTATACAGAGACACTTACACACAAAGCCTATACAGAGACACTTACACACACACAAAGCCTATGCAGAGACACTTACACACACGCACACTAAGCTTATACAGAGACACTTACACACAAAGCCTATACAGAGACACTTACACACACACACATACACACACACACACAAAGCCTTTACAGAGACACTTACATAAAAACCTTTAGAGAGACATTCACACACACAAAGCCTATACAGAGACACTTACACACACAAAGCTTATACAGAGACACACACACAAAGCCTATACAGAGACACTTACACACACACAAAGCTTATACAGAGACACTTACACACACACAAACCCTATACAGAGACTCTTCCACATTCACAATCAAAGCTTATGCAGAGACTCTTGCACACAAAGCCTATGCAGAGACACTTACACATACAAAGCCTATACAGAGACACTTACACACAAAGCCTATACAGAGACACACACAAAGCCTATACAGAGACACTTACACACACACACAAAACCTGTATAGAGACTTACACACACACAAAGCTTATACAGAGACACATACACACACAAAGCCTATACAGAGACACACACATACACACACAAAGCTTATGCAGAGACACTTACACACACACAGCTTATACAGAGACACTTACACACAAAGCCTATACAGAGACACTTACACACACACACATAAAGCGTATACAGAGACACTTACATACACACATACACACACAAAGCCTATACAGAGACACACACAAAGCCTATACAGAGACACTTACACACACACACAAAGCCTATACAGAGACTTACACACACAAAGCCTAAAAAGAGACACTTACACATAAACACAAAGCTTATGCAGAGACACAGAGACACTTACACACAAAGCCTATACAGAGACACTTACACACACAAAGCCTATACAGAGACACTTACACACACACACAAAGCCTATACAGAGACACACACAAAGCCTATACAGAGACATTTACACACACACACACACACAGCCTATAGAGAGACATACACACACAAAGCTTATATAGAGACACTTACACACAAAGCCTATACAGAGACACTTACACACACATACAAAGCCTATACAGAGACACTTACACACACACAAAGCCTATACAGAGACACTTACGCACACAAAGCCTATACGGAGACACTTACACCACAAAGCCTATACAGAGACACTTTCACACACACACAAAGCTTATACAGACACTTACACACACACACACACACACACGAAGCCTATACAGAGACACTTACACACACACAAAGCTTATACAGAGACACTTAGACACACAAAAAGCCTATACAGAGACACTTACACACACACACAAAGCCTATACAGAGACACACCTACAAAGCCTATACAGAGACACTTACACACCACACACACACAAAGCCTATATAGAGACACACACAAGGCCTATACAGAGACACTTACACACACACACAAAGCCTATACAGAGACTTACACACACACACAAAGCTTATACTGAGACACTTACACACAAAGCCTATACAGAGACACTTACACACACACAAAGCCTATAAAGAGACACTTACATATAAACACAAAGCTTATGCAGAGACACAGAGACACTTACACACAAAGCCTATACAGAGACACTAACACACACAAAGCCTATACAGAGCCACTTACACACACACACAAAGCCTATACAGAGACACACACAAAGCCTATACAGAGACACTTACACACACACACGCACACAGCCTATACAGAGACATACACGCACAAAGCTTATATAGAGACACTTACACACAAAGCCTATACAGAGACACATACACACACATAAAAAGCCTATACAGAGACAGTTACACACACGCACGGAGCCTATACAGAGACACTTACACACACAAAGCTTATACAGAGACACTTACACACAAAGCCTATACAGAGACACTTACACACACACACAAAGCTTATACAGACACTTACACACACACACACATACACACACACACGAAGCCTATACAGAGACACTTACACACACACAAAGCTTATACAGAGACACTTACACACACAAAAAGCCTATACAGAGACACTTACACACACACACAAAGCCTATACAGATACACACACACATGCCTATACAGAGACACCTAAACACCTTACACACACAAAGCTTATACATAGACATTTACACACACACACACACACACAAAGCCTATACAGAGACACTTACACACAAACAAAGCCTATACAGAGACACTTACACATACATACACAAAGCTTATGCAGAGACACTTACACACAAAGCCTATACAGAGATACTTACACACACAAAGCTTATACAGAGACACTTACACACATACAAAGCCTATACAGAAACACTTACACACAAAGCCTAAACAGAGACACTTACACACAAAGCCTATAAAGAGACACTTACACACACACACACACACACAAGCCTATACAGAGACACTTACACTCACACACACTAAGGTTATACAGAGACACTTACACACAAAGCCTATACAGAGACACTTACACACACACACATACACGCACACAAAGCCTATACAGAGACACTTACATACAAATCCTTTAGAGAGACATTCACACACACAAAGCCTATACAGAGACACTTACACACACAAAGCTTAAACAGAGACACTTACACACTCACAAAGCCTATACAGAGACACACACACAAAGCCTATACAGAGACACTTACACACCACACACACACAAAGCTTATACATAGACACTTACACACACACACAAAGCCTATACAGAGACACTTACACACACACAAAGCCTATACAGAGACACTTACACATACACACACAAAGCTTATGCAGAGATACTTACACACAAAGCCTATACAGAGACACTTACACACACACAAAGCTTATACAGAGACACTTACACACACATACAAAGCCTATACAGAAACACTTAAACACAAAGCCTATACAGAGACACTTACACACAAAGCCTATACAGAGACACTTACACACACACAAAGCCTATACAGAGACACTTACACACACGCACACTAAGCTTATACAGAGACACTTACACAGAAAGCCTATACAGAGACACTTACACACACACACATACACACACACAAAGCCTATACAGAGACACTTACATAAAAACCTTTAGAGAGACATTCACACACACAAAGCCTATACAGAGACACTTACACACACAAAGCTTATACAGAGACACACACACAAAGCCTATACAGAGACACTTACACACACACAAAGCTTATACAGAGACACTTACACACACACACAAACCCTATACAGAGACTCTTCCACATTCACAATCAAAGCTTATGCAGAGACTCTTGCACACAAAGCCTATGCAGAGACACTTACACACACAAAGCCTATACAGAGACACTTACACACAAAGCCTATACAGAGACACACACAAAGCCTATACAGAGACACTTACACACACACACAAAACCTGTATAGAGACTTACACACACACAAAGCTTATACACAGACACATACACACACAAAGCCTATACAGAGACACACACATACACACACAAAGCTTACGCAGAGACACTTACACACACACAGCTTATACAGAGACACTTACACACAAAGCCTATACAGAGACACTTACACACACACATAAAGCCTATACAGAGACACTTACATACACACATACACACACAAAGCCTATACAGAGACACACACAAAGAGTATACAGAGACACTTACACACACACACAAAGCCTATACAGAGACATACACACACACAAAGCCTAAAAAGAGACACTTACACATAAACACAAAGCTTATGCAGAGACACAGAGACACTTACACACAAAGCCTATACAGAGACACTTACACACACAAAGCCTATACAGAGACACTTACACACACACACACAAAGCCTATACAGAGACACACACAAAGCCTATACAGAGACACTTACACACACACACACACACACACACACAGCCTATACAGAGACATACACACACAAAGCTTATATAGAGACACTTACACACAAAGCCTATACAGAGACACTTACACACACATACAAAGCCTATACAGAGACACTTACACACACACAAAGCCTATACAGAGACACTTACATACAAAGCCTTTAGAGAGACATTCACACACACAAAGCCTATACAGAGACACTTACACACACAAAGCTTAAACAGAGACACTTACACACACACAAAGCCTATACAGAGACACACACACAAAGCCTATACAGAGACACTTACACACCACACACACACAAAGCTTATACATAGACACTTACACACACACACAAAGCCTATACAGAGACACTTACACATACACACACAAAGCTTATGCAGAGACACTTACACACAAAGCCTATACAGAGACACTTACACACACACAAAGCTTATACAGAGACACTTACACACACATACAAAGCCTATACAGAAACACTTAAACACAAAGCCTATACAGAGACACTTACACACAAAGCCTATACAGAGACACTTACACACACACACAAAGCCTATGCAGAGACACTTACACACACGCACACTAAGCTTATACAGAGACACTTACACACAAAGCCTATACAGAGACACTTACACACACACACATACACACACACAAAGCCTATACAGAGACACTTACATAAAAACCTTTAGAGAGACATTCACACACACAAAGCCTATACAGAGACACTTACACACACAAAGCTTATACAGAGACACACACACAAAGCCTATACAGAGACACTTACACACACACAAAGCTTATACAGAGACACTTACACACACACACAAACCCTATACAGAGACTCTTCCACATTCACAATCAAAGCTTATGCAGAGACTCTTGCACACAAAGCCTATGCAGAGACACTTACACATACAAAGCCTATACAGAGACACTTACACACAAAGCCTATACAGAGACACACACAAAGCCTATACAGAGACACTTACACACACACACAAAACCTGTATAGAGACTTACACACACACAAAGCTTATACAGAGACACATACACACACAAAGCCTATACAGAGACACACACATACACACACAAAGCTTATGCAGAGACACTTATACACACACAGCTTATACAGAGACACTTACACACAAAGCCTATACAGAGACACTTACACACACACACATAAAGCGTATACAGAGACACTTACATACACACATACACACACAAAGCCTATACAGAGACACACACAAAGCCTATACAGAGACACTTACACACACACACAAAGCCTATACAGAGACTTACACACACAAAGCCTAAAAAGAGACACTTACACATAAACACAAAGCTTATGCAGAGACACAGAGACACTTACACACAAAGCCTATACAGAGACACTTACACACACAAAGCCTATACAGAGACACTTACACACACACACAAAGCCTATACAGAGACACACACAAAGCCTATACAGAGACATTTACACACACACACACACACACACACAGCCTATACATAGACATACACACACAAAGCTTATATAGAGACACTTACACACAAAGCCTATACAGACAGAGACACTTACACACACATACAAAGCCTATACAGAGACACTTACACACACTCAAAGCCTATACAGAGACACTTACGCACACAAAGCCTATACGGAGACACTTACACACAAAGCCTATACAGAGACACTTTCACACACACACAAAGCTTATACAGACACTTACACACACACACACACACACGAAGCCTATACAGAGACACTTACACACACACAAAGCTTATACAGAGACACTTAGACACACAAAAAGCCTATACAGAGACACTTACACACACACACAAAGCCTATACAGAAACACACCTACAAAGCCTATACAGAGACACTTACACACCACACACACACAAAGCTTATACATAGACACTTACACACACACACACACACACACACACACACACAAAGCCTATACAGAGACACACACAAGGCCTATACAGAGACACTTACACACACACACAAAGCCTATACAGAGACTTACACACACACAAAGCTTATACTGAGACACTTACACACAAAGCCTATACAGAGACACTTACACACACAGAAAGCCTATAAAGAGACACTTACATATAAACACAAAGCTTATGCAGAGACACAGAGACACTTACACACAAAGCCTATACAGAGACACTAACACACACAAAGCCTATACAGAGCCACTTACACACACACACAAAGCCTATACAGAGACACACACAAAGCCTATACAGAGACACTTACACACACACGCACACAGCCTATACAGAGACATACACGCACAAAGCTTATATAGAGACACTTACACACAAAGCCTATACAGAGACACATACACACACATAAAAAGCCTATACAGAGACAGTTACACACACGCACGGAGCCTATACAGAGACACTTACACACACAAAGCCTATACAGAGACACTTACACACAAAGCCTATACAGAGACACTTACACACACACACAAAGCTTATACAGACACTTACACACACACACACACACACACACACACGAAGCCTATACAGAGACACACACACACAAAGCTTATACAGAGACACTTACACACAAAAAAAGCCTATACAGAGACACTTACACACACACACAAAGCCTATACAGATACACACACACATGCCTATACAGAGACACTTAAACACCTTACACACACAAAGCTTATACATAGACATTTACACACACACACAAAGCCTATACAGAGACACTTACACACAAACAAAGCCTATACAGAAACACTTACACATACATACACAAAGCTTATGCAGAGACACTTACACACAAAGCCTATACAGAGATACATACACACACAAAGCTTATACAGAGACACTTACACACATACAAAGCCTATACAGAAACACTTACACACAAAGCCTAAACAGAGACACTTACACACAAAGCCTATAAAGAGACACTTACACACACACACACACAAGCCTATACAGAGACACTTACACTCACGCACACTAAGGTTATACAGAGACACTTACACACAAAGCCTATACAGAGACACTTACACACACACACATACACGCACACAAAGCCTATACAGAGACACTTACATACAAATCCTTTAGAGAGACATTCACACACACAAAGCCTATACAGAGACACTTACACACACAAAGCTTAAACAGAGACACTTACACACTCACAAAGCCTATACAGAGACACACACACAAAGCCTATACAGAGACACTTACACACCACACACACACAAAGCTTATACATAGACACTTACACACACACACAAAGCCTATACAGAGACACTTACACACACACAAAGCCTATACAGAGACACTTACACATACACACACAAAGCTTATGCAGAGATACTTACACACAAAGCCTATACAGAGACACTTACACACACACAAAGCTTATACAGAGACACTTACACACACATACAAAGCCTATACAGAAACACTTAAACACAAAGCCTATACAGAGACACTTACACACAAAGCCTATACAGAGACACTTACACACACACAAAGCCTATACAGAGACACTTACACACACGCACACTAAGCTTATACAGAGACACTTACACAGAAAGCCTATACAGAGACACTTACACACACACACATACACACACACAAAGCCTATACAGAGACACTTACATAAAAACCTTTAGAGAGACATTCACACACACAAAGCCTATACAGAGACACTTACACACACAAAGCTTATACAGAGACACACACACAAAGCCTATACAGAGACACTTACACACACACAAAGCTTATACAGAGACACTTACACACACACACAAACCCTATACAGAGACTCTTCCACATTCACAATCAAAGCTTATGCAGAGACTCTTGCACACAAAGCCTATGCAGAGACACTTACACACACAAAGCCTATACAGAGACACTTACACACAAAGCCTATACAGAGACACACACAAAGCCTATACAGAGACACTTACACACACACACAAAACCTGTATAGAGACTTACACACACACAAAGCTTATACACAGACACATACACACACAAAGCCTATACAGAGACACACACATACACACACAAAGCTTACGCAGAGACACTTACACACACACAGCTTATACAGAGACACTTACACACAAAGCCTATACAGAGACACTTACACACACACACACATAAAGCCTATACAGAGACACTTACACACACACACACATAAAGCCTATACAGAGACACTTACATACACACATACACACACAAAGCCTATACAGAGACACACACAAAGAGTATACAGAGACACTTACACACACACACAAAGCCTATACAGAGACATACACACACACAAAGCCTAAAAAGAGACACTTACACATAAACACAAAGCTTATGCAGAGACACAGAGACACTTACACACAAAGCCTATACAGAGACACTTACACACACAAAGCCTATACAGAGACACTTACACACACACACACAAAGCCTATACAGAGACACACACAAAGCCTATACAGAGACACTTACACACACACACACACACACACACAGCCTATACAGAGACATACACACACAAAGCTTATATAGAGACACTTACACACAAAGCCTATACAGAGACACTTACACACACATACAAAGCCTATACAGAGACACTTACACACACACAAAGCCTATACAGAGACACTTACATACAAAGCCTTTAGAGAGACATTCACACACACAAAGCCTATACAGAGACACTTACACACACAAAGCTTAAACAGAGACACTTACACACACACAAAGCCTATACAGAGACACACACACAAAGCCTATACAGAGACACTTACACACCACACACACACAAAGCTTATACATAGACACTTACACACACACACAAAGCCTATACAGAGACACTTACACACACACAAAGCCTATACAGAGACACTTACACATACACACACAAAGCTTATGCAGAGACACTTACACACAAAGCCTATACAGAGACACTTACACACACACAAAGCTTATACAGAGACACTTACACACACATACAAAGCCTATACAGAAACACTTAAACACAAAGCCTATACAGAGACACTTACACACAAAGCCTATACAGAGACACTTACACACACACAAAGCCTATGCAGAGACACTTACACACACGCACACTAAGCTTATACAGAGACACTTACACACAAAGCCTATACAGAGACACTTACACACACACACATACACACACACAAAGCCTATACAGAGACACTTACATAAAAACCTTTAGAGAGACATTCACACACACAAAGCCTATACAGAGACACTTACACACACAAAGCTTATACAGAGACACACACACAAAGCCTATACAGAGACACTTACACACACACAAAGCTTATACAGAGACACTTACACACACACACAAACCCTATACAGAGACTCTTCCACATTCACAATCAAAGCTTATGCAGAGACTCTTGCACACAAAGCCTATGCAGAGACACTTACACATACAAAGCCTATACAGAGACACTTACACACAAAGCCTATACAGAGACACACACAAAGCCTATACAGAGACACTTACACACACACACAAAACCTGTATAGAGACTTACACACACACAAAGCTTATACAGAGACACATACACACACAAAGCCTATACAGAGACACACACATACACACACAAAGCTTATGCAGAGACACTTATACACACACAGCTTATACATAGACACTTACACACAAAGCCTATACAGAGACACTTACACACACACACATAAAGCGTATACAGAGACACTTACATACACACATACACACACAAAGCCTATACAGAGACACACACAAAGCCTATACAGAGACACTTACACACACACACAAAGCCTATACAGAGACTTACACACACAAAGCCTAAAAAGAGACACTTACACATAAACACAAAGCTTATGCAGAGACACAGAGACACTTACACACAAAGCCTATACAGAGACACTTACACACACAAAGCCTATACAGAGACACTTACACACACACACAAAGCCTATACAGAGACACACACAAAGCCTATACAGAGACATTTACACACACACACACACACACAGCCTATACATAGACATACACACACAAAGCTTATATAGAGACACTTACACACAAAGCCTATACAGACAGAGACACTTACACACACATACAAAGCCTATACAGAGACACTTACACACACTCAAAGCCTATACAGAGACACTTACGCACACAAAGCCTATACGGAGACACTTACACACAAAGCCTATACAGAGACACTTTCACACACACACAAAGCTTATACAGACACTTACACACACACACACACACACGAAGCCTATACAGAGACACTTACACACACACAAAGCTTATACAGAGACACTTAGACACACAAAAAGCCTATACAGAGACACTTACACACACACACAAAGCCTATACAGAAACACACCTACAAAGCCTATACAGAGACACTTACACACCACACACACACAAAGCTTATACATAGACACTTACACACACACACACACACACACACACACACACACACACAAAGCCTATACAGAGACACACACAAGGCCTATACAGAGACACTTACACACACACACAAAGCCTATACAGAGACTTACACACACACACAAAGCTTATACTGAGACACTTACACACAAAGCCTATACAGAGACACTTACACACACAGAAAGCCTATAAAGAGACACTTACATATAAACACAAAGCTTATGCAGAGACACAGAGACACTTACACACAAAGCCTATACAGAGACACTAACACACACAAAGCCTATACAGAGCCACTTACACACACACACAAAGCCTATACAGAGACACACACAAAGCCTATACAGAGACACTTACACACACACGCACACAGCCTATACAGAGACATACACGCACAAAGCTTATATAGAGACACTTACACACAAAGCCTATACAGAGACACATACACACACATAAAAAGCCTATACAGAGACAGTTACACACACGCACGGAGCCTATACAGAGACACTTACACACACAAAGCCTATACAGAGACACTTACACACAAAGCCTATACAGAGACACTTACACACACACACAAAGCTTATACAGACACTTACACACACACACACACACACACACACACACACACACACACACACACACACGAAGCCTATACAGAGACACACACACACAAAGCTTATACAGAGACACTTACACACAAAAAAAGCCTATACAGAGACACTTACACACACACACAAAGCCTATACAGATACACACACACATGCCTATACAGAGACACTTAAACACCTTACACACACAAAGCTTATACATAGACATTTACACACACACAAAGCCTATACAGAGACACTTACACACAAACAAAGCCTATACAGAAACACTTACACATACATACACAAAGCTTATGCAGAGACACTTACACACAAAGCCTATACAGAGATACATACACACACAAAGCTTATACAGAGACACTTACACACATACAAAGCCTATACAGAAACACTTACACACAAAGCCTAAACAGAGACACTTACACACAAAGCCTATAAAGAGACACTTACACACACACACACACAAGCCTATACAGAGACACTTACACTCACGCACACTAAGGTTATACAGAGACACTTACACACAAAGCCTATACAGAGACACTTACACACACACACATACACGCACACAAAGCCTATACAGAGACACTTACATACAAAGCCTTTAGAGAGACATTCACACACACAAAGCCTATACAGAGACACTTACACACACAAAGCTTAAACAGAGACACTTACACACTCACAAAGCCTATACAGAGACACACACACAAAGCCTATACAGAGACACTTACACACCACACACACACAAAGCTTATACATAGACACTTACACACACACACAAAGCCTATACAGAGACACTTACACACACAAAGCCTATACAGAGACACTTACACATACAAACACAAAGCTTATGCAGAGATACTTACACACAAAGCCTATACAGAGACACTTACACACACACAAAGCTTATACAGAGACACTTACACACACATACAAAGCCTATACAGAAACACTTAAACACAAAGCCTATACAGAGACACTTACACACAAAGCCTATACAGAGACACTTACACACACACAAAGCCTATACAGAGACACTTACACACACGCACACTAAGCTTATACAGAGACACTTACACAGAAAGCCTATACAGAGACACTTACACACACACACATACACACACACAAAGCCTATACAGAGACACTTACATAAAAACCTTTAGAGAGACATTCACACACACAAAGCCTATACAGAGACACTTACACACACAAAGCTTATACAGAGACACACACACAAAGCCTATACAGAGACACTTACACACACACAAAGCTTATACAGAGACACTTACACACACACACAAACCCTATACAGAGACTCTTCCACATTCACAATCAAAGCTTATGCAGAGACTCTTGCACACAAAGCCTATGCAGAGACACTTACACACACAAAGCCTATACAGAGACACTTACACACAAAGCCTATACAGAGACACACACAAAGCCTATACAGAGACACTAAACTTCCCATCGTCTGAGGATTGACCTGCGTGTGAATCAGTGACAATAACATACTTAATTGAAATAAAGACACGGAGACTTGTATTTGGCAGAATTTGTTAGCTATTTATTTTAAAACATATAATGAATTAGTTACTATATTAATTAAATTAATTTAAATATGGTGGCAAAGAAAGAACGGCTAACAACAGCCCAAGCCTAACACTATAAACACTCCAACCACAACACAATACGCTCAAGCCTTCTATCTTGACTACCCACCCGGTAAGGTGATGATGCTGCCCCCGGCAGGGTGGTCCAGCAGACTTTATGAGTCAACGAAGGTGAGCAAAACAATGAGTAAACAAATATTCACAGTGCTAATAGGTAACCTGCCGTTCTTTCCCGCCTAAAATAGCCAACGAAACAATCACCAAACCCAAATCAAAAAGAGCCCATAAAAATAAACTTTAGGGAGGGAGGGTGGGAAGACAGGAACAAAAGAGGCTGACTCCGCCTCCAACAATCTCTAATATCCCTGCTATAACCTACAACCCTAAAAACCCATTGGCCCTAATTATCACATGATTCCTCACACTGGTCTGCCCCCAGCCTAGGAAGTTTAACCCTCTCCACTCCTATACAGTCATTTCGTTTATCTAAACTTCCCATCGTCTGAGGATTGACCTGCGTGTGAATCAGTGACAATAACATACTTAATTGAAATAAAGACACGGAGACTTGTATTTGGCAGAATTTGTTAGCTATTTATTTTAAAACATATAATGAATTAGTTACTATATTAATTAAATTAATTTAAATATGGTGGCAAAGAAAGAACGGCTAACAACAGCCCAAGCCTAACACTATAAACACTCCAACCACAACACAATACGCTCAAGCCTTCTATCTTGACTACCCACCCGGTAAGGTGATGATGCTGCCCCCGGCAGGGTGGTCCAGCAGACTTTATGAGTCAACGAAGGTGAGCAAAACAATGAGTAAACAAATATTCACAGTGCTAATAGGTAACCTGCCGTTCTTTCCCGCCAAAAGCAAGGTTCTGCCAAAAGAAACCTTGCACCGCCACCATAGAACTAACGCACAGAAACCACAACCTCAAACAGATCCTCAAGAAAAATAAACATACCTTCCTCCGCTAAATGAACCCCGTCAGACCGAAAAAGGTAAGTATACCGAAATTTTATCCTAGGATGTCTGACCACTGCCCCACCATTTTCCAACACAAATTTTGAAACCGTAAAGTTCACTTTCTTCCGGGCTTCATCAATGGCTCTGCCGTCAACCACACCACGCCAACACAATCTAGGGACCATGAAAGACCAAACTATTGTGCAAGCTGGCCATGCCATTATAATCTGACCCAAATCCTCCACCACCGCATGCCTTAAATCCAGAGATGTCCTCTTGCCCAAATCATTCCCGCCTAGATGAATAACCACGACTCTCGGTAAGCCATACCGCTGAACCTGCTGCAAGAGTTTAGGCTTAAGGCTCTCCCACAACATACCTCTGACCCCTATCCATCTAACTCCACTAGCCCCCGGAAACAACGGCGCGTCCTGCGCCTGCATGAACCTAGCCGCCCAAAAAACAAATGAATGGCCAATTATCCATACAGTACAATCATCAAAAGCCATTCCTATAATGAGGGAAAAACAAAGAAAACATTAAAGTTATTGTCAAATTTTAGCATATTTAATCATGTATATCTAACGGGGAACATATTACTGAGGATCTGCCAAAAAGAAAAAATTTTGATTTGAATCTTTAAAGATCAACAAGCTTCTGTACCAATTTGAAGCAACATGAAGACACAAGAGGATAAGTTAAAATAAAAAAGAAGGGGGGGGAGAGCAGGGGGGGGGGGGGGTTGGGAGAGATATCGGATAACACAAGTGAACTCGACCAGAGAGAAAACGTAAAACCTGCTGAGGGACATATAATTGTAATTATAAACCAAATAGCCGAATTAAATCCGTCAGATCAGGTAAAAAAATCGTCAAAACTCTCCAGACTCCCACTGAAATCAATGGCGAGTAGCTAGTCCCCGAGTAGGAAAGACAGGGGAAAACAAACAAGACCAGGACCAATGACATTTAGTAAAACATAACAAACCATATGTAACGTGCATGCACAACATTAACCTCAATGATTCGGTCGAATGTAACGCTTATAACTGGCTGATTTCCATCGGCCCAGAGCTTGAATCTGTGACTCTGGAAATCCCGCAGCAGCGGCGGAAGTGGCAGCACCAATTCGAAACGAATGCGTGCCGAACTCTCCTGGTGAGAGGCCCACGCTGCAAAGACATCGCCGCAGCATCCAACTAAACTGAAATTTTGTCAGCGGAAGCCCATCGCCATGCATCAGCCATGAGCCCTCCGCTGAGGGTCTGACAGATGCATAACGAGTGGCCAAGCCGACCGGACAAATTCGACAATCCGCCGAGGGGACCAATGTTATCCAGCGACCCCTGCCTAACTGATCGGTCTTAGAACGACGCAATCTGCACAGCAAGGACCTCTCACCCACCTTCACATCCGAACGCAGCATAGTTGAATCCCTCCACTTGGAGGGAGCAACCAATTCCGACACCCGGAAAGCACCATGAAAAGCCATGGAAAAAGCTAACTTAAACAAAAGCGTTTCGAAACCGGAGGCCGCCACGTCCGCAACCGCTCCTAGAATGGACGGTAACAGATAAATGTCTATAGGCCGTCTTTTATCGGGGTTAACCGGCTCAGCGCGCGCCCAACCTTTCAAGGCCTTTGTGATGACAAAACTCCTTGTAAGGTCAGGGATTCCCTTCAATTTGGAGAAAAACTAAATACCTGCCAGGTACCGTGAAACTGCCGCTCTCGATTTGCCAGATACATACAGCTGCCAAATAAAAGCAAGCATCAATTGATGCTGACCCTTACCTCCAAGGCCTTGGCTACGGGAAAAAACTTCCCATTCTTCCCAAGACCGACGGTAAGCCTTGAGGGTACTTGGTGCAATGGACAGCTCCGCTAACCCCTCCAGTCCGGCTTGATAACCTGCCAAACATAAGAGGGGCACAGCACACCATCAGTCTCTGCATCAGGAGCCAATGTACGGAACCGACCCCATTGACATCTGGACAGCGCATCGGCAATCCCGTTGTCAACTCCGGGTACGTGTTGAGCTCGAAACAGCACATTATGGCGCAAACAGGCAAGCACCAGCTGCGCTAGCACACGCAAAACCAGCAACGACTTTGCTCGCTGCCCGTTTATCGCATGCACCACGCCCAGATTGTCACATCTGAACAGAATGCTGCGATTGCAGATGCGCTCGCCCCAGACCTCCAAGGCGACCATTATTGGGAACAGTTCTAAGAGCAGCATATCTCTTGTCAAACCTGCACCAGGATCCCCTCAGGTAGCAACCGAACCCCGAAGATCCTGCTGCATCGGTGAAAAGCTGCAAATCGACATTGCCCACCAGAGGGGATAACCATATCCTGATCCCATTAAAATCTGCCAAAAAGGAAACCCAAACTTCCAGGTCTCTCTTTATTTCTGACGATAAACGGATCAAATGGTGAGGTTTGGAAACCCCCGCTGTGGCCCTCTCTAGCTTTCTGCAAAATACCCTCCCCATCGGTATAACTCTACAGGCAAAGTTCATACAACCCAACAGTGATTGGGCCTGCCTGAGCGAAATTTTGCGCGCAACCAAACACTCTGAAATGGAATCTCGCAATTTGTCAATTTTATCGCGCGGCAGCCGACAGGATCCAGCCAAGGTATCAATCTCGATACCTAAAAATGACAAACACGAGAGGGGTCCCTCTGTCTTTTCGTCTGCCACAGGTACTCCAAAATGAAAAAACAGCGCTCTCATGGAACCAAGCAACTCGTTACAACGCTCTGACCCAGCGGGCCCCACGCAGAGGAAGTCATCGAGATAGTGCGCTATCCCATGACCCCCACAAGAAAACTCTACGCACCAATGAAGGAAAGTGCTAAATTTTTCAAAGTATGCGCAGGAAATCGAACACCCCATAGGCAAGCACTTGTCTATGAAGTATTCCCCCCCAATGCGAAAACCCATGAACCTAAACGATTCGGGGTGCAAAGGAAGCAAACGAAAAGCTGACTCCACATCCATCTTAGCCATGAGGGCCCCGCGTCCATATGCCCTAACGATACTGAGAGCATCATCAAAAGACTGATACCTCACTGAACAGAATTCAGGAGGTATAGCGTCATTAACGGAGGACCCCAATGGATAAGACAGATGCTGGATCAGCCGAAATTTTCCTGGAGTTTTCTTAGGCACCACCCCCACTGGGGAAAGAATCAGATTCCCCATTGGAGGATGCGCAAATGGACCCACCATACGTCCTAACTGAACCTCTTTCTCGACTTTTAACTGAAGAACGTCAGGAAAAAGTCGAGCTGATTGTAAATTTCTCGGGGAACCGACTCGAACTTCCCCTATAACTGGTAAACGAAAACCCAACTTGAACCCGAAAAACAAAAACTTAGCGTCCTGCCTATTAGGGTACCACCCTAGCCACCTGGACATAGCATCCAAACGGATAGGGGTTGGTGCCCTATTTAGCGCCTGCGCTACCTCCCGCTTTGGGAATAGCTCCTCCTCCCGACTTGGATCCCTGTTGGGCTGACAACCTGAAACAATTAGAGGCGGGGTGCGATCCGTTGCAACGCAAGCAAAGGTGTCGAAAACGACACCGTTGGCCCTGGGAACAGGAGGCATTATTAAAGGCAAAACATTTACCTTTAAAAGGTGTCTGCACAGAAAGCCAACCGGGGCCCGTCTGTCGACGCCCCGGGGAGGGATCAGAACTCGGGCGCCACGCCCCAGACCCCCCCTTATGAGTATCCCCGCCTACCCGAGAATCCTCCACTCCACCTTTTGGTGGTTGCGTGATGTCAAGCCACACTTCCACGTCCTTGCACCCAAAATCTAAGCGCTTGGATCCGTCCTGTTTGCGCCTAAATTCCTCATCATATGTTCTCCAGGCGCTGCCCCTGGATTTACGCTGCATCCCATGAATCAGGTGGATATACCTTATTACGTTCAGGTGCTCCCCTGGGCGATCTTTCAAGTAGCATGCTGCGAATACGCAAAACCCAGCAAGCCAGTTATCATAGGAACGAAAAGCTTCCGACCCCGCCCCGCCTTTAAGCTTAGCTGCCTTGAAATCTTTTTTGGCTTGCTCAGTTAAAATGAACATGTCCACATAATCGCCCTTCCTGATTTTTTTCTTGCAACAATCGCGCAGACCCCGCAATACTGCTGTATTGTCGCAATGCACCACACCTGGTTGATGCTGACGCTTCTTGGACTTCCGCGCGCTACTACTCTGACGCTGCCGCTTAGCCCGCTTATCCCGCCTATCCGCCTCCTTGCGCGCATATTTAGCAGCCCTCTTCCGCGCCTTTTTCGCGCTGCTGACAGAAGAAGCCAGAGAAGAAGAGGTCGACGACAAGTCAGAGACAGAGGAAGAAGAGGAGGCAGAGTCAGCAACATCATCATCTTCTGAGATCTCACCTGACGATCCGGACTGCTCCCTCCCGGACACGACCGATGATGAAGCCTCCTCGACGCTGAAATCCTGTTCCATAGCTTCGCCCTCAGCAGTATCTGAAACAGACGATGAAGCCGCCCCCTGGGCCGAAACCCTGGGCACGGTCGACACAGCAGGAGAAGACACAGCCGCACCAGCCCCAGACGCCTCTGGTCTTGCCAACTGAGCCGCAGCGGAGCCCATAGCCCTGCAAGCCTGCATGAACTGATCTACCGCTGGCCCTAGAGTAGCAGAAATTGAACGCTGCCTCTGATCCACCCTTTCACTATCTGCTTGGCTAGGAGCCAATGCCGCAACCATGGGAGCAAAAGCAGATGTCATTGATGACATCATGGACGCAAAAGCTGCAGGGTCAAAGGACTGACTTGCACCCCCACTAGGGACCTGAGTATCCACATAGCCAGAAGCTGCTGCCCCAGACATGGCCCTGTCTACTGATTGCTGACTAGCCTGCCAATCATCCTCCATATTAAGTGCAAGCCCCGCCCCCCTTTCAACAGCTCTCCCTGTCCTAAAATGGCTGCCTGCCTCCCTGTCTGACAAAGCCCCTAATGTGCTGCCAGGGCTGTTCATCTCCCCTACCTCCACATTCCCCACTTCATTAACTGTGGGGAAGTCCCCCCTGCCCCTCTGGGCACTAACAGGGCTATTAGCAGCCCTTCTCGCGGTGCGCGTGTGCGCCTGTGACCTTTGAACCCACGGGGGGCGAGCGCTCACCGCCCTAATCGCGGCAGCTCTGCCCTCCCGCGGGCTCACTAACTGCCTCTCGCGGCTGCTCAGAGCAGCCGCGCCTTCCCCCCGCTGGCAGCTGTGTCCAGCCGCCCTGACACCACCTGCTTGACGGCCGCGGGTAAGCGTGGCCGCGCCCGGCCGCCCATGACGCCGTGGGGCCGCGCGACTCGCGCTAGCCCCTTCAGCTCCCTCTTGAGAGGCAGGAGCCTCCCCAGAACTCCCTGGGCCTTCTTCCTGCACCCGGTAACGGGCGGGGGTCCGCGATGCGCGGTGCGGGCGGGGCATGGTAACAAATGGGGGGGGGGTTGGGGCTCACAGTCCTTATAAGGGTTAGGAGGTAGCTAGAGAGTGCACAGCGCAAGTATGTGGGGGGGGTGTGTGGAAAAGAGAGAGGGATAGATGCAGAAGAAGCTGAAGAATAAAGATAAGAAGAGTAAAGAAACACAGAGAAGGATGGCTATGCAGATACTATAACAGCTCAGGTAAGAGCACTTACCCCACTCCAAGACAGGAACAAAAGAGGCTGACTCCGCCTCCAACAATCTCTAATATCCCTGCTATAACCTACAACCCTAAAAACCCATTGGCCCTAATTATCACATGATTCCTCACACTGGTCTGCCCCCAGCCTAGGAAGTTTAACCCTCTCCACTCCTATACAGTCATTTCGTTTATCTTACACACACACACAAAACCTGTATAGAGACTTACACACACACACAGCTTATACACAGACACATACACACACAAAGCCTATACAGAGACACACACATACACAAACAAAGCTTATGCAGAGACACTTACACACACACAGCTTATACAGAGACACTTACACACAAAGCCTATACAGAGACACTTACACACACACACATAAAGCCTATACAGAGACACTTACATACACACATACACACACAAAGCCTATACAGAGACACACACAAAGAGTATACAGAGACACTTACACACACACACAAAGCCTATACAGAGACATACACACACAAAAATCCTAAAAAGAGACACTTACACATAAACACAAAGCTTATGCAGAGACACAGAGACACTTACACACAAAGCCTATACAGAGACACTTACACACACAAAGCCTATACAGAGCCACTTACACACACACACAAAGCCTATACAGAGACACACACAAAGCCTATACAGAGACACTTACACACACACACACACACACACAGCCTTTACAGAGACATACACACACAAAGCTTATATAGAGACACTTACACACAAAGCCTATACAGAGACACTTACACACACATACAAAGCCTATACAGAGACACTTACACACACACAAAGCCTATACAGAGACACTTACGCACACAAAGCCTATACGGAGACACTTACACACAAAGCCTATACAGAGACACTTTCACACACACACAAAGCTTATACAGACACTTACACACACACACACACACACACACGAAACCTATACAGAGACACTTACACACACACAAAGCTTATACAGAGACACTTAGACACACAAAAAGCCTATACAGAGACACTTACACACACACACAAAGCCTATACAGAGACACTTACACACCACACACACACAAAGCTAATACATAGACACTTACACACACACACACACACACACACACACACAAAGCCTATACAGAGACACACACAAGGCCTATACAGAGACACTTACACACACACACAAAGCCTATACAGAGACTTACACACACACACAAAGCTTATACCGAGACACTTACACACAAAGCCTATACAGAGACACTTACACACACACAAAGCCTATAAAGAGACACTTACATATAAACACAAAGCTTATGCAGAGACACAGAGACACTTACACACAAAGCCTATACAGAGACACTTACACACACAAAGCCTATACAGAGCCACTTACACACACACACAAAGCCTATACTGAGACACACACAAAGCCTATACAGAGACACTTACACACACACACACACACACACAGCCTATACAGAGACATACACGCACAAAGCTTATATAGAGACACTTACACACAAAGCCTATACAGAGACACATACACACACATACAAAGCCTATACAGAGACACTTACACACACGCACGGAGCCTATACAGAGACACACACACAAAGCCTATACAGAGACACTTAAACACACAAAGCCTATTCAGAGACACTTACACACAAAGCCTATACAGAGACACTTACACACACACACAAAGCTTATACAGACACTTACACACACACACACACACACACACGAAGCCTATACAGAGACACTTATGCACACACAAAGCTTATACAGAGACACTTACACACACAAAAAGCCTATACAGAGACACTTACACACGCACACAAAGCCTATACAGAGACACACACACAAAGCCTATACAGAGACACTTAAACACCTTAAACACACAAAGCTTATACATAGACATTTACACACACACACACACAAAGCCTATACAGAGACACTTACACACAAACAAAGCCTATACAGAGACACTTACACATACATACACAAAGCTTATGCAGAGACACTTACACACAAAGCCTATACAGAGATACTTACACACACAAAGCTTATACAGAGACACTTACACACATACAAAGCCTATACAGAAACACTTACACACAAAGCCTAAACAGAGACACTTACACACAAAGTCTATAAAGAGACACTTACACACACACACACACACAAAGCCTATACAGAGACACTTACACTCACGCACACTAAGGTTATACATAGACACTTACACAGAAAGCCTATACAGAGACACTTACACACACACACACATACACGCACACAAAGCCTATACAGAGACACTTACATACAAAGCCTTTAGAGAGACATTCACACACACAAAGCCTATACAGAGACACTTACAACACAAAGCTTAAACAGAGACACTTACACACACACAAAGCCTATACAGAGACACACACACAAAGCCTATACAGAGACACTTACACACCACACACACACAAAGCTTATACATAGACACTTACACACACACACAAAGCCTATACAGAGACACTTACACACACACAAAGCCTATACAGAGACACTTACACATACACACACAAAGCTTATGCAGAGACACTTACACACAAAGCCTATACAGAGACACTTACACACACAAAGCTTATACAGAGACACTTACACACACATACAAAGCCTATACAGAAACACTTAAACACAAAGCCTATACAGAGACACTTACACAAAAAGCCTATACAGAGACACTTACACACACACAAAGCCTATACAGAGACACTTACACACATGCACACTAAGCTTATACAGAGACACTTACACAGAAAGCCTATACAGAGACACTTACACACACTCACATACACAAAAACAAAGCCTATACAGAGACACATAAAAACCTTTAGAGAGACATTCACACACACAAAGCCTATACAGAGACACTTACACACAAAGCTTATACAGAGACACACACACAAAGCCTATACAGAGACACTTACACACACACAAAGCTTATACAGAGACACTTACACACACACACAAACCCTATACAGAGACTCTTCCACATTCACAATCAAAGCTTATGCAGAGACTCTTGCACACAAAGAATATGCAGAGACACTTACACACACAAAGCCTATACAGAGACACTTACACACAAAGCCTATACAGAGACACACACAAAGCCTATACAGAGACACTTACACACACACACAAAACCTGTATAGAGACTTACACACACACAAAGCTTATACAGAGACACATACACACACAAAGCCTATACAGAGACACACACATACACACACAAAGCTTATGCAGAGACACTTACACACACACAGCTTATACAGAGACACTTACACACAAAGCCTATACAGAGACACTTACACACACACACATAAAGCCTATACAGAGACACTTACATACACACATACACACACAAAACCTATACAGAGACACACACAAAGAGTATACAGAGACACTTACACACACACACAAAGCCTATACAGAGACATACACACACACAAAGCCTAAAAAGAGACACTTACACATAAACACAAAGCTTATGCAGAGACACAGAGACACTTACACACAAAGCCTATACAGAGACACTTACACACACAAAGCCTATACAGAGCCACTTACACACACACACAAAGCCTATACAGAGACACACACAAAGCCTATACAGAGACACTTACACACACACACACACATACACACACACAGCCTATACAGAGACATACACACACAAAGCTTATATAGAGACACTTACACACAAAGCCTATACAGAGACACTTACACACATATACAAAGCCTATACAGACACACTTACACACACACGAAGCCTATACAGAGACACTTATGCACACAAAGCCTATACAGAGACACTTACACACACGCACAAAGCTTATACAGACACTTACACACACACACACACACGAAGCCTATACAGAGACACTTACACACACAAAGCTTATACAGAGACACTTAGACACACAAAAAGACTATACAGAGACACTTACACACACACACAAAGCCTATACAGAGACACACACACAAAGCCTATACAGAGACACTTACACACCACACACACCAAAGCTTATACATAGACACTTACAAACACACACACACACACACACAAAGCCTATACAGAGACACTTACACACACACAAAGCCTATACAGAGACACTTACACATACACACACAAAGCTTATGCAGAGACATTTACACACAAAGCCTATTCAGAGATACTTACACACACAAAGCTTATACAGAGACACTTACACACACATCCAAAGCCTATACAGAAACACTTACACACAAAGCCTATACAGAGACACTTACACGAACAAAGCCTATACAGAGCCACTTACACACACACACAAAGCCTATACAGAGACACACACAAAGCCTATACAGAGACATTTACACACACACACACACACACACAGCCTATACAGAGACATACACGCACAAAGCTTATATAGAGACACTTACACACAAAGCCTATACAGAGACACATACACACACATACAAAGCCTATACAGAGACACTTACACACACGCACGAAGCCTATACAGAGACACTTACACACACAAAGCCTATACAGAGACACTTACACACACACACAAAGCTTATACAGACACTTACACACACACACACACACACACACACGAAGCCTATACAGAGACACTTACACACACCCAAAGCTTATACAGAGACACTTACACACACAAAAAGCCTATACAGAGACACTTACACACACACACACAAAGCCTATACAGAGACACACACACAAATCCTATACAGAGACAATTACACACCTCACAAACACAAAGCTTATACATAGACATTTACACACACACACACACAAAGCCTATACAGAGACACTTACACCCAAACAAAGCCTATACAGAGACACTTACACATACATACACAAAGCTTATGCAGAGACACTTACACACAAAGCCTATACAGAGATACTTACACACACAAAGCTTATACAGAGAAACTTACACACATACAAAGCCTATACAGAAGCACTTACACACAAAGCCTAAACAGAGACACTTACACACAAAGCCTATACAGAGACACTTACACACACACACACACACACAAAGCCTGTACAGAGACACTTACACTCACGCACACTAAGGTTATACAGAGACACTTACACACAAAGCATATACAGAGACACTTACACACACACACATACACGCACACAAAGCCTATACAGAGACACTTACATACAAAGCCTTTAGAGAGACATTCACACACACAAAGCCTATACAGAGACACTTACACACACAAAGCTTATACAGAGACACTTACACACACACAAAGCCTATACAGAGACACACACACAAAGCCTATACAGAGACACTTACACACCACACACACACAAAGCTTATACATAGACACTTACACACACACACAAAGCCTATACAGAGACACTTACACACACACAAAGCCTATACAGAGACACTTACACATACACACACAAAGCTTATGCAGAGACACTTACACACAAAGCCTATACAGAGACACTTACACACACACAAAGCTTATACAGAGACACTTACACACACATACAAAGCCTATACAGAAACACTTAAACACAAAGCCTATACAGAGACACTTACACACAAAGCCAATACAGAGACACTTACACACACACAAAGCCTATACAGAGACACTTACACACACGCACACTAAGCTTATACAGAGACACTTACACACAAAGCCTATACAGAGACACTTACACACACACACATACACACACACAAAGCCTATACAGAGACACTTACATAAAAACCTTTAGAGAGACATTCACACACACAAAGCCTATACAGAAACACTTACACACACAAAGCTTATACAGAGACACACACACAAAGCATATACAGAGACACTTACACACACACAAAGCTTATACAGAGACACTTACACACACACACACAAACCCTATACAGAGACTCTTCCACATTCACAATCAAAGCTTATACAGAGACTCTTGCACACAAAGCCTATACAGAGACACTTACACACACAAAGCCTAAACAGAGACACTTACACACAAAGCCTATACAGAGACACACACAAAGCCTATACAGAGACACTTACACACACACACACAAAACCTGTATAGAGACTTACACACACACAAAGCTTATACAGAGACACATACACACACAAAGCCTATACAGAGACACACACATACACACACAAAGCTTATGCAGAGACACTTACACACACACAGCTTATACAGAGACACTTACACACAAAGCCTATACAGAGACACTTACACACACACACATAAAGCCTATACAGAGACACTTACATACACACATACACACACAAAGCCTATATAGAGACACACACAAAGCCTATACAGAGACACTTACACACACACACAAAGCCTATAAAGAGACTTACACACACACAAAGCCTAAAAAGAGACACTTACACATAAACACAAAGCTTATGCAGAGACACAGAGACACTTACACACAAAGCCTATACAGAGACACTTACACACACAAAGCCTATACAGAGCCACTTACACACACACACAAAGCCTATACAGAGACACACACAAAGCCTATACAGAGACATTTACACACACACACACACACACACACACACACACACACACACACACACAGCCTATACAGAGACATACACACACATACAAAGCCTATACAGAGACACTTACACACACACAAAGCCTATACAGAGACACTTACGAACACAAAGCCTATACAGAGACACTTACACACACACACAAAGCTTATACAGACACTTACACACACACACACACACACACACGAAGCCTATACAGAGACACTTACACACACACAAAGCTTATACAGAGACACTTAGACACACAAAAAGCCTATACAGAGACACTTACACACACACACAAAGCCTATACAGAGACAGACACACAAAGCCTATACAGAGATACTTACACACCACACACACACACACACACACACAAAGCCTATACAGAGACACACACAAGGCCTATACAGAGACACTTACACACACACACAAAGCCTATACAGAGACTTACACACACACACAAAGCTTATACCGAGACACTTACACACAAAGCCTATACAGAGACACTTACACACACACAAAGCCTATAAAGAGACACTTACATATAAACACAAAGCTTATGCAGAGACACAGAGACACTTACACACAAAGCCTATACAGAGATACTTACACACACAAAGCCTATACAGAGCCACTTACACACACACACAAAGCCTATACAGAGACACACACAAAGCCTATACAGAGACACTTACACACACACACACACACACACAGCCTATACAGAGACATACACGCACAAAGCTTATATAGAGACACTTATACACAAAGCCTATACAGAGACACATACACACATACAAAGCCTATACAGAGACACTTACACACACGCACGGAGCCTATACAGAGACACACACACAAAGCCTATACAGAGACACTTACACACACAAAGCCTATACAGAGACACTTACACACAAAGCCTATACAGAGACACTTACACACACACACAAAGCTTATACAGACACTTACACACACACACACACACACACACACAAAGCCTATACAGAGACACTTACACACACACAAAGCTTATACAGAGACACTTTCACACACAAAAAGCCTATACAGAGACACTTACACACGCACACAAAGCCTATACAGAGACACACACACAAAGCCTATACAGAGACACTTAAACACCTTAAACACACAAAGCTTATACATAGACATTTACACACACACACACACACAAAGCCTATACAGAGACACTTACACACAAACAAAGCATATACAGAGACACTTACACATACATACACAAAGCTTATGCAGAGACACTTACACACAAAGCCTATACAGAGATACTTACACACACAAAGCCTATACAGAGACACTTACACACAAAGCCTATACAGAGACACTTACACACACACACAAAGCTTATACAGACACTTACACACACACACACACACACACACACACACACACACACACACACACGAAGCCTATACAGAGACACTTACACACACACAAAGCTTATACAGAGACACTTACACACATACAAAGCCTATACAGAAACACTTACACACAAAGCCTAAACAGAGACACTTACACACAAAGCCTATAAAGAGACACTTACACACACACACACACACAAAGCCTATACAGAGACACTTACACTCACGCACACTAAGGTTATACAGAGACACTTACACACAAAGCCTATACAGAGACACTTACACACACACACATACACGCACACAAAGCCTATACAGAGACACCTACATACAAAGCCTTTAGAGAGACATTCACACACACAAAGCCTATACAGAGACACTTACACACACAAAGCTTAAACAGAGACACTTACACACACACAAAGCCTATACAGAGAAACACACACAAAGCCTATACAGAGACACTTACACACCACACACACACAAAGCTTATACATAGACACTTACACACACACAAAGCCTATACAGAGACACTTACACACACACAAAGCCTATACAGAGACACTTACACATACACACACAAAGCTTATGCAGAGACACTTACACACAAAGCCTATACAGAGACACTTACACACACACAAAGCTTATACAGAGACACTTACACACACATACAAAGCCTATACAGAAACACTTAAACACAAAGCCTATACAGAGACACTTACACACAAAGCCTATACAGAGACACTTACACACACACAAAGCCTATACAGAGACACTTACACACACGCACACTAAGCTTATACAGAGACACTTACACAGAAAGCCTATTCAGAGACACTTACAAACACACACATACACACACACAAAGCCTATACAGAGACACTTACATAAAAACCTTTAGAGAGACATTCACACACACAAAGCCTATACAGAGACACTTACACACAAACAAAGCCTATACAGAGACACTTACACATACATACACAAAGCTTATGCAGAGACACTTACACACAAAGCCTATACAGAGATACTTACACACACAAAGCTTATACAGAGAAACTTACACACATACAAAGCCTATACAGAAGCACTTACACACAAAGCCTAAACAGAGACACTTACACACAAAGCCTATACAGAGACACTTACACACACACACACACACACACACAAAGCCTGTACAGAGACACTTACACTCACGCACACTAAGGTTATACAGAGACACTTACACACAAAGCATATACAGAGACACTTACACACACACACATACACGCACACAAAGCCTATACAGAGACACTTACATACAAAGCCTTTAGAGAGACATTCACACACACAAAGCCTATACAGAGACACTTACACACACAAAGCTTATACAGAGACACTTACACACACACAAAGCCTATACAGAGACACACACACAAAGCCTATACAGAGACACTTACACACCACACACACACAAAGCTTATACATAGACACTTACACACACACACAAAGCCTATACAGAGACACTTACACACACACAAAGCCTATACAGAGACACTTACACATACACACACAAAGCTTATGCAGAGACACTTACACACAAAGCCTATACAGAGACACTTACACACACACAAAGCTTATACAGAGACACTTACACACACATACAAAGCCTATACAGAAACACTTAAACACAAAGCCTATACAGAGACACTTACACACAAAGCCAATACAGAGACACTTACACACACACAAAGCCTATACAGAGACACTTACACACACGCACACTAAGCTTATACAGAGACACTTACACACAAAGCCTATACAGAGACACTTACACACACACACATACACACACACAAAGCCTATACAGAGACACTTACATAAAAACCTTTAGATTGACATTCACACACACAAAGCCTATACAGAGACACTTACACACACAAAGCTTATACAGAGACACACACACAAAGCATATACAGAGACACTTACACACACACAAAGCTTATACAGAGACACTTACACACACACACAAACCCTATACAGAGACTCTTCCACATTCACAATCAAAGCTTATACAGAGACTCTTGCACACAAAGCCTATACAGAGACACTTACACACACAAAGCCTAAACAGAGACACTTACACACAAAGCCTATACAGAGACACACACAAAGCCTATACAGAGACACTTACACACACACACAAAACCTGTATAGAGACTTACACACACACAAAGCTTATACAGAGACACATACACACACAAAGCCTATACAGAGACACACACATACACACACAAAGCCTATACAGAGACACACACATACACACACAAAGCCTATACAGAGACACTTACGAACACAAAGCCTATACAGAGACACTTACACACACACACAAAGCTTATACAGACACTTACACACACACACACACACACACACACGAAGCCTATACAGAGACACTTACACACACACAAAGCTTATACAGAGACACTTAGACACACAAAAAGCCTATACAGAGACACTTACACACACACACAAAGCCTATACAGAGACACACACACAAAGCCTATACAGAGATACTTACACACCACACACACACAAAGCTTATACATAGACACTTACACCCACACACACACACACACACACACACACACACACACACACACACAAAGCCTATACAGAGACACACACAAGGCCTATACAGAGACACTTACACACACACACAAAGCCTATACAGAGACTTACACACACACACAAAGCTTATACCGAGACACTTACACACAAAGCCTATACAGAGACACTTACACACACACAAAGCCTATAAAGAGACACTTACATATAAACACAAAGCTTATGCAGAGACACAGAGACACTTACACACAAAGCCTATACAGAGACACTTACACACACAAAGCCTATACAGAGCCACTTACACACACACACAAAGCCTATACAGAGACACACACAAAGCCTATACAGAGACACTTACACACACACACACACACACACACACAGCCTATACAGAGACATACACGCACAAAGCTTATATAGAGACACTTACACACAAAGCCTATACAGAGACACATACACACATACAAAGCCTATACAGAGACACTTACACACACGCACGGAGCCTATACAGAGACACACACACAAAGCCTATACAGAGACACTTACACACACAAAGCCTATACAGAGACACTTACACACAAAGCCTATACAGAGACACTTACACACACACACAAAGCTTATACAGACACTTACACACACACACACACACACACACACAAAGCCTATACAGAGACACTTACACACACACAAAGCTTATACAGAGACACTTTCACACACAAAAAGCCTATACAAAGACACTTACACACGCACACAAAGCCTATACAGAGACACACACACAAAGCCTATACAGAGACACTTAAACACCTTAAACACACAAAGCTTATACATAGACATTTACACACACACACACACACAAAGCCTATACAGAGACACTTACACACAAACAAAGCCTATACAGAGACACTTACACATACATACACAAAGCTTATGCAGAGACACTTACACACAAAGCCTATACAGAGATACTTACACACACAAAGCCTATACAGAGACACTTACACACAAAGCCTATACAGAGACACTTACACACACACACAAAGCTTATACAGACACTTACACACACACACACACACACACACGAAGCCTATACAGAGACACTTACACACACACAAAGCTTATACAGAGACACTTACACACATACAAAGCCTATACAGAAACACTTACACACAAAGCCTAAACAGAGACACTTACACACAAAGCCTATAAAGAGACACTTACACACACACACACAAAGCCTATACAGAGACACTTACACTCACGCACACTAAGGTTATACAGAGACACTTACACACAAAGCCTATACAGAGACACTTACACACACACACATACACGCACACAAAGCCTATACAGAGACACTTACATACAAAGCCTTTAGAGAGACATTCACACACACAAAGCCTATACAGAGACACTTACACACACAAAGCTTAAACAGAGACACTTACACACACACAAAGCCTATACAGAGAAACACACACAAAGCCTATACAGAGACACTTACACACCACACACACACAAAGCTTATACATAGACACTTACACACACACAAAGCCTATACAGAGACACTTACACACACACAAAGCCTATACAGAGACACTTACACATACACACACAAAGCTTATGCAGAGACACTTACACACAAAGCCTATACTGAGACACTTACACACACACAAAGCTTATACAGAGACACTTACACACACATACAAACCCTATACAGAAACACTTAAACACAAAGCCTATACAGAGACACTTACACACAAAGCCTATACAGAGACACTTACACACACACAAAGCCTATACAGAGACACTTACACACACGCACACTAAGCTTATACAGAGACACTTACACAGAAAGCCTATACAGAGACACTTACAAACACACACATACACACACACAAAGCCTATACAGAGACACTTACATAAAAACCTTTAGAGAGACATTCACACACACAAAGCCTATACAGAGACACTTACACACACAAAGCTTATACAGAGACACACACACAAAGCCTATACAGAGACACTTACACACACACAAAGCTTATACAGAGACACTTACACACACACACAAACCCTATACAGAGACTCTTCCACATTCACAATCAAAGCTTATGCCGAGACTCTTGCACACAAAGGTTATGCAGAGACACTTACACACACAAAGCCTATACAGAGACACTTACACACAAAGCCTACACAGAGACACACACAAAGCCTATACAGAGACACTTACACACACACACAAAACCTGTATAGAGACTTACACACACACAAAGCTTATACAGAGACACATACACACACAAAGTCTATACAGAGACACACACATACACACACAAAGCTTATGCAGAGACAATTACACACACACAGCTTATACAGAGACACTTACACACAAAGCCTATACAGAGACACTTACACACAAAGCCTATACAGAGACACACACAAGGCCTATACAGAGACACTTACACACACACACAAAGCCTATACAGAGACTTACACACACACACAAAGCTTATACCGAGACACTTACACACAAAGCCTATACAGAGACACTTACACACACACAAAGCCTATAAAGAGACACTTACATATAAACACAAAGCTTATGCAGAGACACAGAGACACTTACACACAAAGCCTATACAGAGACACTTACACACACAAAGCCTATACAGAGCCACTTACACACACACACAAAGCCTATACAGAGACACACACAAAGCCTATACAGAGACACTTACACACACACACACACACACACACACACACAGCCTATACAGAGACATACACGCACAAAGCTTATATAGAGACACTTACAGACAAAGCCTATACAGAGACACATACACACACATACAAAGCCTATACAGAGACACTTACACACACGCACGGAGCCTATACAGAGACACACACACAAAGCCTATACAGAGACACTTACACACACAAAGCCTATACAGAGACAATTACACACAAAGCCTATACAGAGACACTTACACACACACACAAAGCTTATACAGACACTTACACACACACACACACACACGAAGCCTATACAGAGACACTTACACACACACAAAGCTTATACAGAGACACTTCCACACACAAAAAGCCTATACAGAGACACTTACACACGCACACAAAGCCTATACAGAGACACACACACAAAGCCTATACAGAGACACTTAAACACCTTAAACACACAAAGCTTATACATAGACATTTACACACACACACACACACAAAGCCTATACAGAGACACTTACACACAAACAAAGCCTATACAGAGACACTTACACATACATACACAAAGCTTATGCAGAGACACTTACACACAAAGCCTATACAGAGATACTTACACACACAAAGCTTATACAGAGACACTTACACACATACAAAGCCTATACAGAAACACTTACACACAAAGCCTAAACAGAGACACTTACACACAAAGCCTATAAAGAGACACTTACACACACAAAGCCTATACAGAGACACTTACACTCACGCACACTAAGGTTATACAGAGACACTTACACACAAAGCCTATACAGAGACACTTACACACACACACATACACGCACACAAAGCCTATACAGAGACACTTACATACAAAGCCTTTAGAGAGACATTCACACACACAAAGCCTATACAGAGACACTTACACACACAAAGCTTAAACAGAGACACTTACACACACACAAAGCCTATACAGAGACACACACACAAAGCCTATACAGAGACACTTACACACCACACACACACAAAGCTTATACATAGACACTTACACACACACAAAGCCTATACAGAGACACTTACACACACACAAAGCCTATACAGAGACACTTACACATACACACACAAAGCTTATGCAGAGACACTTACACACAAAGCCTATACAGAGACACTTACACACACACAAAGCTTATACAGAGACACTTACACACACATACAAAGCCTATACAGAAACACTTAAACACAAAGCCTATACAGAGACACTTACACACAAAGCCTATACAGAGACACTTACACACACACAAAGCCTATACAGAGACACTTACACACACGCACACTAAGCTTATACAGAGACACTTACACAGAAAGCCTATACAGAGACACTTACAAACACACACATACACACACACAAAGCCTATACAGAGACACTTACATAAAAACCTTTAGAGAGACATTCACACACACAAAGCCTATACAGAGACACTTACACACACAAAGCTTATACAGAGACACACACACAAAGCCTATACAGAGACACTTACACACACACAAAGCTTATACAGAGACACTTACACACACACACAAACCCTATACAGAGACTCTTCCACATTCACAATCAAAGCTTATGCCGAGACTCTTGCACACAAAGGTTATGCAGAGACACTTACACACACAAAGCCTATACAGAGACACTTACACACAAAGCCTATACAGAGACACACACAAAGCCTATACAGAGACACTTACACACACACACAAAACCTGTATAGAGACTTACACACACACAAAGCTTATACAGAGACACATACACACACAAAGCCTATACAGAGACACACACATACACACACAAAGCTTATGCAGAGACAATTACACACACACAGCTTATACAGAGACACTTACACACAAAGCCTATACAGAGACACTTACACACACACACACATAAAGCCTATACAGAGACACTTACATACACACATACACACACAAAGCCTATACAGAGACACACACAAAGAGTATACAGAGACACTTACACACACACACAAAGCCTATACAGAAACACTTAAACACAAAGCCTATACAGAGACACTTACACACAAAGCCTATACAGAGACACTTACACACACACAAAGCCTATACAGAGACACTTACACACACGCACACTAAGCTTATACAGAGACACTTACACAGAAAGCCTATACAGAGACACTTACAAACACACACATACACACACACAAAGCCTATACAGAGACACTTACATAAAAACCTTTAGAGAGACATTCACACACACAAAGCCTATACAGAGACACTTACACACACAAAGCTTATACAGAGACACACACACAAAGCCTATACAGAGACACTTACACACACACAAAGCTTATACAGAGACACTTACACACACACACAAACCCTATACAGAGACTCTTCCACATTCACAATCAAAGCTTATGCCGAGACTCTTGCACACAAAGGTTATGCAGAGACACTTACACACACAAAGCCTATACAGAGACACTTACACACAAAGCCTACACAGAGACACACACAAAGCCTATACAGAGACACTTACACACACACACAAAACCTGTATAGAGACTTACACACACACAAAGCTTATACAGAGACACATACACACACAAAGTCTATACAGAGACACACACATACACACACAAAGCTTATGCAGAGACAATTACACACACACAGCTTATACAGAGACACTTACACACAAAGCCTATACAGAGACACTTACACACAAAGCCTATACAGAGACACACACAAGGCCTATACAGAGACACTTACACACACACACAAAGCCTATACAGAGACTTACACACACATACAAAGCTTATACCGAGACACTTACACACAAAGCCTATACAGAGACACTTACACACACACAAAGCCTATAAAGAGACACTTACATATAAACACAAAGCTTATGCAGAGACACAGAGACACTTACACACAAAGCCTATACAGAGACACTTACACACACAAAGCCTATACAGAGCCACTTACACACACACACAAAGCCTATACAGAGACACACACAAAGCCTATACAGAGACACTTACACACACACACACACACACACACACACACACACACACAGCCTATACAGAGACATACACGCACAAAGCTTATATAGAGACACTTACAGACAAAGCCTATACAGAGACACATACACACACATACAAAGCCTATACAGAGACACTTACACACACGCACGGAGCCTATACAGAGACACACACACAAAGCCTATACAGAGACACTTACACACACAAAGCCTATACAGAGACAATTACACACAAAGCCTATACAGAGACACTTACACACACACACAAAGCTTATACAGACACTTACACACACACACACACACACACACGAAGCCTATACAGAGACACTTACACACACACAAAGCTTATACAGAGACACTTCCACACACAAAAAGCCTATACAGAGACACTTACACACGCACACAAAGCCTATACAGAGACACACACACAAAGCCTATACAGAGACACTTAAACACCTTAAACACACAAAGCTTATACATAGACATTTACACACACACACACACAAAGCCTATACAGAGACACTTACACACAAACAAAGCCTATACAGAGACACTTACACATACATACACAAAGCTTATGCAGAGACACTTACACACAAAGCCTATACAGAGATACTTACACACACAAAGCTTATACAGAGACACTTACACACATACAAAGCCTATACAGAAACACTTACACACAAAGCCTAAACAGAGACACTTACACACAAAGCCTATAAAGAGACACTTACACACACAAAGCCTATACAGAGACACTTACACTCACGCACACTAAGGTTATACAGAGACACTTACACACAAAGCCTATACAGAGACACTTACACACACACACATACACGCACACAAAGCCTATACAGAGACACTTACATACAAAGCCTTTAGAGAGACATTCACACACACAAAGCCTATACAGAGACACTTACACACACAAAGCTTAAACAGAGACACTTACACACACACAAAGCCTATACAGAGACACACACACAAAGCCTATACAGAGACACTTACACACCACACACACACAAAGCTTATACATAGACACTTACACACACACAAAGCCTATACAGAGACACTTACACACACACAAAGCCTATACAGAGACACTTACACATACACACACAAAGCTTATGCAGAGACACTTACACACAAAGCCTATACAGAGACACTTACACACACACAAAGCTTATACAGAGACACTTACACACACATACAAAGCCTATACAGAAACACTTAAACACAAAGCCTATACAGAGACACTTACACACAAAGCCTATACAGAGACACTTACACACACACAAAGCCTATACAGAGACACTTACACACACGCACACTAAGCTTATACAGAGACACTTACACAGAAAGCCTATACAGAGACACTTACAAACACACACATACACACACACAAAGCCTATACAGAGACACTTACATAAAAACCTTTAGAGAGACATTCACACACACAAAGCCTATACAGAGACACTTACACACACAAAGCTTATACAGAGACACACACACAAAGCCTATACAGAGACACTTACACACACACAAAGCTTATACAGAGACACTTACACACACACACAAACCCTATACAGAGACTCTTCCACATTCACAATCAAAGCTTATGCCGAGACTCTTGCACACAAAGGTTATGCAGAGACACTTACACACACAAAGCCTATACAGAGACACTTACACACAAAGCCTATACAGAGACACACACAAAGCCTATACAGAGACACTTACACACACACACAAAACCTGTATAGAGACTTACACACACACAAAGCTTATACAGAGACACATACACACACAAAGCCTATACAGAGACACACACATACACACACAAAGCTTATGCAGAGACAATTACACACACACAGCTTATACAGAGACACTTACACACAAAGCCTATACAGAGACACTTACACACACACACACATAAAGCCTATACAGAGACACTTACATACACACATACACACACAAAGCCTATACAGAGACACACACAAAGAGTATACAGAGACACTTACACACACACACAAAGCCTATACAGAGACATACACACACACAAAGCCTAAAAAGAGACACTTACACATAAACACAAAGCTTATGCAGAGACACAGAGACACTTACACACAAAGCCTATACAGAGACACTTACACACACAAAGCCTATACAGAGCCACTTACACACACACACAAAGCCTATACAGAGACACACACAAAGCCTATACAGAGACACTTACACACACACACACACACACACACACACACACACACACACACACACACAGCCTATACAGAGACATACACACACAAAGCTTATATAGAGACACTTACACACAAAGCCTATACAGAGACACTTACACACATATACAAAGCCTATACAGAGACACTTACACACACAGGAAGCCTATACAGAGACACTTACGCACACAAAGCCTATACAGAGACACTTACACACAAAGCCTATACAGAGACACTTACACACACGCACAAAGCTTATACAGACACTTACACAGACACACACACACACGAAGCCTATACAGAGACACTTACACACACAAAGCTTATACAGAGACACTTAGACACACAAAAAGCCTATACAGAGACACTTACACACACACACAAAGCCTATACAGAGACACACACACAAAGCCTATACAGAGACACTTACACACCACACACACCAAAGCTTATACATAGACACTTACACACACACACACACACACACACAGACACACACACAAAGCCTATACAGAGACACTTACACACACAAAGCCTATACAGAGCCACTTACACACACACACAAAGCCTATACAGAGACACACACAAAGCCTATACAGAGACATTTACACAAACACACACACACAGCCTATACAGAGACATACACGCACAAAGCTTATATAGAGACACTTACACACAAAGCCTATACAGAGACACATACACACACATACAAAGCCTATACAGAGACACTTACACACACGCACGAAGCCTATACAGAGACACTTACACACACAAAGCCTATACAGAGACACTTACACACAAACACAAATCTTATACAGACACTTACACACACACACACACACACACACACACACGAAGCCTATACAGAGACACTTACACACACACAAAGCTTATACAGAGACACTTACACACACAAAAAGCCTATACAGAGACACTTACACACACACACAAAGCCTATACAGAGACACACACACAAATCCTATACAGAGACACTTACACACCTCACACACACAAAGCTTATACATAGACATTTACACACACACACAAAGCCTATACAGAGACACTTACACACAAACAAAGCCTATACAGAGACACTTACACATACATACACAAAGCTTATGCAGAGACACTTACACACAAAGCCTATACAGAGATACTTACACACACAAAGCTTATACAGAGTAACTTACACACATACAAAGCCTATACAGAAACACTTACACACAAAGCCTAAACAGAGACACTTACACACAAAGCCTATACAGAGATACTTACACACACACACACACACACACACACAAAGCCTGTACAGAGACACTTACACTCATGCACACTAAGGTTATACAGAGACAGTTACACACAAAGCATATACAGAGACACTTACACACACACACATACACGCACACAAAGCCTATACAGAGACACTTACATACAAAGCCTTTAGAGAGACATTCACACACACAAAGCCTATACAGAGACACTTACACACACAAAGCTTATACAGAGACACTTACACACACACAAAGCTTATACAGAGACACACACACAAAGCCTATACAGAGACACTTACACACCACACACACACAAAGCTTATACATAGACACTTACACACACACACAAAGCCTATACAGAGACACTTACACACACACAAAGCCTATACAGAGACACTTACACATACACACACAAAGCTTATGCAGAGACACTTACACACAAAGCCTATACAGAGACACTTACACACACACAAAGCTTATACAGAGACACTTACACACACATACAAAGCCTATACAGAAACACTTAAACACAAAGCCTATACAGAGACACTTACACAAAAAGCCTATACAGAGACACTTACACACACAAAGCCTATACAGAGACACTTACACACACGCACACTAAGCTTATACAGAGACACTTACACACAAAGCCTATACAGAGACACTTACACAGACACATACACACACACAAAGCCTATACAGAGACACTTACATAAAAACCTTTAGAGAGACATTCACACACACAAAGCCTATACAGAGACACTTACACACACAAAGCTTATACAGAGACACACACACAAAGCATATACAGAGACACTTACACACACACAAAGCTTATACAGAGACACTTACACACACACACAAACCCTATACAGAGACTCTTCCACATTCACAATCAAAGCTTATGCAGAGACTCTTGCACACAAAGCCTATGCAGAGACACTTACACACACAAAGCCTATACAGAGACACTTACACACAAAGCCTATACAGAGACACACACAAAGCCTATACAGAGACACTTACACACAAAGCCTATACAGAGACACTTACACACACACACTCACAAAGCCTATACAGAGACACTTACACACACGCACACTAAGCTTATACAGAGACACTTACACACAAAGCCTATACAGAGACACTTACAAACACAAAGCCTATACAGAGACACTTGCATAAAAGCCTTTAGAGAGACATTCACACACACAAAGCCTATACAGAGACACTTACACACACAAAGCTTATACAGAGAGACACACTCAAAGCCTATACAGAGACACTTACACACACACAAAGCTTATACAGAGACACTTACACACACACAAAGCCTATACAGAGACACTTCCACATACACAATCAAAGCCTATGCAGAGACACTTACACACACAAAGCCTATACAGAGACACTTACACACAAAGCCTATACAGAGACCCACACAAAGCCTATACAGAGACACTTACACACACACACAAAACCTGTACAGAGATTTACACACACACACACAAAGCTTATACAGAGACACATACACACACAAAGCCTATACAGAGACACACACATACACACACACACAAAGCTTATGCAGAGACACTGACACACACACAGCTTATACAGAGACACTTACACACAAAGCCTATACAGAGACACTTACACACACACATAAAGCATATACAGAGATACTTACATACACACATACACACACACACAAAGCCTATACAGAGACACACACAAAGCCTGTACAGAGACACTTACACACACACAAAGCCTATACAGAGACTTTCACACACACAAAGCCTAAAAAGAGACACTTACACATAAACACAAAGCTTATGCAGAGACACAGAGACACTTACACACAAAGCCTATACAGAGACACTTACACACACAAAGCCTATACAGAGCCACTTACACACACACACAAAGCCTATACAGAGACACACACAAAGCCTATACAGAGACACTTACACACACACACACACACACAGCCTATACAGAGACATACACACTCAAAGCTTATATAGAGACACTTACACACAAAGCCTATACAGAAACACTTACACACACATACAAAGCCTATACAGAGACACTTACACACACACACGAAGCCTATACAGAGACACTTACACACAAAGCCTATACAGAGACACTAACACACACACACAAAGCTTATACAGACACTTACACACACACACACACACACAAAGCCTATACAGAGACACTTACACACACACAAAGCTTATACAGAGACACTTACACACACAAAAAGCCTATACAGAGACAAAAACACACACACACAAAGCATATACAGAGACACACACACAAAGCCTATACAGAGACACTTACACACCACACACACACACAAAGCTTATACATAGACACTTACACACACACACACACACACACACACACACAAACACAAAGCCTATACAGAGACACTTACACACACACAAAGCCTATACAGAGACACTTACACATACACACACAAAGCCTATGCAGAGACACTTACACACAAAGCCTATACAGTGACACTTACACACACAAAGCTTATACAGAGACACTTACACACACATACAAAGCCTATACAGAAACACTTACACACAAAGCCTATACAGAGACACTTACACACAAAGCCTATACAGAGACACTTACACACACACACACAAAGCCTACACAGAGACACTTACACTCACGCACACTAAGCTTATACAGAGACACTTACACACAAAGCCTATACAGAGACACTTACACACACACACATACACGCACACAAAGCCTATACAGAGACACTTGCAAACAAAGCCTATACAGAGACACTTACACACAAAGCCTATACAGAGACACTTACACACACACACATAAAGCCAATACAGAGACACTTACATACACATAGCCTATACAGAGACACTTACACGAACAAAGCCTATACAGAGCTACTTACACACACACACAAAGCCTATACAGAGACACACACAAAGCCTATACAGAGACACACACAAAGCCTATACAGAGACATTTACACACACACACACACACACAGCCTATACAGAGACATACACGCACAAAGCTTATATAGAGACACTTACACACAAAGCCTATACAGAGACACATACACACACAAACAAAGCCTATACAGAGACACTTACACACACGCACGAAGCCTATACAGAGACACTTACACACACAAAGCCTATACAGGGACACTTACACACAAATCCTATACAGAGACACTTACACACACACACAAAGCTTATACAGACACTTACACACACACACACACACACACACACACACACACACACACACACACGAAGCCTATACAGAGACACTTACACACACACAAAGCTTAAACAGAGACACTTACACACACAAAAAGCCTATACAGAGACACTTACACACACACACAAAGCCTATACAGAGACACACACACAAATCCTATACAGAGACACTTACACACCTCACACACACAAAGCTTATACATAGACATTTACACACACACACACACAAAGCCTATACAGAGACACTTACACACAAACAAAGCTTATGCAGAGACTTTTGCACACAAAGGCTATGCAGAGACACTTACACATACAAAGCCTATACAGAGACACTTACACACAAAGCCTATACAGAGACACACACAAAGCCTATACAGAGACACTTACACACACACAAAACCTGTATAGAGACTTACACACACACAAAGCTTATACAGAGACACATACACACACAAAGCCTATACAGAGACACACACATACACACACAAAGCTTATGCAGAGACACTTACACACACACAGCTTATACAGAGACACTTACACACAAAGCCTATACAGAGACACTTACACACACACACACATAAAGCGTATACAGAGACACTTACATACACACATACACACACAAAGCCTATACAGAGACACACACAAAGCCTATACAGAGACACTTACACACACACACAAAGCCTATACAGAGACTTACACACACAAAGCCTAAAAAGAGACACTTACACATAAACACAAAGCTTATGCAGAGACACAGAGACACTTACACACAAAGCCTATACAGAGACACTTACACACACAAAGCCTATACAGAGACACTTACACACACACACAAAGCCTATACAGAGACACACACAAAGCCTATACAGAGACATTTACACACACACACACACACACACAGCCTATACAGAGACATACACACACAAAGCTTATATAGAGACACTTACACACAAAGCCTATACAGAGACACTTACACACACATACAAAGCCTATACAGAGACACTTACACACACACAAAGCCTATACAGAGACACTTACGCACACAAAGCCTATACGGAGACACTTACACACAAAGCCTATACAGAGACACTTTCACACACACACAAAGCTTATACAGACACTTACACACACACACACACACACACACGAAGCCTATACAGAGACACTTACACACACACAAAGCTTATACAGAGACACTTAGACACACAAAAAGCCTATACAGAGACACTTACACACACACACAAAGCCTATACAGAGACACAACTACAAAGCCTATACAGAGACACTTACACACCACACACACACAAAGCTTATACATAGACACTTACACACACACACACACACACACACACACACACACACACACACACACACACACACACAAAGCCTATACAGAGACACACACAAGGCCTATACAGAGACACTTACACACACACACAAAGCCTATACAGAGACTTACACACACACACAAAGCTTATACTGAGACACTTACACACACACACAAAGCCTATACAGAGACACTTCCACATACACAATCAAAGCTTATGCAGAGACTCTTGCACACAAAGCCTATGCAGAGACACTTACACACACAAAGCCTATACAGAGACACTTACACACAAAGCCTATACAGAGACACACACAAAGCCTATACAGAGACACTTACACACACACACACACACACAGCCTATACAGAGACATACACACACAAAGCTTATATAGAGACACTTACACACAAAGCCTATACAGAGACACTTATACACACATACAAAGCCAATACAGAGACACTTACACACACACACGAAGCCTATACAGAGACACTTACACACACAAAGCCTATACAGAGACACTTACACAAAAAGCCTATACAGAGACGCTTACACACACACAAAGCTTATACAGACACTTACACACACACATACACACACGAAGCCTATACAGAGACACTTACACACACACAAAGCTTATACAGAGACACTTACACACACACACAAAGCCTATACAGAGACACACACACAAAGCCTATACAGAGACACTTACACACCACACACACACAAAGCTTATACATAGACATTTACACACACACACACACAAAGCCTATACAGAGACACTTACACACACACAAAGCCTATACAGAGACACTTACACATACACAGACAAAGCTTATGCAGAGACACTTACACACAAAGCTTATACAGAGATACTTACACACACAAAGCTTATACAGAGACACTTACACACACATACAAAGCCTATACAGAAACACTTACACACAAAGCCTATACAGAGACTCTTACACACAAAGCCTATACAGAGACACTTACACACACACACACACACAAAGCCTATACAGAGACACTTACACTCACGCACACTAAGCTTATACAGAGACACTTACACACAAAGCCTATACAGAGACACTTAAACACACACACACATACACGCACACATAGCCTATACAGAGACACTTACATACAAAGCCTTTAGAGAGACATTCACACACACAAAGCCTATACAGAGACACTTACACACACAAAGCTTATACAGAGACACACACACACAAAGCCTATACAGAGACACTTACACACACACAAAGCTTATACAGAGACACTTACATGCACACACAAAGCCTATACAGAGACACACACACAAAGCGTATACAGAGACACTTACACACCACACACACACACACAAAGCTTATACATAGACACTTACACACACACACAAAGCCTATACAGAGACACTTACACACAAACAAAGCCTATACAGAGACACTTACACACAAAGCCTATACAGAGACACTTACACACACACACATAAAGCGTATACAGAGACACTTACATACACACATACACACACAAAGCCTATACAGAGACACACACAAAGCCTATACAGAGACACTTACACACACACACAAAGCCTATACAGAGACTTACACACACAAAGCCTAAAAAGAGACACTTACACATAAACACAAAGCTTATGCAGAGACACAGAGACACTTACACACAAAGCCTATACAGAGACACTTACACACACAAAGCCTATACAGAGACACTTACACACACACACAAAGCCTATACAGAGACACACACAAAGCCTATACAGAGACATTTACACACACACACACACAGCCTATACAGAGACATACACACACAAAGCTTATATAGAGACACTTACACACAAAGCCTATACAGAGACACTTACACACACATACAAAGCCTATACAGAGACACTTACACACACACAAAGCCTATACAGAGACACTTACGCACACAAAGCCTATACGGAGACACTTACACACAAAGCCTATACAGAGACACTTTCACACACACACAAAGCTTTTACAGACACTTACACACACACACACACACACACACGAAGCCTATACAGAGACACTTACACACACACAAAGCTTATACAGAGACACTTAGACACACAAAAAGCCTATACAGAGACACTTACACACACACACAAAGCCTATACAGAGACACAACTACAAAGCCTATACAGAGACACTTACACACCACACACACACAAAGCTTATACATAGACACTTACACACACACACACACACACACACACACACACACACACACACACACACACACACACAAGCCTATACAGAGACACACACAAGCCTATACAGAGACACTTACACACACACACAAAGCCTATACAGAGACTTACACACACACACAAAGCTTATACTGAGACACTTACACACAAAGCCTATACAGAGACACTTACACACACACAAATCTTATACAGAGACACTGACACACACACACAAAGCCTATACAGAGACACTTCCACATACACAATCAAAGCTTATGCAGAGACTCTTGCACACAAAGCCTATGCAGAGACACTTACACACACAAAGCCTATACAGAGACACTTACACACAGAGCCTATACAGAGACACACACAAAGCCTATACAGAGACATACACACACAAAGCTTATATAGAGACACTTACACACAAAGCCTATACAGAGACACTTATACACACATACAAAGCCAATACAGAGACACTTACACACACACACGAAGCCTATACAGAGACACTTACACACACAAAGCCTATACAGAGACACTTACACAAAAAGCCTATACAGAGACTCTTACACACACACAAAGCTTATACAGACACTTACACACACACACACACACACACACACACACACACACACACACGAAGCCTATACAGAGACACTTACACACACACAAAGCTTATACAGAGACACTTACACACACACACAAAGCCTATACAGAGACACACACACAAAGCCTATACAGAGACACTTACACACCACACACACACAAAGCTTATACATAGACATTTACACACACACACACAAAGCCTATACAGAGACACTTACACACACACAAAGCCTATACAGAGACACTTACACAAACACAGACAAAGCTTATGCAGAGACACTTACACACAAAGCTTATACAGAGATACTTACACACACAAAGCTTATACAGAGACACTTACACACACATACAAAGCCTATACAGAAACACTTACACACAAAGCCTATACAGAGACTCTTACACACAAAGCCTATACAGAGACACTTACACACACACACACACAAAGCCTATACAGAGACACTTACACTCACGCACACTAAGCTTATACAGAGACACTTAAACACACACACATACACGCACACATAGCCTATACAGAGACACTTACATACAAAGCCTTTAGAGAGACATTCACACACACAAAGCCTATACAGAGACACTTACACACACAAAGCTTATACAGAGACACACACACACAAAGCCTATACAGAGACACTTACACACACACAAAGCTTATACAGAGACACTTACATGCACACACAAAGCCTATACAGAGACACACACACAAAGCGTATACAGAGACACTTACACACCACACACACACACACAAAGCTTATACATAGACACTTACACACACACACAAAGCCTATACAGAGACACTTACACACAAACAAAGCCTATACAGAGACACTTACACATACACACACAAAGCTTATGCAGAGACACTTACACACAAAGCCTATACAGAGACACTTACACACACACAAAGCTTATACAGAGACACTTACGCACACATACAAAGCCTATTCAGAAACACTTACACACAAAGCCTATACAGAGACACTTACACACAAAGCCTATACAGAGACACTTACACACACACACTCACAAAGCCTATACAGAGACACTTACACACACGCACACTAAGCTTATACAGAGACACTTACACACAAAGCCTATACAGAGACACTTACAAACACAAAGCCTATACAGAGACACTTGCATAAAAGCCTTTAGAGAGACATTCACACACACAAAGCCTATACAGAGACACTTACACACACAAAGCTTATACAGAGAGACACACTCAAAGCCTATACAGAGACACTTACACACACACAAAGCTTATACAGAGACACTTACACACACACACAAAGCCTATACAGAGACACTTTCACATACACAATCAAAGCTTATGCAGAGACTCTTGCACACAAAGCCTATGCAGAGACACTTACACACACAAAGCCTATACAGAGACACTTACACACAAAGCCTATACAGAGACCCACACAAAGCCTATACAGAGACACTTACACACACACACAAAACCTGTACAGAGATTTACACACACACAAAGCTTATACAGAGACACATACACACACAAAGCCTATACAGAGACACACACATACACACACACACAAAGCTTATGCAGAGACACTGACACACACACAGCTTATACAGAGACACTTACACACAAAGCCTATACAGAGACACTTACACACACACATAAAGCATATACAGAGATACTTACATACACACATACACACACACACACAAAGCCTATACAGAGACACACACAAAGCCTATACAGAGACAATTACACACACACAAAGCCTATACAGAGACTTACACACACACAAAGCTTAAAAAGAGACACTTACACATAAACACAAAGCTTATGCAGAGACACAGAGACACTTACACACAAAGCCTATACAGAGACACTTACACACACAAAGCCTATACAGAGCCACTTACACACACACACACACAAAGCCTATACAGAGACACACACAAAGCCTATACAGAGACACTTACACACACACACACACACACAGCCTATACAGAGACATACACACTCAAAGCTTATATAGAGACACTTACACACAAAGCCTATACAGAAACACTTACACACACATACAAAGCCTATACAGACACACTTACACACACACACGAAGCCTATACAGAGACACTTACACACAAAGCCTATACAGAGACACTAACACACACACACAAAGCTTATACAGACACTTACACACACACACACACACACACAAAGCCTATACAGAGACACTTACACACACACAAAGCTTATACAGAGACACTTACACACACAAAAAGCCTATACAGAGACACAAACACACACACACAAAGCATATACAGAGACACACACACAAAGCCTATACAGAGACACTTACACACCACACACACACACACACAAAGCTTATACATAGACACTTACACACACACACACACACACACACACAAACACAAAGCCTATACAGAGACACTTACACACACACAAAGCCTATACAGAGACACTTACACATACACACACAAAGCCTATGCAGAGACACTTACACACAATGCCTATACAGTGACACTTACACACACAAAGCTTATACAGAGACACTTACACACACATACAAAGCCTATACAGAAACACTTACACACAAAGCCTATACAGAGACACTTACACACAAAGCCTATACAGAGACACTTACACACACACACACAAAGCCTACACAGAGACACTTACACTCACGCACACTAAGCTTATACAGAGACACTTACACAAAGCCTATACAGAGACACTTACACACACACACATACACGCACACAAAGCCTATACAGAGACACTTGCAAACAAAGCCTATACAGAGACACTTACACACAAAGCCTATACAGAGACACTTACACACACACACATAAAGCCAATACAGAGACACTTACATACACATAGCCTATACAGAGACACTTACACGAACAAAGCCTATACAGAGCCACTTACACACACACACAAAGCCTATACAGAGACACACACAAAGCCTATACAGAGACACACACAAAGCCTATACAGAGACATTTACACACACACACACACACACACAGCCTATACAGAGACATACACGCACAAAGCTTATATAGAGACACTTACACACAAAGCCTATACAGAGACACATACACACACAAACAAAGCCTATACAGAGACACTTACACACACGCACGAAGCCTATACAGAGACACTTACACACACAAAGCCTATACAGGGACACTTACACACAAATCCTATACAGAGACACTTACACACACACACAAAGCTTATACAGACACTTACACACACACACACACACACACACACAAAGCCTATACAGAGACACTTACACACACACAAAGCTTAAACAGAGACACTTACACACACAAAAATCCTATACAGAGACACTTACACACACACACAAAGCCTATACAGAGACACACACACAAATCCTATACAGAGACACTTACACACCTCACACACACATAGCTTATACATAGACATTTACACACACACACACACAAAGCCTATACAGAGACACTTACACACAAACAAAGCCTATACAGAGACACTTACACATACATACACAAAGCTTATGCAGAGACACTTACACACAGAGCCTATACAGAGATACTTACATACACAAAGCTTATACAGAGACACTTACACACATACAAAGCCTATACAGAAACACTTACACACAAAGCCTAAACAGAGACACTTACACACAAAGCCTATACAGAGACTCTTACACACACACACACACACAAAGCCTATACAGAGACACTTACACTCACGCACACTAAGGTTATACAGAGACACTTACACACAAAGCCTTTACAGAGACACTTACACACACACACATACACGCACACAAAGCCTATACAGAGACACTTACATACAAAGCCTTTAGAGAGACATTCACACACACAAAGCCTATACAGAGACACTTACACACACAAAGCTTATAGAGAGACACTTACACACACACAAAGCCTATACAGAGACACACACACAAAGCCTATACAGAGACACTTACACACCACACACACACAAAGCTTATACATAGACACTTACACACACACACAAAGCCTATACAGAGACACTTACACACACACAAAGCTTATACAGAGACTCTTACACACACATACAAAGCCTATACAGAAACACTTAAACACAAAGCCTATACAGAGACACTTACACACAAAGCCTATACAGAGACACTTACACACACACAAAGCCTATGCAGAGACACTTACACACACGCACACTAAGCTTATACAGAGACACTTACACAGAAAGAATATACAGTGACACTTACACACACACACATACACACACACAAAGCCTATACAGAGACACTTACATAAAAACCTTTAGAGAGACATTCACACACACAAAGCCTATACAGAGACACTTACACACACAAAGCTTATACAGAGACACACACACAAAGCCTATACAGAGACACTTACACACACACAAAGCTTATACAGATACACTTACACACACACACAAACCCTATACAGAGACTCTTCCACATTCACAATCAAAGCTTATGCAGAGACTCTTGCACACAAAGCCTATGCATAGACACTTACACATACAAAGCCTATACAGAGACACTTACACACAAAGCCTATACAGAGACACACACAAAGCCTATACAGAGACACTTACACACACACACAAAACCTGTATAGAGACTTACACACACACAAAGCTTATACAGAGACACATACACACACAAAGCCTATACAGAGACACACACATACACACACAAAGCTTATGCAGAGACACTTACACACACACAGCTTATACAGAGACACTTACACACAAAGCCTATACAGAGACACTTACACACACACACATAAAGCGTATACAGAGACACTTACATACACACATACACACACAAAGCCTATACAGAGACACACACAAAGCCTATACAGAGACACTTACACACACACACAAAGCCTATACAGAGACTTACACACACAAAGCCTAAAAAGAGACACTTACACATAAACACAAAGCTTATGCAGAGACACAGAGACACTTACACACAAAGCCTATACAGAGACACTTACACACACAAAGCCTATACAGAGACACTTACACACACACACAAAGCCTATACAGAGACACACACAAAGCCTATACAGAGACATTTACACACACACACACACACACAGCCTATACAGAGACATACACACACAAAGCTTATATAGAGACACTTACACACAAAGCCTATACAGAGACACTTACACACACATACAAAGCCTATACAGAGACACTTACACACACACAAAGCCTATACAGAGACACTTACGCACACAAAGCCTATACGGAGACACTTACACACAAAGCCTATACAGAGACACTTTCACACACACACAAAGCTTATACAGACACTTACACACACACACACACACGAAGCCTATACAGAGACACTTACACACACACAAAGCTTATACAGAGACACTTAGACACACAAAAAGCCTATACAGAGACACACCTACAAAGCCTATACAGAGACACTTACACACCACACACACACAAAGCTTATACATAGACACTTACACACACACACACACACACAAAGCCTATACAGAGACACACACAAGGCCTATACAGAGACACTTACACACACACACAAAGCCTATACAGAGACTAACACACACACACAAAGCTTATACTGAGACACTTACACACAAAGCCTATACAGAGACACTTACACACACAAAGCCTATAAAGAGACACTTACATATAAACACAAAGCTTATGCAGAGACACAGAGACACTTACACACAAAGCCTATACAGAGACACTAACACACACAAAGCCTATACAGAGCCACTTACACACACACACAAAGCCTATACAGAGACACACACAAAGCCTATACAGAGACACTTACACACACACACGCACACAGCCTATACAGAGACATACACGCACAAAGCTTATATAGAGACACTTACACACAAAGCCTATACAGAGACACATACACACACATAAAAAGCCTATACAGAGACAGTTACACACACGCACGGAGCCTATACAGAGACACTTACACACACAAAGCCTATACAGAGACACTTACACACAAAGCCTATACAGAGACACTTACACACACACACAAAGCTTATACAGACACTTACACACACACACACACACACAAAGCCTATACAGAGACACTTACACACACACAAAGCTTATACAGAGACACTTACACACACAAAAAGCCTATACAGAGACACCTACACACACACACAAAGCCTATACAGATACACACACACATGCCTATACAGAGACACTTAAACACCTTACACACACAAAGCTTATACAGACACTTACACACACACACACACAAAGCCTATACAGAGACACTTACACACACACAAAGCTTATACAGAGACACTTAGACACACAAAAAGCCTATACAGAGACACACCTACAAAGCCTATACAGAGACACTTACACACCACACACACACAAAGCTTATACATAGACACTTACACACACACACACACACACACACACAAAGCCTATACAGAGACACACACAAGGCCTATACAGAGACACTTACACACACACACAAAGCCTATACAGAGACTAACACACACACACAAAGCTTATACTGAGACACTTACACACAAAGCCTATACAGAGACACTTACACACACAAAGCCTATAAAGAGACACTTACATATAAACACAAAGCTTATGCAGAGACACAGAGACACTTACACACAAAGCCTATACAGAGACACTAACACACACAAAGCCTATACAGAGCCACTTACACACACACACAAAGCCTATACAGAGACACACACAAAGCCTATACAGAGACACTTACACACACACACGCACACAGCCTATACAGAGACATACACGCACAAAGCTTATATAGAGACACTTACACACAAAGCCTATACAGAGACACATACACACACATAAAAAGCCTATACAGAGACAGTTACACACACGCACGGAGCCTATACAGAGACACTTACACACACAAAGCCTATACAGAGACACTTACACACAAAGCCTATACAGAGACACTTACACACACACACAAAGCTTATACAGACACTTACACACACACACACACACACAAAGCCTATACAGAGACACTTACACACACACAAAGCTTATACAGAGACACTTACACACACAAAAAGCCTATACAGAGACACCTACACACACACACAAAGCCTATACAGATACACACACACATGCCTATACAGAGACACTTAAACACCTTACACACACAAAGCTTATACATAGACATTTACACACACACACACACAGCCTATACAGAGACATACACACTCAAAGCTTATATAGAGACACTTACACACAAAGCCTATACAGAAACACTTACACACACATACAAAGCCTATACAGAGACACTTACACACACACACGAAGCCTATACAGAGACACTTACACACAAAGCCTATACAGAGACACTAACACACACACACAAAGCTTATACAGACACTTACACACACACACACACAAAGCCTATACAGAGACACTTACACACACACAAAGCTTATACAGAGACACTTACACATACAAAAAGCCTATACAGAGACACAAACACACACACACAATGAATATACAGAGACACACACACAAAGCCTATACAGAGACACTTACACACCACACACACACACAAAGCTTATACATAGACACTTACACACACACACACACACACACACAAACACAAAGCCTATACAGAGACACTTACACACACACAAAGCCTATACAGAGACACTTACACATACACACACAAAGCCTATGCAGAGACACTTACACACAAAGCCTATACAGTGACACTTACACACACAAAGCTTATACAGAGACACTTACACACACATACAAAGCCTATACAGAAACACTTACACACAAAGCCTATACAGAGACACTTACACACAAAGCCTATACAGAGACACTTACACACACACACACACACAAAGCCTACACAGAGACACTTACACTCACGCACACTAAGCTTATACAGAGACACTTACACACAAAGCCTATACAGAGACACTTACACACACACACATACACGCACACAAAGCCTATACAGAGACACTTGCAAACAAAGCCTATACAGAGACACTTACACACAAAGCCTATACAGAGACACTTACACACACACACATAAAGCCAATACAGAGACACTTACATACACATAGCCTATACAGAGACACTTACACGAACAAAGCCTATACAGAGCCACTTACACACACACACAAAGCCTATACAGAGACACACACAAAGCCTATACAGAGACACACACAAAGCCTATACAGAGACATTTACACACACACACACACACACACACAGCCTATACAGAGACATACACGCACAAAGCTTATATAGAGACACTTACACACAAAGCCTATACAGAGACACATACACACACAAACAAAGCCTATACAGAGACACTTACACACACGCACGAAGCCTATACAGAGACACTTACACACACAAAGCCTATACAGAGACACTTACACACAAATCCTATACAGAGACACTTACACACACACACAAAGCTTATACAGACACTTACACACACACACACACACACGAAGCCTATACAGAGACACTTACACACACACAAAGCTTAAACAGAGACACTTACACACACAAAAAGCCTATACAGAGACACTTACACACACACACAAAGCCTATACAGAGACACACACACAAATCCTATACAGAGACACTTACACACCTCACACACACAAAGCTTATACATAGACATTTACACACACACACACAAAGCCTATACAGAGACACTTACACAAAAACAAAGCCTATACAGAGACACTTACACATACATACACAAAGCTTATGCAGAGACACTTACACACAAAGCCTATACAGAGATACTTACATACACAAAGCTTATACAGAGACTCTTACACACACACACACACAAAGCCTATACAGAGACACTTACACTCACGCACACTAAGGTTATACAGAGACACTTACACACAAACAAAGCCTATACAGAGACACTTACACACATACAAAGCCTATACAGAAACACTTACACACAAAGCCTAAACAGAGACACTTACACACAAAGCCTATACAGAGACTCTTACACACACACACACACAAAGCCTATACAGAGACACTTACACTCACGCACACTAAGGTTATACAGAGACACTTACACACAAAGCCTTTACAGAGACACTTACACACACACACATACACGCACACAAAGCCTATACAGAGACACTTACATACAAAGCCTTTAGAGAGACATTCACACACACAAAGCCTATACAGAGACACTTACACACACAAAGCTTATACAGAGACACTTACACACACACAAAGCCTATACAGAGACACACACACAAAGCCTATACAGAGACACTTACACACCACACACACACAAAGCTTATACATAGACACTTACACACACACAAAGCCTATACAGAGACACTTACACACACACAAAGCCTATACAGAGACACTTACACATACACACACAAAGCTTATGCAGAGACACTTACACACAAAGCCTATACAGAGACACTTACACACACACAAAGCTTATACAGAGACTCTTACACACACATACAAAGCCTATACAGAAACACTTAAACACAAAGCCTATACAGAGACACTTACACACAAAGCCTATACAGAGACACTTACACACACACAAAGCCTATGCAGAGACACTTACACACACGCACACTAAGCTTATACAGAGACACTTACACACAAAGAATATACAGAGACACTTACACACACACACATACACACACACAAAGCCTATAGAGACACTTACATAAAAACCTTTAGAGAGACATTCACACACACAAAGCCTATACAGAGACACTTACACACACAAAGCTTATACAGAGACACACACACAAAGCCTATACAGGGACACTTACACACACACAAAGCTTATACAGAGACACTTACACACACACACAAACCCTATACAGAGACTCTTCCACATTCACAATCAAAGCTTATGCAGAGACTCTTGCACACAAAGCCTATGCAGAGACACTTACACATACAAAGCCTATACAGAGACACTTACACACAAAGCCTATACAGAGACACACACAAAGCCTATACAGAGACACTTACACACACACACAAAACCTGTATAGAGACTTACACACACACAAAGCTTATACAGAGACACATACACACACAAAGCCTATACAGAGACACACACATACACACACAAAGCTTATGCAGAGACACTTACACACACACAGCTTATACAGAGACACTTACACACAAAGCCTATACAGAGACACTTACACACACACACATAAAGCGTATACAGAGACACTTACATACACACATACACACACAAAGCCTATACAGAGACACACACAAAGCCTATACAGAGACACTTACACACACACACAAAGCCTATACAGAGACTTACACACACAAAGCCTAAAAAGAGACACTTACACATAAACACAAAGCTTATGCAGAGACACAGAGACACTTACACACAAAGCCTATACAGAGACACTTACACACACAAAGCCTATACAGAGACACTTACACACACACACAAAGCCTATACAGAGACACACACAAAGCCTATACAGAGACATTTACACACACACACACACACAGCCTATACAGAGACATACACACACAAAGCTTATATAGAGACACTTACACACAAAGCCTATACAGAGACACTTACACACACATACAAAGCCTATACAGAGACACTTACACACACACAAAGCCTATACAGAGACACTTACGCACACAAAGCCTATACGGAGACACTTACACACAAAGCCTATACAGAGACACTTTCACACACACACAAAGCTTATACAGACACTTACACACACACACACACACACACACACACACACACACACACACGAAGCCTATACAGAGACACTTACACACACACAAAGCTTATACAGAGACACTTAGACACACAAAAAGCCTATACAGAGACACTTACACACACACACAAAGCCTATACAGAGACACACCTACAAAGCCTATACAGAGACACTTACACACCACACACACAAAGCTTATACATAGACACTTACACACACACACACACACACACAAAGCCTATACAGAGACACACACAAGGCCTATACAGAGACACTTACACACACACACAAAGCCTATACAGAGACTTACACACACACACAAAGCTTATACTGAGACAATTACACACAAAGCCTATACAGAGACACTTACACACACACAAAGCCTATAAAGAGACACTTACATATAAACACAAAGCTTATGCAGAGACACAGAGACACTTACACACAAAGCCTATACAGAGACACTAACACACACAAAGCCTATACAGAGCCACTTACACACACACACAAAGCCTATACAGAGACACACACAAAGCCTATACAGAGACACTTACACACACACACGCACACAGCCTATACAGAGACATAAACGCACAAAGCTTATATAGAGACACTTACACACAAAGCCTATACAGAGACACATACACACACATAAAAAGCCTATACAGAGACAGTTACACACACGCACGGAGCCTATACAGAGACACTTAAACACACAAAGCCTATACAGAGACACTTACACACAAAGCCTATACAGAGACACTTACACACACACACAAAGCTTATACAGACACTTACACACACACACACACACACACACACACACAAAGCCTATACAGAGACACTTACACACACACAAAGCTTATACAGAGACACTTACACACACAAAAAGCCTATACAGAGACACTTACACACACACACAAAGCCTATACAGATACACACACACATGCCTATACAGAGACACTTAAACACCTTACACACACAAAGCTTATACATAGACATTTACACACACACACACAAAGCCTATACAGAGACACTTACACACAAACAAAGCCTATACAGAGACACTTACACATACATACACAAAGCTTATGCAGAGACACTTACACACAAAGCCTATACAGAGATACTTACACACACAAAGCTTATACAGAGAAACTTACACACATACAAAGCCTATACAGAAACACTTACACACAAAGCCTAAACAGAGACACTTACACACAAAGCCTATAAAGAGACACTTACACACACACACACAAGCCTATACAGAGACACTTACACTCACGCACACTAAGGTTATACAGAGACACTTACACACAAACACACATACACGCACACAAAGCCTATACAGAGACACTTACATACAAAGCCTTTAGAGAGACATTCACACACACAAAGCCTATACAGAGACACTTACACACACAAAGCTTAAACAGAGACACTTACACACTCACAAAGCCTATACAGAGACACACACACAAAGCCTATACAGAGACACTTACACACCACACACACACAAAGCTTATACATAGACACTTACACACACAAACACAAAGCCTATACAGAGACACTTACACACACACAAAGCCTATACAGAGACACTTACACATACACACACAAAGCCTATGCAGAGACACTTACACACAAAGCCTATACAGTGACACTTACACACACAAAGCTTATACAGAGACACTTACACACACATACAAAGCCTATACAGAAACACTTACACACAAAGCCTATACAGAGACACTTACACACAAAGCCTATACAGAGACACTTACACACACACACACAAAGCCTACACAGAGACACTTACACTCACGCACACTAAGCTTATACAGAGACACTTACACACAAAGCCTATACAGAGACACTTACACACACACACACACATACACGCACACAAAGCCTATACAGAGACACTTGCAAACAAAGCCTATACAGAGACACTTACACACAAAGCCTATACAGAGACACTTACACACACACACATAAAGCCAATACAGAGACACTTACATACACATAGCCTATACAGAGACACTTACACGAACAAAGCCTATACAGAGCCACTTACACACACACACAAAGCCTATACAGAGACACACACAAAGCCTATACAGAGACACACACAAAGCCTATACAGAGACATTTACACACACACACACACACACACACACAGCCTATACAGAGACATACACGCACAAAGCTTATATAGAGACACTTACACACAAAGCCTATACAGAGACACATACACACACAAACAAAGCCTATACAGAGACACTTACACACACGCACGAAGCCTATACAGAGACACTTACACACACAAAGCCTATACAGAGACACTTACACACAAATCCTATACAGAGACACTTACACACACACAAAGCTTATACAGACACTTACACACACACACACACACACACACACACACACACACACACACACACACACACACACACACGAAGCCTATACAGAGACACTTACACACACACAAAGCTTAAACAGAGACACTTACACACACAAAAAGCCTATACAGAGACACTTACACACACACACAAAGCCTATACAGAGACACACACACAAATCCTATACAGAGACACTTACACACCTCACACACACAAAGCTTATACATAGACATTTACACACACACACACACAAAGCCTATACAGAGACACTTACACACAAACAAAGCCTATACAGAGACACTTACACATACATACACAAAGCTTATGCAGAGACACTTACACACAAAGCCTATACAGAGATACTTACATACACAAAGCTTATACAGAGACACTTACACACATACAAAGCCTATACAGAAACACTTACACACAAAGCCTAAACAGAGACACTTACACACAAAGCCTATACAGAGACTCTTACACACACACACACACACAAAGCCTATACAGAGACACTTACACTCACGCACACTAAGGTTATACAGAGACACTTACACAGAAAGCCTTTACAGTAGGGGTGTGCACCGGACACTTTTCGTGTTTTGTGTTTTGGTTTTGGATCTGGATCTTTCTTCGTGTTTTGGATCTGGATTGGTTTTGCCAAAACCACCCTTCCGTGTTTTGGGTTCTGGGTTTTGTGTTTTGGATCTGGATTTTTTCTTAAAAAATAAAAAAAAAACGCTAAAATCACATAAATGGGCCTTTTTTTGTTCCTACGCTATTAATAACCCCAATAACATTAATTTCCACTCATTTCCACTCTATTCTGAACACCTCACACCTCACAATATTGTTTTTAGGCCAAAAGGTTGTACCGAGGAAGCTGGATGACTATGCTAAGCGACACAAGGGGGCGGCACAAACACGTGGCCCATCTAGGAGTGGCACTGCAGTGGCAGACAGGAAGCCAATCAGCGTTATGGTGCCCATTTGCATGTAGCACGAACCCGGGAGATCCGTGCTACATGCATCTGTGTGATTGGCACAGAGCAATGACAGGTCCGTGAGACCCGTCTGTGCTGCTGTGGTAAAAAAAAAAAAAAAAACCTGTGTAAAAAAAGAAAAAAATGGCGTGCACCCCCCCAAAAAAGAGCAACCAGCCCCGGGCATTAGTAACCCAGTGCTGGGTGTGCTTAAATACAGGGGACAAACTACGTAGGGGTCCCCTGTACTTAAGCACAACCAGCACCGGGCTAGTCAGAACCAGCGCTGGTTGCCAAAATACGGGGGACAAACGACGTAGGGGTCCCCTGTATTCTGCGCAACCAGCTCTGGGCTCTGATCCGGTCCTGGTTCTGGAAATATAGGGGACAAAAAATGAGTAGGGTTCCCCTGTATGTTCCAGAACCAGCACTGGACTTTTTCTAGCGGGGGGCTGATGCCACAGCCAGGGGAGCCCTTTCACCGGGCCCCCCAGCCGCAGCATCAACCCTGACCGCTAGTCAGCCCAGGCCGGGGATCCCTGGAGAGCTGGGGACCCCCCCAATAAAGGGGTCACCCTCTCCAGGGCACCCCAGGCCCAGGCTGATAGCCCGGGGCTATCCCCGCCACCCCTGGTGGCGGTGGGTGGCGGGTTGATTGTGTGGTGTGGTGTAAATAAAGAATATCAAACATTGTCTTTACAAGTAGAACTGCAAGTCCCAGCAAGCCTGCCCCGCATGCTGGTACTTGGAGAACCACAAGTACCAGCATGCAGGGCATTAAGGGCCCACTAGTACCTGTAGTTCACCTGTAAAAAAAATGTTTAAAAAAACACAGGACACACACACCGTGACAGTATAAGTTTATTAAACATACATACACACACACACATGTACACATACTCACCTATGTAACCTGTAGCATCGGTCCACTTGTCCGGTAAAGTATCCCTAGGGGACCTGTGAAAAAAAACATACTCACCATCTCCTATGCGAGGTTCTGTCCTCTTCGTTCCAAAGTAGGCATCCCCGGACTTGGCAAAAAAAAAAAACGAAAACGCGATCCACGAACTTAGTACCGTTCTATAGAACGGTACTTCCCGAATGAGAGCTTAGCGGCGGGGTATCACCATGGAAACCCCGCTGCTAAGCGTTCATTGGCTGAGAGAGGTCATCTCCCGTCTCTCAGCCAATGAACGGCTCCCTCCATTGTAGTCAATGGTGGGAACCGCAGGGTAAACTTTAATAACCTTGCGGCTCCCAGCATTGACTACAATGGAGGGAGCCGTTCATTGGCTGAGAGAGACGGGAGATGGCCTCTCTCAGCCAATGAACGCTTAGCAGCGGGGTTTCCATGGTGATACCCCGCCGCTAAGCTCTCATTCGGGAAGTACCGTTCTATAGAACGGTACTAAGTTCGTGGATCGCGTTTTCGTTTTTTTTTTTTGCCAAGTCCGGGGATGCCTACTTTGGAACGAAGAGGACAGAACCTCGCATAGGAGATGGTGAGTATGTTTTTTTTCACAGGTCCCCTATGGATACTTTACCGGACAAGTGGACCGATGCTACAGGGTTACATAGGTGAGTATGTGTACATGTGTGTGTGTGTATGTATGTTTAATAAACTTATACTGTCACGGTGTGTGTGTCCTGTGTTTTTTTTAAACATTTTTTTACAGGTGAACTACAGGTACTAGTGGGCCCTTAATGCCCTGCATGCTGGTACTTGTGGTTCTCCAAGTACCAGCATGCGGGGCAGGCTTGCTGGGACTTGCAGTTCTACTTGTAAAGACAATGTTTGATATTCTTTATTTACACCACACCACACAATCAACCCGCCACCCACCGCCACCAGGGGTGGCGGGGATAGCCCCGGGCTATCAGCCTGGGCCTGGGGTGCCCTGGAGAGGGTGACCCCTTTATTGGGGGGGTCCCCAGCTCTCCAGGGATCCCCGGCCTGGGCTGACTAGCGGTCAGGGCTGATGCTGCGGCTGGGGGGCCCGGTGAAAGGGCTCCCCTGGCTGTGGCATCAGCCCCCCGCTAGAAAAAGTCCAGTGCTGGTTCTGGAACATACAGGGGAACCCTACTCATTTTTTTCCCCTGTATTTCCAGAACCAGGACCGGATCAGAGCCCAGAGCTGGTTGCGCAGAATACGGGGGACCCCTACGTCGTTTGTCCCCCGTATTTTGGCAACCAGCTCTGGTTCTGACTAGCCCGGTGCTGGTTGTGTTTAAGTACAGGGGACCCCTATGTCGTTTGTCCCCTGTATTTAAGCACACCCAGCACTGGGTCACTAATGCCCGGGGCTGGTTGCTCTTTTTTTGGGGGGGGGGCACGCCATTTTTTTCTCTTTTTACACAGGTTTTTTTTTTTTTATTTACCACAGCAGCACAGACGGGTCTCACGGACCCGTTAGTGCTCTGTGTCAATGACACAGATGCAAGTAGCACGGATCTCCTGGTCCGTGCGTGCATCTGTGTCATTGAAATACACAGCAGCACAGACGGGTCTCACTGACCCATCTGTGCTCTGTGTCACTGTCAATCACACAGATGCATGTAGCACGGATCTCACGAGTCCGTGCTACATGCAAATGAGCACCATAATGCTGATTGGCTGAGAGCCGTGACAGACGGCTCTGTCAGCCAATCAGCACTTTGCCCATTAAAGGCAAAGGCATTTTTTTTTAAATGGCCGCTCGAGGCAAAACCTCGAGATCCGACAGCAGATCTCGAGGTTTTGCCTCGGGAGAGGGATCCGGGGCAGACAGGGAGATCCGAGCTTGGGCTCGGATCGCCCCGGATCCCCGAAGTTCGGGTGGGTTCGGTTCTCAGGGAACCGAACCCGCTCATCCCTACTTTACAGAGACACTTACATACACACACATACACGCACACAAAGCCTATACAGAGACACTTACATACAAAGCCTTTAGAGAGACATTCACACACACAAAGCCTATACAGAGACACTTACACACACAAAGCTTATACAGAGACACTTACACACACACAAAGCCTATAAAGAGACACTTACATATAAACACAAAGCTTATGCAGAGACACAGAGACACTTACAAACAAAGCCTATACAGAGACACTAACACACACAAAGCCTATACAGAGCCACTTACACACACACACAAAGCCTATACAGAGACACACACAAAGCCTATACAGAGACACTTACACACACACACACGCACACAGCCTATACAGAGACATACACGCACAAAGCTTATATAGAGACACTTACACACAAAGCCTATACAGAGACACATACACACACATAAAAAGCCTATACAGAGACAGTTACACACACGCACGGAGCCTATACAGAGACACTTACACACACAAAGCCTATACAGAGACACTTACACACAAAGCCTATACAGAGACACTTACACACACACACAAAGCTTATACAGACACTTACACACACACACACACACACACACACACACACACGAAGCCTATACAGAGACACTTACACACACACAAAGCTTATACAGAGACACTTACACACACAAAAAGCCTATACAGAGACACTTACACACACACACAAAGCCTATACAGATACACACACACATGCCTATACAGAGACACTTAAACACCTTACACACACAAAGCTTATACATAGACATTTACACACACACACACACACACACACAAAGCCTATACAGAGACACTTACACACAAACAAAGCCTATACAGAGACACTTACACATACATACACAAAGCTTATGCAGAGACACTTACACACAAAGCCTATACAGAGATACTTACACACACAAAGCTTATACAGAGACACTTACACACATACAAAGCCTATACAGAAACACTTACACACAAAGCCTAAACAGAGACACTTACACACAAAGCCTATAAAGAGACACTTACACACACACACACACACAAGCCTATACAGAGACACTTACACTCACGCACACTAAGGTTATACAGAGACACTTACACACAAAGCCTATACAGAGACACTTACACACACACACATACACGCACACAAAGCCTATACAGAGACACTTACACACACAAAGCTTAAACAGAGACACTTACACACTCACAAAGCCTATACAGAGACACACACACAAAGCCTATACAGAGACACTTACACACCACACACACACAAAGCTTATACATAGACACTTACACACACACACAAAGCCTATACAGAGACACTTACACACACACAAAGCCTATACAGAGACACTTACACATACACACACAAAGCTTATGCAGAGATACTTACACACAAAGCCTATACAGAGACACTTACACACACACAAAGCTTATACAGAGACACTTACACACACATGCAAAGCCTATACAGAAACACTTAAACACAAAGCCTATACAGAGACACTTACACACAAAGCCTATACAGAGACACTTACACACACACAAAGCCTATACAGAGACACTTACACACACGCACACTAAGCTTATACAGAGACACTTACAGAGAAAGCCTATACAGAGACACTTACACACACACACATACACACACACAAAGCCTATACAGAGACACTTACATAACAACCTTTAGAGAGACATTCACACACACAAAGCCTATACAGAGACACTTACACACACAAAGCTTATACAGAGACACACACACAAAGCCTATACAGAGACACTTACACACACACAAAGCTTATACAGAGACACTTACACACACACACAAACCCTATACAGAGACTCTTCCACATTCACAATCAAAGCTTATGCAGAGACTCTTGCACACAAAGCCTATGCAGAGACACTTACACACACAAAGCCTATACAGAGACACTTACACACAAAGCCTATACAGAGACACACACAAAGCCTATACAGAGACACTTACACACACACACAAAACCTGTATAGAGACTTACACACACACAAAGCTTATACACAGACACACACATACACACACAAAGCTTATGCAGAGACACTTACACACAAATCCTATACAGAGACACTTACACACACACACAAAGCTTATACAGACACTTACACACACACACACACACACACACACACACACACACACACACGAAGCCTATACAGAGACACTTACACACACACAAAGCTTAAACAGAGACACTTACACACACAAAAAGCCTATACAGAGACACTTACACACACACACAAAGCCTATACAGAGACACACACACAAATCCTATACAGAGACACTTACACACCTCACACACACAAAGCTTATACATAGACATTTACACACACACACACACAAAGCCTATACAGAGACACTTACACACAAACAAAGCCTATACAGAGACACTTACACATACATACACAAAGCTTATGCAGAGACACTTACACACAAAGCCTATACAGAGATACTTACATACACAAAGTTTATACAGAGACACTTACATACATACAATGCCTATACAGAAACACTTACACACAAAGCCTAAACAGAGACACTTACACACAAAGCCTATACAGAGACTCTTACACACACACACACACAAAGCCTATACAGAGACACTTACACTCACGCACACTAAGGTTATACAGAGACACTTACACACAAAGCCTTTACAGAGACACTTACACACACACACATACACGCACACAAAGCCTATACAGAGACACTTACATACAAAGCCTTTAGAGAGACATTCACACACACAAAGCCTATACAGAGACACTTACACACACAAAGCTTATACAGAGACACTTACACACACAAAGCCTATACAGAGACACACACACAAAGCCTATACAGAGACACTTACACACCACACACACACAAAGCTTATACATAGACACTTACACACACACACAAAGCCTATACAGAGACACTTACACACACACAAAGCCTATACAGAGACACTTACACATACACACACAAAGCTTATGCAGAGACACTTACACACAAAGCCTATACAGAGACACTTACACACACACAAAGCTTATACAGAGACTCTTACACACACATACAAAGCCTATACAGAAACACTTAAACACAAAGCCTATACAGAGACACTTACACACAAGGCCTATACAGAGACACTTACACACACACAAAGCCTATGCAGAGACACTTACACACACGCACACTAAGTTTATACAGAGACACTTACACACAAAGAATATACAGAGACACTTACACACACACATACACACACACAAAGCCTATACAGAGACACTTACATAAAAACCTTTAGAGAGACATTCACACACACAAAGCCTATACAGAGACACTTACACACACAAAGCTTATACAGAGACACACACACAAAGCCTATACAGAGACACTTACACACACACAAAGCTTATACAGAGACACTTACACACACACACAAACCCTATACAGAGACTCTTCCACATTCACAATCAAAGCTTATGCAGAGACTCTTGCACACAAAGCCTATGCAGAGACACTTACACATACAAAGCCTATACAGAGACACTTACACACAAAGCCTATACAGAGACACACACAAAGCCTATACAGAGACACTTACACACACACACAAAACCTGTATAGAGACTTACACACACACAAAGCTTATACAGAGACACATACACACACAAAGCCTATACAGAGACACACACATACACACACAAAGCTTATGCAGAGACACTTACACACACACAGCTTATACAGAGACACTTACACACAAAGCCTATACAGAGACACTTACACACACACACATAAAGCGTATACAGAGACACTTACATACACACATACACACACAAAGCCTATACAGAGACACACACAAAGCCTATACAGAGACACTTACACACACACACAAAGCCTATACAGAGACTTACACACACAAAGCCTAAAAAGAGACACTTACACATAAACACAAAGCTTATGCAGAGACACAGAGACACTTACACACAAAGCCTATACAGAGACACTTACACACACAAAGCCTATACAGAGCCACTTACACACACACACAATGCCTATACAGAGACACACACAAAGCCTATACAGAGACACTTACACACACACACACACACACACAGCCTATACAGAGACATACACACACAAAGCTTATATAGAGACACTTACACACAAAGCCTATACAGAGACACTTACACACACATACAAAGCCTATACAGAGACACTTACACACACACAAAGCCTATACAGAGACACTTACGCACACAAAGCCTATACAGAGACACTTACACACAAAGCCTATACAGAGACACTTTCACACACACACAAAGCTTATACAGACACTTACACACACACACACACACACGAAACCTATACAGAGACACTTACACACACACACAAAGCTTATACAGAGACACTTAGACACACAAAAAGCCTATACAGAGACACTTACACACACACACAAAGCCTATACAGAGACACACACACAAAGCCTATACAGAGACACTTACACACCACACACACACAAAGCTAATACATAGACACTTACACACACACACACACACACACACACACACACACAAAGCCTATACAGAGACACACACAAGGCCTATACAGAGACACTTACACACACACACAAAGCCTATACAGAGACTTACACACACACACAAAGCTTATACCGAGACACTTACACACAAAGCCTATACAGAGACACTTACACACACAAAGCCTATAAAGAGACACTTACATATAAACACAAAGCTTATGCAGAGACACAGAGACACTTACACACAAAGCCTATACAGAGACACTTACACACACAAAGCCTATACAGAGCCACTTACACACACACACAAAGCCTATACAGAGACACACACAAAGCCTATACAGAGACACTTACACACACACACACACACACACACACACACACAGCCTATACAGAGACATACACGCACAAAGCTTATATAGAGACACTTACACACAAAGCCTATACAGAGACATATACACACACATACAAAGCCTATACAGAGACACTTACACACATGCACGGAGCCTATACAGAGACACACACACAAAGCCTATACAGAGACACTTAAACACACAAAGCCTATTCAGAGACACTTACACACAAAGCCTATACAGAGACACTTACACACACACACAAAGCTTATACAGACACTTACACACACACACACACACACACGAAGCCTATACAGAGACACTTACACACACACAAAGCTTATACAGAGACACTTACACACACAGAAAGCCTATACAGAGACACTTACACACACAAAGCCTATAAAGAGACACTTACATATAAACACAAAGCTTATGCAGAGACACAGAGACACTTACACACAAAGCCTATACAGAGACACTTACACACACAAAGCCTATACAGAGCCACTTACACACACACACAAAGCCTATACAGAGACACACACAAAGCCTATACAGAGACACTTACACACACACACACACACACACACACAGCCTATACAGAGACATACACGCACAAAGCTTATATAGAGACACTTACACACAAAGCCTATACAGAGACATATACACACACATACAAAGCCTATACAGAGACACTTACACACACGCACGGAGCCTATACAGAGACACACACACAAAGCCTATACAGAGACACTTAAACACACAAAGCCTATTCAGAGACACTTACACACAAAGCCTATACAGAGACACTTACACACACACAAAGCTTATACAGACACTTACACACACACACACACACACACGAAGCCTATACAGAGACACTTACACACACACAAAGCTTATACAGAGACACTTACACACACAGAAAGCCTATACAGAGACACTTACACAGGCACACAAAGCCTATACAGAGACACACACACAAAGCCTATACAGAGACACTTAAACACCTTAAACACACAAAGCTTATACATAGACATTTACACACACACACACACAAAGCCTATACAGAGACACTTACACACAAACAAAGCCTATACAGAGACACTTACACATACATACACAAAGCTTATGCAGAGACACTTACACACAAAGCCTATACAGAGATACTTACACACACAAAGCTTATACAGAGACACTTACACACATACAAAGCCTATACAGAAACACTTACACACAAAGCCTAAACAGAGACACTTACACACAAAGTCTATAAAGAGACACTTACACACACACACACACAAAGCCTATACAGAGACACTTACACTCACGCACACTAAGGTTATACATAGACACTTACACACAAAGCCTATACAGAGACACTTACACACACACACATACACGCACACAAAGCCTATACAGAGACACTTACATACAAAGCCTTTAGAGAGACATTCACACACACAAAGCCTATACAGAGACACTTACACACACAAAGCTTAAACAGAGACACTTACACACACACAAAGCCTATACAGAGACACACACAGAAAGCCTATACAGAGACACTTACACACCACACACACACAAAGCTTATACATAGACACTTACACACACAAAGCCTATACAGAGACACTTACACACACACAAAGCCTATACAGAGACACTTACACATACACACACAAAGCTTATGCAGAGACACTTACACACAAAGCCTATACAGGGACACTTACACACACACAAAGCTTATACAGAGACACTTACACACACATACAAAGCCTATACAGAAACACTTAAACACAAAGCCTATACAGAGACACTTACACACAAAGCCTATACAGAGACACTTACACACACACAAAGCCTATGCAGAGACACTTACACACACGCACACTAAGCTTATACAGAGACACTTACACACAAAGCCTATACAGAGACACTTACACACACACACATACACAAACACAAAGCCTATACAGAGACACTTACATAAAAACCTTTAGAGAGACATTCACACACACAAAGCCTATACAGAGACACTTACACACACACAAAGCCTATACAGAGACACTTACACATACACACACAAAGCTTATGCAGAGACACTTACACACAAAGCCTATACAGAGACACTTACACACACACAAAGCTTATACAGAGACACTTACACACACATACAAAGCCTATACAGAAACACTTAAACACAAAGCCTATACAGAGACACTTACACACAAAGCCTATACAGAGACACTTACACACACACAAAGCCTATGCAGAGACACTTACACACACGCACACTAAGCTTATACAGAGACACTTACACACAAAGCCTATACAGAGACACTTACACACACACACATACACACACACAATGCCTATACAGAGACACTTACATAAAAACCTTTAGAGAGACATTCACACACACAAAGCCTATACAGAGACACTGACACACACAAAGCTTATACAGAGACACACACACAAAGCCTATACAGAGACACTTACACACACACAAAGCTTATACAGAGACACTTACACACACACACAAACCCTATACAGAGACTCTTCCACATTCACAATCAAAGCTTATGCAGAGACTCTTGCACACAAAGCCTATGCAGAGACACTTACACATACAAAGCCTATACAGAGACACTTACACACAAAGCCTATACAGAGACACACACAAAGCCTATACAGAGACACTTACACACACACACAAAACCTGTATAGAGACTTACACACACACAAAGCTTATACAGAGACACATACACACACAAAGCCTATACAGAGACACACACATAAACACACAAAGCTTATGCAGAGACACTTACACACACACAGCTTATACAGAGACACTTACACACAAAGCCTATACAGAGACACTTACACACACACACATAAAGCGTATACAGAGACACTTACATACACACATACACACACAAAGCCTATACAGAGACACACACAAAGCCTATACAGAGACACTTACACACACACACAAAGCCTATACAGAGACTTACACACACAAAGCCTAAAAAGAGACACTTACACATAAACACAAAGCTTATGCAGAGACACAGAGACACTTACACACAAAGCCTATACAGAGACACTTACACACACAAAGCCTATACAGAGACACTTACACACACACACAAAGCCTATACAGAGACACACACAAAGCCTATACAGAGACATTTACACACACACACACACAGCCTATACAGAGACATACACACACAAAGCTTATATAGAGACACTTACACACAAAGCCTATACAGAGACACTTACACACACATACAAAGCCTATACAGAGACACTTACACACACACAAAGCCTATACAGAGACACTTACGCACACAAAGCCTATACGGAGACACTTACACACAAAGCCTATACAGAGACACTTTCACACACACACAAAGCTTATACAGACACTTACACACACACACACACACACACGAAGCCTATACAGAGACACTTACACACACACAAAGCTTATACAGAGACACTTAGACACACAAAAAGCCTATACAGAGACACTTACACACACACACAAAGCCTATACAGAGACACACCTACAAAGCCTATACAGAGACACTTACACACCACACACACACAAAGCTTATACATAGACACTTACACACACACACACAAAGCCTATACAGAGACACACACAAGGCCTATACAGAGACACTTACACACACACAAAGCCTATACAGAGACTTACACACACACACAAAGCTTATACTGAGACACTTACACACAAAGCCTATACAGAGACACTTACACACACACAAAGCCTATAAAGAGACACTTACATATAAACACAAAGCTTATGCAGAGACACAGAGACACTTACACACAAAGCCTATACAGAGACACTAACACACACAAAGCCTATACAGAGCCACTTACACACACACACAAAGCCTATACAGAGACACACACAAAGCCTATACAGAGACACTTACACACACACACGCACACAGCCTATACAGAGACATACACGCACAAAGCTTATATAGAGACACTTACACACAAAGCCTATACAGAGACACATACACACACATAAAAAGCCTATACAGAGACAGTTACACACACGCACGGAGCCTATACAGAGACACTTACACACACAAAGCCTATACAGAGACACTTACACACAAAGCCTATACAGAGACACTTACACACACACACAAAGCTTATACAGACACTTACACACACACACACACACACAAACGAAGCCTATACAGAGACACTTACACACACACAAAGCTTATACAGAGACACTTACACACACAAAAAGCCTATACAGAGACACTTACACACACACACAAAGCCTATACAGATACACACACACATGCCTATACAGAGACACTTAAACACCTTACACACACAAAGCTTATACATAGACATTTACACACACACACACACACACACAAAGCCTATACAGAGACACTTACACACAAACAAAGCCTATACAGAGACACTTACACATACATACACAAAGCTTATGCAGAGACACTTACACACAAAGCCTATACAGAGATACTTACACACACAAAGCTTATACAGAGACACTTACACACATACAAAGCCTATACAGAAACACTTACACACAAAGCCTAAACAGAGACACTTACACACAAAGCCTATAAAGAGACACTTACACACACACACACACACAAGCCTATACAGAGACACTTACACTCATGCACACTAAGGTTATACAGAGACACTTACACACAAAGCCTATACAGAGACACTTACACACACACACATACACGCACACAAAGCCTATACAGAGACACATACATACAAAGCCTTTAGAGAGACATTCACACACACAAAGCCTATACAGAGACACTTACACACACAAAGCTTAAACAGAGACACTTACACACTCACAAAGCCTATACAGAGACACACACACAAAGCCTATACAGAGACACTTACACACCACACACACACAAAGCTTATACATAGACACTTACACACACACACAAAGCCTATACAGAGACACTTACACACACACAAAGCCTATACAGAGACACTTACACATACACACACAAAGCTTATGCAGAGATACTTACACACAAAGCCTATACAGAGACACTTACACACACACAAAGCTTATACAGAGACACTTACACACACATACAAAGCCTATACAGAAACACTTAAACACAAAGCCTATACAGAGACACTTACACACAAAGCCTATACAGAGACACTTACACACACACAAAGCCTATACAGAGACACTTACACACACGCACACTAAGCTTATACAGAGACACTTACACAGAAAGCCTATACAGAGACACTTACACACACACACATACACACACACAAAGCCTATACAGAGACACTTACATAAAAACCTTTAGAGAGACATTCACACACACAAAGCCTATACAGAGACACTTACACACACAAAGCTTATACAGAGACACACACACAAAGCCTATACAGAGACACTTACACACACACAAAGCTTATACAGAGACACTTACACACACACACAAACCCTATACAGAGACTCTTCCACATTCACAATCAAAGCTTATGCAGAGACTCTTGCACACAAAGCCTATGCAGAGACACTTACACACACAAAGCCTATACAGAGACACTTACACACAAAGCCTATACAGAGACACACACAAAGCCTATACAGAGACACTTACACACACACACAAAACCTGTATAGAGACTTACACACACACAAAGCTTATACACAGACACATACACACACAAAGCCTATACAGAGACACACACATACACACACAAAGCTTATGCAGAGACACTTACACACACACAGCTTATACAGAGACACTTACACACAAAGCCTATACAGAGACACTTACACACACACACACATAAAGCCTATACAGAGACACTTACATACACACATACACACACAAAGCCTATACAGAGACACACACAAAGAGTATACAGAGACACTTACACACACACACAAAGCCTATACAGAGACATACACACACACAAAGCCTAAAAAGAGACACTTACACATAAACACAAAGCTTATGCAGAGACACAGAGACACTTACACACAAAGCCTATACAGAGACACTTACACACACAAAGCCTATACAGAGACACTTACACACACACACAAAGCCTATACAGAGACACACACAAAGCCTATACAGAGACACTTACACACACACACACACACACACACACAGCCTATACAGAGACATACACACACAAAGCTTATATAGAGACACTTACACACAAAGCCTATACAGAGACACTTACACACACATACAAAGCCTATACAGAGACACTTACACACACACAAAGCCTATACAGAGACACTTACATACAAAGCCTTTAGAGAGACATTCACACACACAAAGCCTATACAGAGACACTTACACACACAAAGCTTAAACAGAGACACTTACACACACACAAAGCCTATACAGAGACACACACACAAAGCCTATACAGAGACACTTACACACCACACACACACAAAGCTTATACATAGACACTTACACACACACACAAAGCCTATACAGAGACACTTACACACACACAAAGCCTATACAGAGACACTTACACATACACACACAAAGCTTATGCAGAGACACTTACACACAAAGCCTATACAGAGACACTTACACACACACAAAGCTTATACAGAGACACTTACACACACATACAAAGCCTATACAGAAACACTTAAACACAAAGCCTATACAGAGACACTTACACACAAAGCCTATACAGAGACACTTACACACACACAAAGCCTATGCAGAGACACTTACACACACGCACACTAAGCTTATACAGAGACACTTACACACAAAGCCTATACAGAGACACTTACACACACACACATACACACACACAAAGCCTTTACAGAGACACTTACATAAAAACCTTTAGAGAGACATTCACACACACAAAGCCTATACAGAGACACTTACACACACAAAGCTTATACAGAGACACACACACAAAGCCTATACAGAGACACTTACACACACACAAAGCTTATACAGAGACACTTACACACACACAAACCCTATACAGAGACTCTTCCACATTCACAATCAAAGCTTATGCAGAGACTCTTGCACACAAAGCCTATGCAGAGACACTTACACATACAAAGCCTATACAGAGACACTTACACACAAAGCCTATACAGAGACACACACAAAGCCTATACAGAGACACTTACACACACACAAAACCTGTATAGAGACTTACACACACACAAAGCTTATACAGAGACACATACACACACAAAGCCTATACAGAGACACACACATACACACACAAAGCTTATGCAGAGACACTTACACACACACAGCTTATACAGAGACACTTACACACAAAGCCTATACAGAGACACTTACACACACACACATAAAGCGTATACAGAGACACTTACATACACACATACACACACAAAGCCTATACAGAGACACACACAAAGCCTATACAGAGACACTTACACACACACACAAAGCCTATACAGAGACTTACACACACAAAGCCTAAAAAGAGACACTTACACATAAACACAAAGCTTATGCAGAGACACAGAGACACTTACACACAAAGCCTATACAGAGACACTTACACACACAAAGCCTATACAGAGACACTTACACACACACACAAAGCCTATACAGAGACACACACAAAGCCTATACAGAGACATTTACACACACACACACACAGCCTATAGAGAGACATACACACACAAAGCTTATATAGAGACACTTACACACAAAGCCTATACAGAGACACTTACACACACATACAAAGCCTATACAGAGACACTTACACACACACAAAGCCTATACAGAGACACTTACGCACACAAAGCCTATACGGAGACACTTACACCACAAAGCCTATACAGAGACACTTTCACACACACACAAAGCTTATACAGACACTTACACACACACACACACACACACGAAGCCTATACAGAGACACTTACACACACACAAAGCTTATACAGAGACACTTAGACACACAAAAAGCCTATACAGAGACACTTACACACACACACAAAGCCTATACAGAGACACACCTACAAAGCCTATACAGAGACACTTACACACCACACACACACAAAGCTTATACATAGACACTTACACACACACACACACACACACACACACACACACAAAGCCTATACAGAGACACACACAAGGCCTATACAGAGACACTTACACACACACACAAAGCCTATACAGAGACTTACACACACACACAAAGCTTATACTGAGACACTTACACACAAAGCCTATACAGAGACACTTACACACACACAAAGCCTATAAAGAGACACTTACATATAAACACAAAGCTTATGCAGAGACACAGAGACACTTACACACAAAGCCTATACAGAGACACTAACACACACAAAGCCTATACAGAGCCACTTACACACACACACAAAGCCTATACAGAGACACACACAAAGCCTATACAGAGACACTTACACACACACACGCACACAGCCTATACAGAGACATACACGCACAAAGCTTATATAGAGACACTTACACACAAAGCCTATACAGAGACACATACACACACATAAAAAGCCTATACAGAGACAGTTACACACACGCACGGAGCCTATACAGAGACACTTACACACACAAAGCTTATACAGAGACACTTACACACAAAGCCTATACAGAGACACTTACACACACACACAAAGCTTATACAGACACTTACACACACACACACACACACACACACACACACACACACACACGAAGCCTATACAGAGACACTTACACACACACAAAGCTTATACAGAGACACTTACACACACAAAAAGCCTATACAGAGACACTTACACACACACACAAAGCCTATACAGATACACACACACATGCCTATACAGAGACACTTAAACACCTTACACACACAAAGCTTATACATAGACATTTACACACACACACACACAAAGCCTATACAGAGACACTTACACACAAACAAAGCCTATACAGAGACACTTACACATACATACACAAAGCTTATGCAGAGACACTTACACACAAAGCCTATACAGAGATACTTACACACACAAAGCTTATACAGAGACACTTACACACATACAAAGCCTATACAGAAACACTTACACACAAAGCCTAAACAGAGACACTTACACACAAAGCCTATAAAGAGACACTTACACACACACACACACACACAAGCCTATACAGAGACACTTACACTCACGCACACTAAGGTTATACAGAGACACTTACACACAAAGCCTATACAGAGACACTTACACACACACACATACACGCACACAAAGCCTATACAGAGACACTTACATACAAAGCCTTTAGAGAGACATTCACACACACAAAGCCTATACAGAGACACTTACACACACAAAGCTTAAACAGAGACACTTACACACTCACAAAGCCTTTACAGAGACACACACACAAAGCCTATACAGAGACACTTACACACCACACACACACAAAGCTTATACATAGACACTTACACACACACACAAAGCCTATACAGAGACACTTACACACACACAAAGCCTATACAGAGACACTTACACATACACACACAAAGCTTATGCAGAGATACTTACACACAAAGCCTATACAGAGACACTTACACACACACAAAGCTTATACAGAGACACTTACACACACATACAAAGCCTATACAGAAACACTTAAACACAAAGCCTATACAGAGACACTTACACACAAAGCCTATACAGAGACACTTACACACACACAAAGCCTATACAGAGACACTTACACACACGCACACTAAGCTTATACAGAGACACTTACACAGAAAGCCTATACAGAGACACTTACACACACACACATACACACACACAAAGCCTATACAGAGACACTTACATAAAAACCTTTAGAGAGACATTCACACACACAAAGCCTATACAGAGACACTTACACACACAAAGCTTATACAGAGACACACACACAAAGCCTATACAGAGACACTTACACACACACAAAGCTTATACAGAGACACTTACACACACACACAAACCCTATACAGAGACTCTTCCACATTCACAATCAAAGCTTATGCAGAGACTCTTGCACACAAAGCCTATGCAGAGACACTTACACACACAAAGCCTATACAGAGACACTTACACACAAAGCCTATACAGAGACACACACAAAGCCTATACAGAGACACTTACACACACACAAAACCTGTATAGAGACTTACACACACACAAAGCTTATACACAGACACATACACACACAAAGCCTATACAGAGACACACACATACAAACACAAAGCTTATGCAGAGACACTTACACACACACAGCTTATACAGAGACACTTACACACAAAGCCTATACAGAGACACTTACACACACACACATAAAGCCTATACAGAGACACTTACATACACACATACACACACAAAGCCTATACAGAGACACACACAAAGAGTATACAGAGACACTTACACACACACACAAAGCCTATACAGAGACATACACACACACAAAGCCTAAAAAGAGACACTTACACATAAACACAAAGCTTATGCAGAGACACAGAGACACTTACACACAAAGCCTATACAGAGACACTTACACACACAAAGCCTATACAGACCCACTTACACACACACACAAAGCCTATACAGAGACACACACAAAGCCTATACAGAGACACTTACACACACACACACACACACAGCCTATACAGAGACATACACACACAAAGCTTATATAGAGACACTTACACACAAAGCCTATACAGAGACACTTACACACACATACAAAGCCTATACAGAGACACTTACACACACACAAAGCCTATACAGAGACACTTACGCACACAAAGCCTATACGGAGACACTTACACACAAAGCCTATACAGAGACACTTTCACACACACACAAAGCTTATACAGACACTTACACACACACACACACACACACACACACACACGAAACCTATACAGAGACACTTACACACACACAAAGCTTATACAGAGACACTTAGACACACAAAAAGCCTATACAGAGACACTTACACACACACACAAAGCCTATACAGAGACACACACACAAAGCCTATACAGAGACACTTACACACCACACACACACAAAGCTAATACATAGACACTTACACACACACACACACACACACACACACACACACACACACACACACACACAAAGCCTATACAGAGACACACACAAGGCCTATACAGAGACACTTACACACACACACAAAGCCTATACAGAGACTTACACACACACACAAAGCTTATACTGAGACACTTACACACAAAGCCTATACAGAGACACTTACACACACACAAAGCCTATAAAGAGACACTTACATATAAACACAAAGCTTATGCAGAGACACAGAGACACTTACACACAAAGCCTATACAGAGACACTTACACTCACAAAGCCTATACAGAGCCACTTACACACACACACAAAGCCTATACAGAGACACACACAAAGCCTATACAGAGACACTTACACACACACACACACAGCCTATACAGAGACATACACGCACAAAGCTTATATAGAGACACTTACACACAAAGCCTATACAGAGACATATACACACACATACAAAGCCTATACAGAGACACTTACACACACGCACGGAGCCTATACAGAGACACACACACAAAGCCTATACAGAGACACTTAAACACACAAAGCCTATTCAGAGACACTTACACACAAAGCCTATACAGAGACACTTACACACACACACAAAGCTTATACAGACACTTACACACACACACACACGAAGCCTATACAGAGACACTTACACACACACAAAGCTTATACAGAGACACTTACACACACAACAAGCCTATACAGAGACACTTACACACGCACACAAAGCCTATACAGAGACACACACACAAAGCCTATACAGAGACACTTAAACACCTTAAACACACAAAGCTTATATATAGACATTTACACACACACACAAAGCCTATACAGAGACACTTACACACAAACAAAGCCTATACAGAGACACTTACAAATACATACACAAAGATTATGCAGAGACACTTTCACACAAAGCCTATACAGAGATACTTACACACACAAAGCTTATACAGAGACACTTACACACATACAAAGCCTATACAGAAACACTTACACACAAAGCCTAAACAGAGACACTTACACACAAAGTCTATAAAGAGACACTTACACACACACACACACACAAAGCCTATACAGAGACACTTACACTCACGCACACTAAGGTTATACATAGACACTTACACACAAAGCCTATACAGAGACACTTACACACACACACATACACGCACACAAAGCCTATACAGAGACACTTACATACAAAGCCTTTAGAGAGACATTCACACACACAAAGCCTATACAGAGACACTTACACACACAAAGCTTAAACAGAGACACTTACACACACACAAAGCCTATACAGAGACACACACACAAAGCCTATACAGAGACACTTACACACCACACACACACAAAGCTTATACATAGACACTTACACACACACACAAAGCCTATACAGAGACACTTACACACACACAAAGCCTATACAGAGACACTTACACATACACACACAAAGCTTATGCAGAGACACTTACACACAAAGCCTATACAGAGACACTTACACACACACAAAGCTTATACAGAGACACTTACACACACATACAAAGCCTATACAGAAACACTTAAACACAAAGCCTATACAGAGACACTTACACACAAAGCCTATACAGAGACACTTACACACACACAAAGCCTATGCAGAGACACTTACACACACGCACACTAAGCTTATACAGAGACACTTACACACAAAGCCTATACAGAGACACTTACACACACACACATACACACACACAAAGCCTATACAGAGACACTTACATAAAAACCTTTAGAGAGACATTCACACACACAAAGCCTATACAGAGACACTTACACACACAAAGCTTATACAGAGACACACACACAAAGCCTATACAGAGACACTTACACACACACAAAGCTTATACAGAGACACTTACACACACACACAAACCCTATACAGAGACTCTTCCACATTCACAATCAAAGCTTATGCAGAGACTCTTGCACACAAAGCCTATGCAGAGACACTTACACATACAAAGCCTATACAGAGACACTTACACACAAAGCCTATACAGAGACACACACAAAGCCTATACAGAGACACTTACACACACACACAAAACCTGTATAGAGACTTACACACACACAAAGCTTATACAGAGACACATACACACACAAAGCCTATACAGAGACACACACATACACACACAAAGCTTATGCAGAGACACTTATACACACACAGCTTATACAGAGACACTTACACACAAAGCCTATACAGAGACACTTACACACACACACATAAAGCGTATACAGAGACACTTACATACACACATACACACACAAAGCCTATACAGAGACACACACAAAGCCTATACAGAGACACTTACACACACACACAAAGCCTATACAGAGACTTACACACACAAAGCCTAAAAAGAGACACTTACACATAAACACAAAGCTTATGCAGAGACACAGAGACACTTACACACAAAGCCTATACAGAGACACTTACACACACAAAGCCTATACAGAGACACTTACACACACACACAAAGCCTATACAGAGACACACACAAAGCCTATACAGAGACATTTACACACACACACACACACAGCCTATACAGAGACATACACACACAAAGCTTATATAGAGACACTTACACACAAAGCCTATACAGACAGAGACACTTACACACACATACAAAGCCTATACAGAGACACTTACACACACTCAAAGCCTATACAGAGACACTTACGCACACAAAGCCTATACGGAGACACTTACACACAAAGCCTATACAGAGACACTTTCACACACACACAAAGCTTATACAGACACTTACACACACACACACACACGAAGCCTATACAGAGACACTTACACACACACAAAGCTTATACAGAGACACTTAGACACACAAAAAGCCTATACAGAGACACTTACACACACACACAAAGCCTATACAGAAACACACCTACAAAGCCTATACAGAGACACTTACACACCACACACACACAAAGCTTATACATAGACACTTACACACACACACACACACACACACACACACACACACACACACACACACACAAAGCCTATACAGAGACACACACAAGGCCTATACAGAGACACTTACACACACACACAAAGCCTATACAGAGACTTACACACACACACAAAGCTTATACTGAGACACTTACACACAAAGCCTATACAGAGACACTTACACACACAGAAAGCCTATAAAGAGACACTTACATATAAACACAAAGCTTATGCAGAGACACAGAGACACTTACACACAAAGCCTATACAGAGACACTAACACACACAAAGCCTATACAGAGCCACTTACACACACACACAAAGCCTATACAGAGACACACACAAAGCCTATACAGAGACACTTACACACACACGCACACAGCCTATACAGAGACATACACGCACAAAGCTTATATAGAGACACTTACACACAAAGCCTATACAGAGACACATACACACACATAAAAAGCCTATACAGAGACAGTTACACACACGCACGGAGCCTATACAGAGACACTTACACACACAAAGCCTATACAGAGACACTTACACACAAAGCCTATACAGAGACACTTACACACACACAAAGCTTATACAGACACTTACACACACACACACACACACACACACACACACACACACACACACGAAGCCTATACAGAGACACACACACACAAAGCTTATACAGAGACACTTACACACAAAAAAAGCCTATACAGAGACACTTACACACACACACAAAGCCTATACAGATACACACACACATGCCTATACAGAGACACTTAAACACCTTACACACACAAAGCTTATACATAGACATTTACACACACACACACACACAAAGCCTATACAGAGACACTTACACACAAACAAAGCCTATACAGAAACACTTACACATACATACACAAAGCTTATGCAGAGACACTTACACACAAAGCCTATACAGAGATACATACACACACAAAGCTTATACAGAGACACTTACACACATACAAAGCCTATACAGAAACACTTACACACAAAGCCTAAACAGAGACACTTACACACAAAGCCTATAAAGAGACACTTACACACACACAAGCCTATACAGAGACACTTACACTCACGCACACTAAGGTTATACAGAGACACTTACACACAAAGCCTATACAGAGACACTTACACACACACACATACACGCACACAAAGCCTATACAGAGACACTTACATACAAAGCCTTTAGAGAGACATTCACACACACAAAGCCTATACAGAGACACTTACACACACAAAGCTTAAACAGAGACACTTACACACTCACAAAGCCTATACAGAGACACACACACAAAGCCTATACAGAGACACTTACACACCACACACACACAAAGCTTATACATAGACACTTACACACACACACAAAGCCTATACAGAGACACTTACACACACAAAGCCTATACAGAGACACTTACACATACAAACACAAAGCTTATGCAGAGATACTTACACACAAAGCCTATACAGAGACACTTACACACACACAAAGCTTATACAGAGACACTTACACACACATACAAAGCCTATACAGAAACACTTAAACACAAAGCCTATACAGAGACACTTACACACAAAGCCTATACAGAGACACTTACACACACACAAAGCCTATACAGAGACACTTACACACACGCACACTAAGCTTATACAGAGACACTTACACAGAAAGCCTATACAGAGACACTTACACACACACACATACACACACACAAAGCCTATACAGAGACACTTACATAAAAACCTTTAGAGAGACATTCACACACACAAAGCCTATACAGAGACACTTACACACACAAAGCTTATACAGAGACACACACACAAAGCCTATACAGAGACACTTACACACACACAAAGCTTATACAGAGACACTTACACACACACACAAACCCTATACAGAGACTCTTCCACATTCACAATCAAAGCTTATGCAGAGACTCTTGCACACAAAGCCTATGCAGAGACACTTACACACACAAAGCCTATACAGAGACACTTACACACAAAGCCTATACAGAGACACACACAAAGCCTATACAGAGACACTTACACACACACACACACAAAACCTGTATAGAGACTTACACACACACACAGCTTATACACAGACACATACACACACAAAGCCTATACAGAGACACACACATACACAAACAAAGCTTATGCAGAGACACTTACACACACACAGCTTATACAGAGACACTTACACACAAAGCCTATACAGAGACACTTACACACACACACATAAAGCCTATACAGAGACACTTACATACACACATACACACACAAAGCCTATACAGAGACACACACAAAGAGTATACAGAGACACTTACACACACACACAAAGCCTATACAGAGACATACACACACACAAATCCTAAAAAGAGACACTTACACATAAACACAAAGCTTATGCAGAGACACAGAGACACTTACACACAAAGCCTATACAGAGACACTTACACACACAAAGCCTATACAGAGCCACTTACACACACACACAAAGCCTATACAGAGACACACACAAAGCCTATACAGAGACACTTACACACACACACACACACACACAGCCTTTACAGAGACATACACACACAAAGCTTATATAGAGACACTTACACACAAAGCCTATACAAAGACACTTACACACACATACAAAGCCTATACAGAGACACTTACACACACACAAAGCCTATACAGAGACACTTACGCACACAAAGCCTATACGGAGACACTTACACACAAAGCCTATACAGAGACACTTTCACACACACACAAAGCTTATACAGACACTTACACACACACACACACACACACGAAACCTATACAGAGACACTTACACACACACAAAGCTTATACAGAGACACTTAGACACACAAAAAGCCTATACAGAGACACTTACACACACACACAAAGCCTATACAGAGACACTTACACACCACACACACACAAAGCTAATACATAGACACTTACACACACACACACACACACACACACACACACACACACACACACACACCACACACACACACACACACACACACACACACACACAAAGCCTATACAGAGACACACACAAGGCCTATACAGAGACACTTACACACACACACAAAGCCTATACAGAGACTTACACACACACACAAAGCTTATACCGAGACACTTACACACAAAGCCTATACAGAGACACTTACACACACACAAAGCCTATAAAGAGACACTTACATATAAACACAAAGCTTATGCAGAGACACAGAGACACTTACACACAAAGCCTATACAGAGACACTTACACACACAAAGCCTATACAGAGCCACTTACACACACACACAAAGCCTATACAGAGACACACACAAAGCCTATACAGAGACACTTACACACACACACACACACACACACACACACACAGCCTATACAGAGACATACACGCACAAAGCTTATATAGAGACACTTACACACAAAGCCTATACAGAGACACATACACACACATACAAAGCCTATACAGAGACACTTACACACACGCACGGAGCCTATACAGAGACACACACACAAAGCCTATACAGAGACACTTAAACACACAAAGCCTATTCAGAGACACTTACACACAAAGCCTATACAGAGACACTTACACACACACACAAAGCTTATACAGACACTTACACACACACACACACACACACGAAGCCTATACAGAGACACTTACGCACACACAAAGCTTATACAGAGACACTTACACACACAAAAAGCCTATACAGAGACACTTACACACGCACACAAAGCCTATACAGAGACACACACACAAAGCCTATACAGAGACACTTATACACCTTAAACACACAAAGCTTATACATAGACATTTACACACACACACACACAAAGCCTATACAGAGACACTTACACACAAACAAAGCCTATACAGAGACACTTACACATACATACACAAAGCTTATGCAGAGACACTTACACACAAAGCCTATACAGAGATACTTACACACACAAAGCTTATACAGAGACACTTACACACATACAAAGCCTATACAGAAACACTTACACACAAAGCCTAAACAGAGACACTTACACACAAAGTCTATAAAGAGACACTTACACACACACACACACACAAAGCCTATACAGAGACACTTACACTCACGCACACTAAGGTTATACATAGACACTTACACAGAAAGCCTATACAGAGACACTTACACACACACACATACACGCACACAAAGCCTATACAGAGACACTTACATACAAAGCCTTTAGAGAGACATTCACACACACAAAGCCTATACAGAGACACTTACAACACAAAGCTTAAACAGAGACACTTACACACACACACAAAGCCTATACTGAGACACACACACAAAGCCTATACAGAGACACTTACACACCACACACACACAAAGCTTATACATAGACACTTACACACACACACAAAGCCTATACAGAGACACTTACACACACACAAAGCCTATACAGAGACACTTACACATACACACACAAAGCTTATGCAGAGACACTTACACACAAAGCCTATACAGAGACACTTACACACACAAAGCTTATACAGAGACACTTACACACACATACAAAGCCTATACAGAAACACTTAAACACAAAGCCTATACAGAGACACTTACACAAAAAGCCTATACAGAGACACTTACACACACACAAAGCCTATACAGAGACACTTACACACATGCACACTAAGCTTATACAGAGACACTTACACAGAAAGCCTATACAGAGACACTTACACACACTCACATACACAAAAACAAAGCCTATACAGAGACACATAAAAACCTTTAGAGAGACATTCACACACACAAAGCCTATACAGAGACACTTACACACAAAGCTTATACAGAGACACACACACAAAGCCTATACAGAGACACTTACACACACACAAAGCTTATACAGAGACACTTACACACACACACAAACCCTATACAGAGACTCTTCCACATTCACAATCAAAGCTTATGCAGAGACTCTTGCACACAAAGCCTATGCAGAGACACTTACACACACAAAGCCTATACAGAGACACTTACACACAAAGCCTATACAGAGACACACACAAAGCCTATACAGAGACACTTACACACACACACAAAACCTGTATAGAGACTTACACACACACAAAGCTTATACAGAGACACATACACACACAAAGCCTATACAGAGACACACACATACACACACAAAGCTTATGCAGAGACACTTACACACACACAGCTTATACAGAGACACTTACACACAAAGCCTATACAGAGACACTTACACACACACACATAAAGCCTATACAGAGACACTTACATACACACATACACACACAAAACCTATACAGAGACACACACAAAGAGTATACAGAGACACTTACACACACACACAAAGCCTATACAGAGACATACACACACACAAAGCCTAAAAAGAGACACTTACACATAAACACAAAGCTTATGCAGAGACACAGAGACACTTACACACAAAGCCTATACAGAGACACTTACACACACAAAGCCTATACAGAGCCACTTACACACACACACAAAGCCTATACAGAGACACACACAAAGCCTATACAGAGACACTTACACACACACACACACACATACACACACACAGCCTATACAGAGACATACACACACAAAGCTTATATAGAGACACTTACACACAAAGCCTATACAGAGACACTTACACACATATACAAAGCCTATACAGAGACACTTACACACACACGAAGCCTATACAGAGACACTTATGCACACAAAGCCTATACAGAGACACTTACACACAAAGCCTATACAGAGACACTTACACACACGCACAAAGCTTATACAGACACTTACACACACACACACACATGAAGCCTATACAGAGACACTTACACACACAAAGCTTATACAGAGACACTTAGACACACAAAAAGACTATACAGAGACACTTACACACACACACAAAGCCTATACAGAGACACACACACAAAGCCTATACAGAGACACTTACACACCACACACACCAAAGCTTATACATAGACACTTACAAACACACACACACACACACACACAGACACACACACAAAGCCTATACAGAGACACTTACACACACACAAAGCCTATACAGAGACACTTACACATACACACACAAAGCTTATGCAGAGACATTTACACACAAAGCCTATACAGAGATACTTACACACACAAAGCTTATACAGAGACACTTACACACACATTCAAAGCCTATACAGAAACACTTACACACAAAGCCTATACAGAGACACTTACACGAACAAAGCCTATACAGAGCCACTTACACACACACACAAAGCCTATACAGAGACACACACAAAGCCTATACAGAGACATTTACACACACACACACACACACACAGCCTATACAGAGACATACACGCACAAAGCTTATATAGAGACACTTACACACAAAGCCTATACAGAGACACATACACACACATACAAAGCCTATACAGAGACACTTACACACACGCACGAAGCCTATACAGAGACACTTACACACACAAAGCCTATACAGAGACACTTACACACACATACAAAGCTTATACGGACACTTACACACACACACACACACACACACACACAAAGCCTATACAGAGACACTTACACACACCCAAAGCTTATACAGAGACACTTACACACACAAAAAGCCTATACAGAGACACTTACACACACACACACAAAGCCTATACAGAGACACACACACAAATCCTATACAGAGACACTTACACACCTCACAAACACAAAGCTTATACATAGACATTTACACACACACACACACAAAGCCTATACAGAGACACTTACACCCAAACAAAGCCTATACAGAGACACTTACACATACATACACAAAGCTTATGCAGAGACACTTACACACAAAGCCTATACAGAGATACTTACACACACAAAGCTTATACAGAGAAACTTACACACATACAAAGCCTATACAGAAGCACTTACACACAAAGCCTAAACAGAGACACTTACACACAAAGCCTATACAGAGACACTTACACACACACACACACACACAAAGCCTGTACAGAGACACTTACACTCACGCACACTAAGGTTATACAGAGACACTTACACACAAAGCATATACAGAGACACTTACACACACACACATACACGCACACAAAGCCTATACAGAGACACTTACATACAAAGCCTTTAGAGAGACATTCACACACACAAAGCCTATACAGAGACACTTACACACACAAAGCTTATACAGAGACACTTACACACACACAAAGCCTATACAGAGACACACACACAAAGCCTATACAGAGACACTTACACACCACACACACACAAAGCTTATACATAGACACTTACACACACACACAAAGCCTATACAGAGACACTTACACACACACAAAGCCTATACAGAGACACTTACACATACACACACAAAGCTTATGCAGAGACACTTACACACAAAGCCTATACAGAGACACTTACACACACACAAAGCTTATACAGAGACACTTACACACACATACAAAGCCTATACAGAAACACTTAAACACAAAGCCTATACAGAGACACTTACACACAAAGCCAATACAGAGACACTTACACACACACAAAGCCTATACAGAGACACTTACACACACGCACACTAAGCTTATACAGAGACACTTACACACAAAGCCTATACAGAGACACTTACACACACACACATACACACACACAAAGCCTATACAGAGACACTTACATAAAAACCTTTAGAGAGACATTCACACACACAAAGCCTATACAGAAACACTTACACACACAAAGCTTATACAGAGACACACACACAAAGCATATACAGAGACACTTACACACACACAAAGCTTATACAGAGACACTTACACACACACACAAACCCTATACAGAGACTCTTCCACATTCACAATCAAAGCTTATACAGAGACTCTTGCACACAAAGCCTATACAGAGACACTTACACACACAAAGCCTAAACAGAGACACTTACACACAAAGCCTATACAGAGACACACACAAAGCCTATACAGAGACACTTACACACACACACAAAACCTGTATAGAGACTTACACACACACAAAGCTTATACAGAGACACATACACACACAAAGCCTATACAGAGACACACACATACACACACAAAGCTTATGCAGAGACACTTACACACACACAGCTTATACAGAGACACTTACACACAAAGCCTATACAGAGACACTTACACACACACACATAAAGCCTATACAGAGACACTTACATACACACATACACACACAAAGCCTATATAGAGACACACACAAAGCCTATACAGAGACACTTACACACACACACAAAGCCTATAAAGAGACTTACACACACACAAAGCCTAAAAAGAGACACTTACACATAAACACAAAGCTTATGCAGAGACACAGAGACACTTACACACAAAGCCTATACAGAGACACTTACACACACAAAGCCTATACAGAGCCACTTACACACACACACAAAGCCTATACAGAGACACACACAAAGCCTATACAGAGACATTTACACACACACACACACACACACACACACAGCCTATACAGAGACATACACACACAAAGCTTATATAGAGACACTTACACACAAAGCCTATACAGAGACACTTACACACACATACAAAGCCTATACAGAGACACTTACACACACACAAAGCCTATACAGAGACACTTACGAACACAAAGCCTATACAGAGACACTTACACACACACACAAAGCTTATACAGACACTTACACACACACACACACACACACACGAAGCCTATACAGAGACACTTACACACACACAAAGCTTATACAGAGACACTTAGACACACAAAAAGCCTATACAGAGACACTTACACACACACACAAAGCCTATACAGAGACAGACACACAAAGCCTATACAGAGATACTTACACACCACACACACACAAAGCTTATACATAGACACTTACACCCACACACACACACACACACACACACACACACACACACACACACACACACACAAAGCCTATACAGAGACACACACAAGGCCTATACAGAGACACTTACACACACACACAAAGCCTATACAGAGACTTACACACACACACAAAGCTTATACCGAGACACTTACACACAAAGCCTATACAGAGACACTTACACACACACAAAGCCTATAAAGAGACACTTACATATAAACACAAAGCTTATGCAGAGACACAGAGACACTTACACACAAAGCCTATACAGAGACACTTACACACACAAAGCCTATACAGAGCCACTTACACACACACACAAAGCCTATACAGAGACACACACAAAGCCTATACAGAGACACTTACACACACACACACACACACACAGCCTATACAGAGACATACACGCACAAAGCTTATATAGAGACACTTACACACAAAGCCTATACAGAGACACATACACACATACAAAGCCTATACAGAGACACTTACACACACGCACGGAGCCTATACAGAGACACACACACAAAGCCTATACAGAGACACTTACACACACAAAGCCTATACAGAGACACTTACACACAAAGCCTATACAGAGACACTTACACACACACACAAAGCTTATACAGACACTTACACACACACACACACACACACAAAGCCTATACAGAGACACTTACACACACACAAAGCTTATACAGAGACACTTTCACACACAAAAAGCCTATACAGAGACACTTACACACGCACACAAAGCCTATACAGAGACACACACACAAAGCCTATACAGAGACACTTAAACACCTTAAACACACAAAGCTTATACATAGACATTTACACACACACACACACACAAAGCCTATACAGAGACACTTACACACAAACAAAGCCTATACAGAGACACTTACACATACATACACAAAGCTTATGCAGAGACACTTACACACAAAGCCTATACAGAGATACTTACACACACAAAGCCTATACAGAGACACTTACACACAAAGCCTATACAGAGACACTTACACACACACACAAAGCTTATACAGACACTTACACACACACACACACACACACACACACACACACAAAGCCTATACAGAGACACTTACACACACACAAAGCTTATACAGAGACACTTACACACATACAAAGCCTATACAGAAACACTTACACACAAAGCCTAAACAGAGACACTTACACACAAAGCCTATAAAGAGACACTTACACACACACACACACACAAAGCCTATACAGAGACACTTACACTCACGCACACTAAGGTTATACAGAGACACTTACACACAAAGCCTATACAGAGACACTTACACACACACACATACACGCACACAAAGCCTATACAGAGACACCTACATACAAAGCCTTTAGAGAGACATTCACACACACAAAGCCTATACAGAGACACTTACACACACAAAGCTTAAACAGAGACACTTACACACACACAAAGCCTATACAGAGAAACACACACAAAGCCTATACAGAGACACTTACACACCACACACACACAAAGCTTATACATAGACACTTACACACACACAAAGCCTATACAGAGACACTTACACACACACAAAGCCTATACAGAGACACTTACACATACACACACAAAGCTTATGCAGAGACACTTACACACAAAGCCTATACAGAGACACTTACACACACACAAAGCTTATACAGAGACACTTACACAGAAAGCCTATACAGAGACACTTACAAACACACACATACACACACACAAAGCCTATACAGAGACACTTACATAAAAACCTTTAGAGAGACATTCACACACACAAAGCCTATACAGAGACACTTACACACAAACAAAGCCTATACAGAGACACTTACACATACATACACAAAGCTTATGCAGAGACACTTACACACAAAGCCTATACAGAGATACTTACACACACAAAGCTTATACAGAGAAACTTACACACATACAAAGCCTATACAGAAGCACTTACACACAAAGCCTAAACAGAGACACTTACACACAAAGCCTATACAGAGACACTTACACACACACACACACACACACACACACACAAAGCCTGTACAGAGACACTTACACTCACGCACACTAAGGTTATACAGAGACACTTACACACAAAGCATATACAGAGACACTTACACACACACACATACACGCACACAAAGCCTATACAGAGACACTTACATACAAAGCCTTTAGAGAGACATTCACACACACAAAGCCTATACAGAGACACTTACACACACAAAGCTTATACAGAGACACTTACACACACACAAAGCCTATACAGAGACACACACACAAAGCCTATACAGAGACACTTACACACCACACACACACAAAGCTTATACATAGACACTTACACACACACAAAGCCTATACAGAGACACTTACACACACACAAAGCCTATACAGAGACACTTACACATACACACACAAAGCTTATGCAGAGACACTTACACACAAAGCCTATACAGAGACACTTACACACACACAAAGCTTATACAGAGACACTTACACACACATACAAAGCCTATACAGAAACACTTAAACACAAAGCCTATACAGAGACACTTACACACAAAGCCAATACAGAGACACTTACACACACACAAAGCCTATACAGAGACACTTACACACACGCACACTAAGCTTATACAGAGACACTTACACACAAAGCCTATACAGAGACACTTACACACACACACATACACACACACAAAGCCTATACAGAGACACTTACATAAAAACCTTTAGATTGACATTCACACACACAAAGCCTATACAGAGACACTTACACACACAAAGCTTATACAGAGACACACACACAAAGCATATACAGAGACACTTACACACACACAAAGCTTATACAGAGACACTTACACACACACACAAACCCTATACAGAGACTCTTCCACATTCACAATCAAAGCTTATACAGAGACTCTTGCACACAAAGCCTATACAGAGACACTTACACACACAAAGCCTAAACAGAGACACTTACACACAAAGCCTATACAGAGACACACACAAAGCCTATACAGAGACACTTACACACAAAACCTGTATAGAGACTTACACACACACAAAGCTTATACAGAGACACATACACACACAAAGCCTATACAGAGACACACACATACACACACAAAGCCTATACAGAGACACACACATACACACACAAAGCCTATACAGAGACACTTACGAACACAAAGCCTATACAGAGACACTTACACACACACACAAAGCTTATACAGACACTTACACACACACACACACACACACACACGAAGCCTATACAGAGACACTTACACACACACAAAGCTTATACAGAGACACTTAGACACACAAAAAGCCTATACAGAGACACTTACACACACACACAAAGCCTATACAGAGACACACACACAAAGCCTATACAGAGATACTTACACACCACACACACACAAAGCTTATACATAGACACTTACACCCACACACACACACACACACACACACACACACACACACACACACACACACACACACAAAGCCTATACAGAGACACACACAAGGCCTATACAGAGACACTTACACACACACACAAAGCCTATACAGAGACTTACACACACACACAATGCTTATACCGAGACACTTACACACAAAGCCTATACAGAGACACTTACACACACACAAAGCCTATAAAGAGACACTTACATATAAACACAAAGCTTATGCAGAGACACAGAGACACTTACACACAAAGCCTATACAGAGACACTTACACACACAAAGCCTATACAGAGCCACTTACACACACACACAAAGCCTATACAGAGACACACACAAAGCCTATACAGAGACACTTACACACACACACACACACACACAGCCTATACAGAGACATACACGCACAAAGCTTATATAGAGACACTTACACACAAAGCCTATACAGAGACACATACACACATACAAAGCCTATGCAGAGACACTTACACACACGCACGGAGCCTATACAGAGACACACACACAAAGCCTATACAGAGACACTTACACACACAAAGCCTATACAGAGACACTTACACACAAAGCCTATACAGAGACACTTACACACACACACAAAGCTTATACAGACACTTACACACACACACACACACACAAAGCCTATACAGAGACACTTACACACACACAAAGCTTATACAGAGACACTTTCACACACAAAAAGCCTATACAAAGACACTTACACACGCACACAAAGCCTATACAGAGACACACACACAAAGCCTATACAGAGACACTTAAACACCTTAAACACACAAAGCTTATACATAGACATTTACACACACACACACACACAAAGCCTATACAGAGACACTTACACACAAACAAAGCCTATACAGAGACACTTACACATACATACACAAAGCTTATGCAGAGACACTTACACACAAAGCCTATACAGAGATACTTACACACACAAAGCCTATACAGAGACACTTACACACAAAGCCTATACAGAGACACTTACACACACACACAAAGCTTATACAGACACTTACACACACACACACACACACACGAAGCCTATACAGAGACACTTACACACACACAAAGCTTATACAGAGACACTTACACACATACAAAGCCTATACAGAAACACTTACACACAAAGCCTAAACAGAGACACTTACACACAAAGCCTATAAAGAGACTCTTACACACACACACACAAAGCCTATACAGAGACACTTACACTCACGCACACTAAGGTTATACAGAGACACTTACACACAAAGCCTATACAGAGACACTTACACACACACACATACACGCACACAAAGCCTATACAGAGACACTTACATACAAAGCCTTTAGAGAGACATTCACACACACAAAGCCTATACAGAGACACTTACACACACAAAGCTTAAACAGAGACACTTACACACACACAAAGCCTATACAGAGAAACACACACAAAGCCTATACAGAGACACTTACACACCACACACACACAAAGCTTATACATAGACACTTACACACACACAAAGCCTATACAGAGACACTTACACACACACAAAGCCTATACAGAGACACTTACACATACACACACAAAGCTTATGCAGAGACACTTACACACAAAGCCTATACAGAGACACTTACACACACACAAAGCTTATACAGAGACACTTACACACACATACAAACCCTATACAGAAACACTTAAACACAAAGCCTATACAGAGACACTTACACACAAAGCCTATACAGAGACACTTACACACACACAAAGCCTATACAGAGACACTTACACACACGCACACTAAGCTTATACAGAGACACTTACACAGAAAGCCTATACAGAGACACTTACAAACACACACATACACACACACAAAGCCTATACAGAGACACTTACATAAAAACCTTTAGAGAGACATTCACACACACAAAGCCTATACAGAGACACTTACACACACAAAGCTTATACAGAGACACACACACAAAGCCTATACAGAGACACTTACACACACACAAAGCTTATACAGAGACACTTACACACACACACAAACCCTATACAGAGACTCTTCCACATTCACAATCAAAGCTTATGCCGAGACTCTTGCACACAAAGGTTATGCAGAGACACTTACACACACAAAGCCTATACAGAGACACTTACACACAAAGCCTACACAGAGACACACACAAAGCCTATACAGAGACACTTACACACACACACAAAACCTGTATAGAGACTTACACACACACAAAGCTTATACAGAGACACATACACACACAAAGTCTATACAGAGACACACACATACACACACAAAGCTTATGCAGAGACAATTACACACACACAGCTTATACAGAGACACTTACACACAAAGCCTATACAGAGACACTTACACACAAAGCCTATACAGAGACACACACAAGGCCTATACAGAGACACTTACACACACACACAAAGCCTATACAGAGACTTACACACACACACAAAGCTTATACCGAGACACTTACACACAAAGCCTATACAGAGACACTTACACACACACAAAGCCTATAAAGAGACACTTACATATAAACACAAAGCTTCTGCAGAGACACAGAGACACTTACACACAAAGCCTATACAGAGACACTTACACACACAAAGCCTATACAGAGCCACTTACACACACACACAAAGCCTATACAGAGACACACACAAAGCCTATACAGAGACACTTACACACACACACACACACACACACACAGCCTATACAGAGACATACACGCACAAAGCTTATATAGAGACACTTACAGACAAAGCCTATACAGAGACACATACACACACATACAAAGCCTATACAGAGACACTTACACACACGCACGGAGCCTATACAGAGACACACACACAAAGCCTATACAGAGACACTTACACACACAAAGCCTATACAGAGACAATTACACACAAAGCCTATACAGAGACACTTACACACACACACAAAGCTTATACAGACACTTACACACACACACACACACACACGAAGCCTATACAGAGACACTTCCACACACACAAAGCTTATACAGAGACACTTCCACACACAAAAAGCCTATACAGAGACACTTACACACGCACACAAAGCCTATACAGAGACACACACACAAAGCCTATACAGAGACACTTAAACACCTTAAACACACAAAGCTTATACATAGACATTTACACACACACACACACACAAAGCCTATACAGAGACACTTACACACAAACAAAGCCTATACAGAGACACTTACACATACATACACAAAGCTTATGCAGAGACACTTACACACAAAGCCTATACAGAGATACTTACACACACAAAGCTTATACAGAGACACTTACACACATACAAAGCCTATACAGAAACACTTACACACAAAGCCTAAACAGAGACACTTACACACAAAGCCTATAAAGAGACACTTACACACACAAAGCCTATACAGAGACACTTACACTCACGCACACTAAGGTTATACAGAGACACTTACACACAAAGCCTATACAGAGACACTTACACACACACACATACACGCACACAAAGCCTATACAGAGACACTTACATACAAAGCCTTTAGAGAGACATTCACACACACAAAGCCTATACAGAGACACTTACACACACAAAGCTTAAACAGAGACACTTACACACACACAAAGCCTATACAGAGACACACACACAAAGCCTATACAGAGACACTTACATACCACACACACACAAAGCTTATACATAGACACTTACACACACACAAAGCCTATACAGAGACACTTACACACACACAAAGCCTATACAGAGACACTTACACATACACACACAAAGCTTATGCAGAGACACTTACACACAAAGCCTATACAGAGACACTTACACACACACAAAGCTTATACAGAGACACTTACACACACATACAAAGCCTATACAGAAACACTTAAACACAAAGCCTATACAGAGACACTTACACACAAAGCCTATACAGAGACACTTACACACACACAAAGCCTATACAGAGACACTTACACACACGCACACTAAGCTTATACAGAGACACTTACACAGAAAGCCTATACAGAGACACTTACAAACACACACATACACACACACAAAGCCTATACAGAGACACTTACATAAAAACCTTTAGAGAGACATTCACACACACAAAGCCTATACAGAGACACTTACACACACAAAGCTTATACAGAGACACACACACAAAGCCTATACAGAGACACTTACACACACACAAAGCTTATACAGAGACACTTACACACACACACAAACCCTATACAGAGACTCTTCCACATTCACAATCAAAGCTTATGCCGAGACTCTTGCACACAAAGGTTATGCAGAGACACTTACACACACAAAGCCTATACAGAGACACTTACACACAAAGCCTATACAGAGACACACACAAAGCCTATACAGAGACACTTACACACACACACAAAACCTGTATAGAGACTTACACACACACAAAGCTTATACAGAGACACATACACACACAAAGCCTATACAGAGACACACACATACACACACAAAGCTTATGCAGAGACAATTACACACACACAGCTTATACAGAGACACTTACACACAAAGCCTATACAGAGACACTTACACACACACACACATAAAGCCTATACAGAGACACTTACATACACACATACACACACAAAGCCTATACAGAGACACACACAAAGAGTATACAGAGACATACACACACACAAAGCCTAAAAAGAGACACTTACACATAAACACAAAGCTTATGCAGAGACACAGAGACACTTACACACAAAGCCTATACAGAGACACTTACACACACAAAGCCTATACAGAGCCACTTACACACACACACAAAGCCTATACAGAGACACACACAAAGCCTATACAGAGACACTTACACACACACACACACACACACACACAGCCTATACAGAGACATACACACACAAAGCTTATATAGAGACACTTACACACAAAGCCTATACAGAGACACTTACACACATATACAAAGCCTATACAGAGACACTTACACACACAGGAAGCCTATACAGAGACACTTACGCACACAAAGCCTATACAGAGACACTTACACACAAAGCCTATACAGAGACACTTACACACACGCACAAAGCTTATACAGACACTTACACAGACACACACACACACGAAGCCTATACAGAGACACTTACACACACAAAGCTTATACAGAGACACTTAGACACACAAAAAGCCTATACAGAGACACTTACACACACACACAAAGCCTATACAGAGACACACACACAAAGCCTATACAGAGACACTTACACACCACACACACCAAAGCTTATACATAGACACTTACACACACACACACACACACACACAGACACACACAAAGCCTATACAGAGACACTTACACACACAAAGCCTATACAGAGCCACTTACACACACACACACAAAGCCTATACAGAGACACACACAAAGCCTATACAGAGACATTTACACAAACACACACACACAGCCTATACAGAGACATACACGCACAAAGCTTATATAGAGACACTTACACACAAAGCCTATACAGAGACACATACACACACATACAAAGCCTATACAGAGACACTTACACACACGCACGAAGCCTATACAGAGACACTTACACACACAAAGCCTATACAGAGACACTTACACACAAACACAAATCTTATACAGACACTTACACACACACACACACACACACACACACGAAGCCTATACAGAGACACTTACACACACACAAAGCTTATACAGAGACACTTACACACACAAAAAGCCTATACAGAGACACTTACACACACACACAAAGCCTATACAGAGACACACACACAAATCCTATACAGAGACACTTACACACCTCACACACACAAAGCTTATACATAGACATTTACACACACACACAAAGCCTATACAGAGACACTTACACACAAACAAAGCCTATACAGAGACACTTACACATACATACACAAAGCTTATGCAGAGACACTTACACACAAAGCCTATACAGAGATACTTACACACACAAAGCTTATACAGAGTAACTTACACACATACAAAGCCTATACAGAAACACTTACACACAAAGCCTAAACAGAGACACTTACACACAAAGCCTATACAGAGATACTTACACACACACACACACACACACACACAAAGCCTGTACAGAGACACTTACACTCATGCACACTAAGGTTATACAGAGACAGTTACACACAAAGCATATACAGAGACACTTACACACACACACATACACGCACACAAAGCCTATACAGAGACACTTACATACAAAGCCTTTAGAGAGACATTCACACACACAAAGCCTATACAGAGACACTTACACACACAAAGCTTATACAGAGACACTTACACACACACAAAGCTTATACAGAGACACACACACAAAGCCTATACAGAGACACTTACACACCACACACACACAAAGCTTATACATAGACACTTACACACACACACAAAGCCTATACAGAGACACTTACACACACACAAAGCCTATACAGAGACACTTACACATACACACACAAAGCTTATGCAGAGACACTTACACACAAAGCCTATACAGAGACACTTACACACACACAAAGCTTATACAGAGACACTTACACACACACACAAAGCCTATACAGAGACACACACAAAGCCTATACAGAGACACTTACACACACACACACACACACACACACACACACACACACACACACACACACACAGCCTATACAGAGACATACACACACAAAGCTTATATAGAGACACTTACACACAAAGCCTATACAGAGACACTTACACACATATACAAAGCCTATACAGAGACACTTACACACAAAGCCTATACAGAGACACTTACACACACGCACAAAGCTTATACAGACACTTACACAGACACACACACACACGAAGCCTATACAGAGACACTTACACACACAAAGCTTATACAGAGACACTTAGACACACAAAAAGCCTATACAGAGACACTTACACACACACACAAAGCCTATACAGAGACACACACACAAAGCCTATACAGAGACACTTACACACCACACACACCAAAGCTTATACATAGACACTTACACACACACACACACACACACACAGACACACACACAAAGCCTATACAGAGACACTTACACACACAAAGCCTATACAGAGCCACTTACACACACACACAAAGCCTATACAGAGACACACACAAAGCCTATACAGAGACATTTACACAAACACACACACACAGCCTATACAGAGACATACACGCACAAAGCTTATATAGAGACACTTACACACAAAGCCTATACAGAGACACATACACACACATACAAAGCCTATACAGAGACACTTACACACACGCACGAAGCCTATACAGAGACACTTACACACACAAAGCCTATACAGAGACACTTACACACAAACACAAATCTTATACAGACACTTACACACACACACACACACACACGAAGCCTATACAGAGACACTTACACACACACAAAGCTTATACAGAGACACTTACACACACAAAAAGCCTATACAGAGACACTTACACACACACACAAAGCCTATACAGAGACACACACACAAATCCTATACAGAGACACTTACACACCTCACACACACAAAGCTTATACATAGACATTTACACACACACACAAAGCCTATACAGAGACACTTACACACAAACAAAGCCTATACAGAGACACTTACACATACATACACAAAGCTTATGCAGAGACACTTACACACAAAGCCTATACAGAGATACTTACACACACAAAGCTTATACAGAGTAACTTACACACATACAAAGCCTATACAGAAACACTTACACACAAAGCCTAAACAGAGACACTTACACACAAAGCCTATACAGAGATACTTACACACACACACACACACACACACACACACACACAAAGCCTGTACAGAGACACTTACACTCATGCACACTAAGGTTATACAGAGACAGTTACACACAAAGCATATACAGAGACACTTACACACACACACATACACGCACACAAAGCCTATACAGAGACACTTACATACAAAGCCTTTAGAGAGACATTCACACACACAAAGCCTATACAGAGACACTTACACACACAAAGCTTATACAGAGACACTTACACACACACAAAGCTTATACAGAGACACACACACAAAGCCTATACAGAGACACTTACACACCACACACACACAAAGCTTATACATAGACACTTACACACACACACAAAGCCTATACAGAGACACTTACACACACACAAAGCCTATACAGAGACACTTACACATACACACACAAAGCTTATGCAGAGACACTTACACACAAAGCCTATACAGAGACACTTACACACACACAAAGCTTATACAGAGACACTTACACACACACACAAAGCCTATACAGAGACACACACAAAGCCTATACAGAGACACTTACACACACACACACACACACACACACACACACACACACACACACACACACACAGCCTATACAGAGACATACACACACAAAGCTTATATAGAGACACTTACACACAAAGCCTATACAGAGACACTTACACACATATACAAAGCCTATACAGAGACACTTACACACACAGGAAGCCTATACAGAGACACTTACGCACACAAAGCCTATACAGAGACACTTACACACAAAGCCTATACAGAGACACTTACACACACGCACAAAGCTTATACAGACACTTACACAG